>VZTJ01005562.1:269857-343474 GCA_013397795.1 Orthonyx spaldingii | reverse complement strand
GGCTGGGGGGGGGGGGGGGGGGATCCTTTAGCCATAAATTTGGGAAAAAATATTACCAAAGCTCCACAGAGCGAATAAGTTCAGAAAACACAAGCACATCTACTTAACTCTCCAGATCAAAACAGCACCTTTAAAGCAGTTTTATGGGTCCTCCTGGACACAAAGCAGAGAAACACAGCAGGCCTCAGCCTGCATGTGCATCAGGCTTTGCCTGGAATTTTCTAGTGACAGGAAGATTCCAATCCCGAAGCGTTTCCCCCGTTACCTCCGAGCCGATCCTGGCTCCGTGCAGTGCTCCGAGCCTCCTTCCCTCAGCCAGTCCAGCCTGGCTGCCCTCGGCGTAGCCCTCCTGGTACCCCTCCCCGTGGAACCTGGGAACAGGGAATCACAGGTTTGTTCATCTTGTGTTGAGCTCACCCTGCACTCCAGCTGCTCTGGGGAACAGAAACGTGCATCGCCTCCAAAGTGAAACACCAATGCTTAGAAATACCACATAAAATTGATTGGAATTCCAGAATCACCGACTCATTGCTGTTGGGAAAACCTCTGAGATCATCCAGTCCAACCTTTGAATGATCACCACCTTGTCAACCAGACCACAGCCCTGAGTGCTATGTCCAGCTGTTCCTTGGACACCTCCAGAAATGGTGACTCCAACATCGCCCTGGGCAGCCGCTTCCAATTCCTGGCAACCTTTTCCATTAAAAAATTCCTTCATATGTCGAACTTAAACCTCCTCTGGTTTAGCTCGAGGCCACTTCCTTTTGCTCTGTCACTTGTCACCTGGGAGAGAAGTCTGACCCCCACATGGGGGGCTCCTGTCAGGGAGTTGTGGAGAGAGGGAAGGTCCTCCCTGAGCGTCCTTTTCTCCAGGCTGAGCCCCCCACTTCCCTCAGCCGCTTCTCATCAGACTTGTGCTCCAGAGCCTATCCCAGCTCCACTCCCTTCTCTGGACACACTCCAGCACCTCAAAATCTTTCTTATAGGGAAGGACCCAACACTGATCCCA
Source organism: Orthonyx spaldingii (assembly GCA_013397795.1). Taxonomy (NCBI): domain Eukaryota; kingdom Metazoa; phylum Chordata; class Aves; order Passeriformes; family Orthonychidae; genus Orthonyx; species Orthonyx spaldingii. The sequence goes on along the minus strand of VZTJ01005562.1, from coordinate 342,465 downwards.
CGATTCGAGGTCGGGCCTCAGCGGTGCTCGGAGCAGGGGGACGGTCACAGCCCTGGTCCTGCTGGCCACACTATTGCTGACACAGGCAAGAATGCCATTGTCCTTCTTGGCCACCTGGGCTCGTATTCAGCAGCTCTCGGCCAGCAGCCCCAGGCCGTTTTCCTCTGGGATTTCCAGGCACTCTCCCCCTATCCTGGAGCTGTAGGGGTTTGTGGCTGGACCCGGCACTTGCCCTTGCTGACCTCACCCCGCTGGTCTCTGTCCCATCGATCCAGGCTGCCGGGGTCGGTCCCACTCTGTGCTGCGACCAATTCCCTTGGGAGCCTGTTCCAGCGCCCGACCACCCACTGGATGAAGAACCTTCCCCTGCTATCCAACCTAATCTCCCCCGACTCAGTCTCAGGTCGTTTCGCGCAGAAAGGCGAATTTTCCCCGCCATCCTCGCTCCCTCCTCGGGCTCACCGCCCGCCCCTCTTTCCCTCACGCTCCCCTGGGAGCTCCCACCGGGCAGCACAGGCGCAGGGGAGCCCCGCGCTGCCGCAGGCTCCCCGTGCCCGCTCCTCACCTCTGCTCGGCCATCACGATCCCCTCGAACAGGTCGGCCATGGCGGTGCGGGGCACGCCGGGAGCGGACGGCGCGCGGGAGGGGGCGTGGCCCTTGCGCCGCAACCGCGCCCCCTCCCGCGGGGAAAGCCACGCCCATCCCCGCGCGCCGCGGCGGCGTGCGGCCACCAGGGGGCGCCCGAGCGCCGCCACAGATCCCGGCCCGGCGCGTCCCTAGGGAAACGTCGGTGTCCCAGGAATCCCGCCCCGCGTCTCAAAAATCCCACTCTGTGTCCCCAAAATCCCGCTCCGCGTCCCAAAAATCCCACTCTGTGTCCCAAAAGTCCCGTCCCGCGTCCCAAAAATCCCACACTGCGCTTCAAAGCGTGGTCCAGACGCTCCCTGAGCTCTGGCAGCCTTGGTGCGGTGACCGCTGCTGGACCACCCTCAGGGAGAAGAACCTTTTCCCGATATCCAACCTAAACCTCCTCTGAAGAACTTCAGGCCTTTCCCTCGGGTCCTGTCGCTGGGCGTGGAATGATGGAGTTTGCACGTCTCTGTCATGTAATATTGGCACCTGTGGCTTTCAAGAAGTGTGGTTTTGGTGCATATGCCCACAGTTTTTTCTCTGTGAGGGTGCTGAGGCCCTGGCACAGGTTGCCCGGAAAAGATGTGAATGCCCCAGTCTTGGAAGTGTCCAAGGCCAGGTTGGATGTGACTTTCCACAACCTGGTCTAATGAAAGGTGTCCCTGCCCTTGGAATGAAAAGAGCTTTAAGGTCCCTTCCAACACAAACCATTCTATGATTCTAAAACATAAGTATTTTTGGTCCAAATACCCACCCAAAGTGTAGTGTGCCGTTCTAGGCCGCTCTGTTAAAACACTTAGGAGTTGTTACAGATCAACACCGGTCAAAGGAAACATTTATAGCATGTGTTTTAAAGTTATATTACTACTTTCCAGATATGTAATGAAAATGTGGCTCTGGGTACATCACACTGTTCTGCCAGCCTGGTGTTGGAATACATATACTTTTGAGGAAAAAAAGGGAAATTTTATTTAATTTATCGTGTTGTTCTCCATTCATATGCAAAGTACACTGGCAGAGTAGAAAGAGCGGCCCCCAAATTTTCCACCAACAGGGTTTCAGTGGTTTAAGCAGAGGTAAAGTGGACACTATGACTTTTGAATTGATTTATAGGTTTTTACACTTCCTCCAAGTGGAAATTAAGACGCTCAGTATCTCCTTTCCTGCAGCCTCCCCACTCCTCCAACAACTCGTATTTGCACATCATAGCTTCCAGCTGAGACTTCACAAGGAGACATTTGACACCTGAGCTTTTAAAAACCTTTTAGGGCTGTAAAATGTGCTGCTGCAAATGAAAGCACAGCCATTGTCCGACTGTCTCTGAGGGGCTCTGATGGACGGGGCACAGGGGACGTGTGTGGTGAGGGGTGCTGGTGGTGTTTACATTCCCACACAACCAAAGGCCATCGTGTTTTTTGGGGGGTTTGCACGCCCAGTTCCTGAGCGAGTCCGGTGTCGCAGGGCGGGGGAAGCATTTCCCAGCAATCCTCCCACCTCAAGCCGAGATCCTGTCAGATTTTATAAGCAAAACAGCCAGGCTTGGTCAGAGCTGGGATGGGAAAACTCCAAGGAAAACTCAAGTACTCCAGGAAGCGGTGTGGGTTAATTTAGCTCCTGGCATTCTTCCCTCCGTCTGAATAAATATTGAACCAACCTCTAACCATGCTGTTGCAGGAAAAATCATCGTCCTGCCGGTGGAAGGGGGTAATCCAAACGTGTCAGCAAATGGGGTCACGAGAGAGCTCAAATGCTGTTCCCAAATATAAGGCTGACTGTCTTTGCACCCTGGAGAAATAGTCACAATGTTACACCCACTTAAAAAATCTCTCACTGGTGAAATTAAACTGTGTACCCTCCAAACTCCATTATTTGCCATGTTTCCTGTCAAATCTGTGCAATTTTTTGGCAGAAAAGGAAAAGTGGCATTTTTTTGACTGAACTGGAAAAGTTCATTTGTATTTTATTTTGTTTTCTGGTTTTTTGGGGTTTTTTTTAAAAAGGTCTTGAAAGGTGTTCAAAGAAAATATAGTGACTGATCAAAACTGGAAATGAAACCCCCTCAAATCTGAAAACTTTTGGAATAAAACAACCCGAAAATCAGAACTACCTCTCCCAGCACAGGAGGAGTGGGAACCCTGCGGATGTGTGGCAGTGGCTCAGCACAACAGAGAATGGGAAAACACCATGGGAGATGTTTGGCAGCCAAGAAATCTGCTGTTCCTGTGATCCACAGCATTTCCAAATAGAAACATTCAGGCTCTTTTCCTGACATCTTTTTCAGGCAAAACTCACCAGTTTTCTCCCTGGCTGCACTGGTTAGAATGGTTCCCATTTTTAAATGGGAGCAGCCTTCTACCCACAGGATTTTTTTGTCAAGAAGCTGCCCAGGGAGGTGGTTGCGTCACCATCACTGGAGGTATTTAAAAGATGTGTGGATATGGCACTTAGGGAGAGACAAAAGAGTCAGGCAGATTTCAGTGTTGAAGATGATTTTCTCTTTTATTGCAAATGTACACATTACACTACTGATAATGCACAGAAATTTAAAAAGCTATTGTTGGCTGAAATTCCATGATTACAAAACTTCACAAGATTTGTTACAACTAAAAAAACCCGCCTTCAGGAGTATATAAATAGATTTTTGAGCATAAATAACAGTAACAAAATAAACAGATGTATGTATTCAATAAATTAATTATAAATATTGCATTGGCAATGAAGTGCTAGGTCAGAAGAACACCAGTATTTCCAGTAGAGCTTTTTCTTTTTTGGTACAGAAATCTCTATTATAAATGAACCTTTGGAAACAAGAAGAATCTCTCAACCATCCTTTCTTTTTATTTTCCCCTTTGGCTTCACCTTGGTTAATCCCTCACTGATTCTTTTCAAAGGGAGAACAGAACTGCAGACATCAGGTGCCTTGGCCAGAGGTACTCACAGTCCCTTCCTGCAAGGAGAATCCTGACCCAGTTCTGCAGCTTTTAACTCCCTAAACCATCTCTCCACTGGTTCCCATGGATGCTGAATCAAGCCTGGAAGTGACTCGAAAGAAAGGTTAAACACGAAAACCTATTTTGCAACTGATTTGACCTATACATCCGCTTTCAGTGTTTTTCTCTGTTTGCTAACGACGTATACATGCTTATATAAAACAGAATCTTCATTTAAACACTAATTTGAGCTGCTCATTCCCTACCTGATGAGCATCAATTCTAGCCCTGTGCACTCTTCCAACCACACACTGAATTCTCACTAATTTTGATAAGAACTCTCTGCTGGATGATTCTGATGCCACAGAGAACATAATTTAGCCCACAAAAGAAATCAATGATCAAGTTTCCCAAAGTACTCTTGAGCGGTAAGGGAAGGGAGAAATTTTTCCCTTTCTTCCCTTATTTTCTAAGGGAAGAAAAAGCACAATATATAAGCAGGATTTGTTTTTTCAGTAGCATGCTTTCAAAAGAAAGTTTTCCCCTGAAGGTTGTCAGCAGCCTTTTAAGAAGCAGCATTAACTCTAGCTACATCTGCTAGAATGTCTTCCTTCATCTAGTTTTGGTCCAAATGTTTGAGTTTAAGGTCTCTGAAGAGGAAAGGTTTTCTGCATCTGCTCACATGGGCAGATATAACAGGTGAATATATGTGGAAGTGAAGCTGATGTAGAAAAATTAGTTATTTTATCATCACCTATGGAGGAACTCTGATATTTAATCCTCCTTTTCCAAACAAAACCATGGATAGACAATTCTTTAGACTACAGAACAGCTTCTTGGCACTCATCTCTTACACGTACAACAAGGACGAGGCTGGCTCCATACTCAAATACACAAAAAAGTTCCCAAATATCACTACACAAAAAGCTAAAAACTCTGCAGTATTCTGCAATATTCCTGTAAAAACACGAGTGTGAGCACAGTCACTTCTGGAAGCTGGGGCTCTTCACTGGGGACAGTTTGGAGGTGATGCCAAAGGGGTCCATGCTGTCCGTCTCCAGGGGCGAGGAGAACACCTCTGGCTCAAAGGCCTGGCTGTAATCACCATATTCACCAAAGTCTGCTGACTCCACGGGCACGGTGTTGATCATGGGCAAGAAGTGAGACAAGGGAAGAAAATCTTTCCCCTTGAACTGCTGTCTTTGTTTGGCACTGCTCAAAGACACTGATATTCCGTGTTTTTTTGATTTATACACATTGTAGCCGTCCGGGCGAATCTCCTCCTCAAAGGAACAGTCTTCAGTGGAATACCTGAGCTGAACAGCAAGGAATAGCGAGAATTACAAAGATATCCACCAGGCTGGTTGTATTCAACCACAAAACAAGCCTGGGATGGGACAAGTCCTTCTCCCTCAATGGGGGTGTCCTTCTAGCTTGTCCCAATCCCTACTCTATTCTGTTCCAGAACTCCTGAGGTTCTTTCTATGTCTGTCACATTAAATAAGCTTTGAATCCTGTGATGTGCTTCTCCATGGCCACCACACTCATCCTGTCCTGTGCACTGGAAAAAAAAGTCCCAGATGCCAGTGCTGACTTAGATGAACTGTCCTTAATTGCTGACAGTACTTAATTGCAGTCATGAGTCCTAATCCAAGTATAGAACTCCTGCTCTCTTAGAGATCTTCCTGTGCAAGGGCTTCAGGATCAGGTCTGCAGAAAGGCAACGTGGCCAATCAGTAAAACAATGCTAAAAGGTAATTTACACTTTTTCCACTCAAAATTTACTGAAATTGCAAAAGACCCTTTTACAAAGTGTAATTTTCATGTTAACATGAGAACTGTCTAATACCAGTACAAATTACGATTTTGTACAGAAGAATGTGTTTTCTTAGGTATGAATTTGTAGGATTACATTTGCAGTGGCCTGTACAGATATTATATACCTGTAATATCTTAAATTATAAATATATGTATATGTAAATAATATATTTGATTATTAGACCCGTATCAGCAGGTCAGACCTCTTCAGATCCTCACACCAGCACTGCAACCTTACAACCCTGGTGCTATTTCAGGCTCAGCCACTGCAGGTGATTGAACTTGTGGTCAATAAAAGAGAATTGCTGATTATGTCTCAGTCTGAACAGACAGAAATGTCCTTACATGAATGTTCTGCCTGTCTGAACAGAGAACATATTTAATATTTTTGGGCCTTTCTCAAACACCCTCAGTAACATGGAGTAAAATTAAGGGCATGCATTCAATTGTCTTTTAAAAGCATGTTTTAAATCAATAAAGTAATATTAAAATACTTATTTTCTCCAAATAAAATGGTGCAGTATTTATCCTTACATACACACATTATATCTCAGAAAAATATGTGTATAAGACAAAAACATTGGAGCTGGGTCATTAGCTGTCTTTATTTCTATGAGTGCTCAGCCTGACTGCAAAGGATGATGAAATAAAAGAGCTTCTTGCTCAAGAAGTGCACACTACAGACAATAGATATTGATTGAGTCCCCATGTCTCAGCTCTATCTTTCCCTCTTCACTTCATTGGGATAGTCTCTAGTGTGTTTTTTCAAACAACTACCAAACAGACTTTTTAAGTATTTCCTGATTGTTTGGATTTTTTCCACAGGAAGAACTTACAGTATGTCAGTATATTCAGCATTTCCCCTGAAGTACTGACTACAGCACACAGCACATTCAAAAATCAACCCTAGTCATCAGTTTTCCAGTGTCAAAACAGGCCACATGTTGCAGGAGAACAGGTTCAGCCCCCAAACACCGTGTTTGCCCTTTTGTTCCTCCACTCCAGAGCGTGGTGCTGATAAGGTAAAGATTTACCTGCAGGGCTGCCCGGTTGGGCTGTGAGCACAGAGGTGACAGCAGGTGTCCACAGCATGGAGATGTCACAGCACGGCTACGTGCTGCTGTGTTTTCAGGAAAACACCCCAACCTGCCTCTAATGCTCTACACCAACAAATGCAGTTTCAGTCAACATATAAGCCTTCAAAAAGGTGTTACAGGAAAGCCATTTTAAAATTCTGTGATTGCTCAAGCTCAGCTGGTAGCTCCAATGGGAGCAGAATCCAGGCTCTGATTTGTTTCGGATATACATTAAAGTATTCAGCTAATAATTGACCTACCATATCATCTGAACCTGTGCACCTCATCACAGCATTGACTGATCTGAGCCCAGAAAAGCAAGGAAATTCAGAAAGAAAGGCTTAATTCTATGTTATATACACATTCAGAAACATCAGTGTTGCTCTCATTAAAGATACTGGGAGTTTTGAGAATGGGCCGAGTCCTTTCCTGACTGAAATCAGCAGAAATTTTGCTGGACTAATCAAAAAAGAATCAAGTTGTATCTTTACTCTGGCATCATGAAAAGCCATTGCTCTGTGAAACTCAGGCTTCTGTACAGACTCAATCTGAACTGCACCTGTCAAATTCTAGAGTCAATTATGTATCCATGTGCCTTAAAAAATGAGTTTATGTCAGTGACTAGTTGCTATACCTAGTGAAAAAGCATGACCTAATCAAGTCGCATCAGTGGGGAACTTAACTCCGCAGGTTCTCGGAGTCCTGCAGGTGTGCTGTTATAGCAGGGCAGAAGTGAGGCAGTGGAGAGGCATCCTTTCCCCCTCAAAATCCTTTTTCTGTTTGTAACTTCCTATGAGATGGCAACCCCATGCTCCTGGGACTTGAATGCCTCGCAGCCAGCTGGCTGCAGCTCTTCTCTAAAGGAGCAATCTCTTTTTAATTTTTTTTTTCCAGAATACCTCATCTGAACAATGAGAAATTATTCATATTCTATGGCACGACTTACTCTATTTCTGCAGCAGAATCACAGCCTCCCACTGATGAGAATTTTAAACCTAAATGCAATTTTCCCTGGGCTGTATTTTCAGTACATTTTGGCAGGGGACACGCAAAACATAATTAACTTTCTAAACTATATTTCCCATCTGCCTTCTAATAATCCCCACAGCCTTTCGGGCAGTGCCGGTGACAAGAACCACAGTTCCTACGGAGAACAGGCGGGCGAGGCGCGGGCGATGGAGGCTGGCGGACACCTGAAAGCTTTGCTACCCCTTTATTAGAGCACGCCGGCTCTTCAGCCGCTGCTCCAGGGTGGAAAATCCCCGGGGGAAAGCTGCTCACCTGCCCGTGCAGCCGCCCCGCCTCATCCATGCACAGGTACCGGGAGCTCTGCACGCCCTTGATGGCCACGGTGCGCACGGCCACGGCGCGGATCTCCAGCAGACCTGCGGGCAGACAGAGAGAGGGGACAGCGGTGTCACCCGCGGGCAGAGACAGAGAGACAGAGCGGCAGCGGTGTCACTCCGCGGCCCCAGCGCTGCCCCGGCCCCGCTCCCCACCACTCACTCTGCGGGCTCTGGCTGCCGGCCGCGTCCACCCGGCCGTCGGCGCCGATGCGCAGGAAGCAGCTGAAGAGCCCGTGCTTGCTGGCGGTGTAGAGGTGCCGCAGCCGGATGGGCTCTCCCCAGCCGTAGTTGAGGTGCGGGCCGGCGTCGGGCAGCGGCAGCGCGGAGGCGGCGGCGGCCGCCAGACCGAGCAGCGCCAGCGCGGCGGGGCGCGGCCCCATCCCGGCGCGGCGCCTCGGNGGCCGCAGCCGCCCCTCGGCCTTTTATAGCTCGACCTTATCAGCCCCATCGATCCGGCCGCATCCGATATAGAGCCCATTTCATAGCCGGATCGGTCACTCCCCCCGAAAATATTGAGCGGGTGACATCATTTCGCAGGGTACACCCTGAAGTCGCTTCCTCGGCATCCGCACCTCCGAGCTCTCCGCTCCGGCCGCGGTCCCGGGGCTCTGCACGTCCCGCAGCCCCGATGTGGCGCCGGGACGGGGACCGGGGTGGGCGTGTGTGTGCCCAGCCCACCCAGTGGCAGGACGCTGCCCCGCTCCCCGCCACGGCTCAGCCCCTGCCTTCGCCCTCGCCCGTCCTATATTTCATTTCCCCTTTCAGAAATCAAAGAGCTGCTGCTTAAACCTGGGCTCGCCCCTTCGGACAGGGGCCGAGCGCTGGGGGAGCGGGACGGCCGCTGCCGGCTCCGGGCAGCCGGCGGGGCACTGCCGCACACGGCGCTGGTACAGCCCGGTCCGGCCAGGTCCCGGCGGCTCCGGGTGTCCCCGAGCGGCTCCGGGCTGGATGCGCCCGGCCATCCCCGGCGGTGTCACTAGATGGAGCCTGGCCCCTGGGATGCGGCTGCCGCGCCTCGGGGGAGCCGCTGCCGGAGGGGCTTTTCAGCTCCTATTCGTCCCCACTTCTTACAAAGAGACTGGGGGAGGGGAATCATGTTTGAAGTAAAACTGCATCGCCCGATGTAAGCTTCAAATATAATTTTTATTCTGGTCTGCCCATGGATTTTTATTTTCCACGTGGGCTCCTCCCAGGGAGCTTGCTCAGTGAGTGCACCAGGAGAGATGGAACGAAGCAGACACGCACATTTGGGGGTTTCCACCCTTTTTGCATCCGGGGATTGCTGCCAACTTTTCTGCTGTACATCCAAACGGATCATTAAAGGAATTGTGTCAGATTTCAAAAGAGAAAACTGGTAATTTCGTAAAGAAAAAAAAATATTTCTCCCACCGGACATTAAATAACAATTAAACAAAACATAATCCCACATCCCTGGCATCTTCTCTGAAACACAAAGCTTCACTCAGCTTCCACATACTATTTTTATATTTTGCTACTGGTTTGCTTTCATCCTTTTGTCCCTACACTTGCATCTCCCTCCTGCAAACACTCACACAAGTAACTTTTGTTCATGAGCAATGTTGGCTCAATGAGGATGAGCACATAGATAAGGCCATGCAAAAATACAGAGGCTTGTAGGATGATGTCTTGCACTTGTTATCATGTGCAACTTAAGGTGTATTTAACTGGGGTTAATGACATCGATCAGTCTGAGTTTGAATGATCAGGGTTTGCATAACAAACTCGCTGGGACTGAGGGATTGAATCTCATCAATCATTTTAAAAGCAGCTACTGCTTTTGATTAGCTTTGGGTATTTTTGGTGATTGGCTTGAGACACCCAGAAAAGAGACACCCTAGTTTTTCCCTGTGTGGTTGCTGAATAATTAATAAGGATTAGGACCTCTTCTCATTCAAGTGTCTCCTGCTGCATCTTCCAAATCATGCGCTTTCCTACCATTTCTGGTCTTTCCTATATCACGGAAGTTCACAATATTATAAGCCCAGTAAGTAATACCAAGGCATGCAAGTGCCTAATTCTTTTTTTCCTCAGCAATGTTATTACATGGCTGCTACAAAGGCAGTTACTGCCCCGCAGCCCTGGGCCCCACAGCAGTTGTGCATGTAACTCATCCTGAAATTCTTCAAGGTACTGAGCACCCACCACACACGCAGAGGTTGTGGTCTGAAATGAATCTGAAAGGCTTTTTTAGCTCAATTTTTCTGTGCATCTCAGTGAATAGAAGCTATTTTATGATCACTACTTCTGCTATACTCTAGTGTGAATAAGAATCATGATCTTAAGTTTTGTTTTCTTCATCAGGAAGTTCAAACTTCTTTCAAGCAGTAAGGAACTGATGCTTGCAACTTGTTCATTCATCTCTGTGAAGATCAAAAACTGAGGTAGAAAGGACAAATCACTTGCACTAAATGATATTTCAAATCAGTGAAAAAGCTGGCTATAAAGGAGAGTTTCCCAACAATTGATGTAGAGCCTTTAAAACAATATTTTCATTGTTGCTGATGTTGTATGGGCTGATGTTAAAGGGTTCACATCTAATCAAATTTAAATGAAAATTAAGCACTTAACTAATTTTTTAGAAATGGCCATTTTTTGGAATGGCCTCTCTTGTTAGGGGAAGATTTCAACCTAAATAATTTGTCCAAGTTCCCATGTAGTCCTTGACAGAGGTAAGTGCCTGCAAACACTTAATTGGACTGAATTAGTACCAATCCTATCACAAAACAGCAGCTGAAGAGATATGGATTAAATATACCCTAGAAGTGTTCATTTCTTTATTGCCTCTGTAAAGAAAAAAAAAAAAAAGCCTAGATGATTAACTGAGATTCAGGGCCTTATTTTTAGCTAGAGATAAATGAGCTAATGAATGTCACTGTTTTCAAAATACAAGAGTTGCAACACATGATTTTCATTTCAGTTCCTGTCTGTGTCACTGAACTTTATCATTTATTGGCATCTTTTACCAAAGTTCAATAGAAAGACACGTCTTTGCATGTTCCTACAAATGCATTTGCAGGAAAAAGAAATATTTGCAGAACAAATGTGTTGTAGGGTAAGTCACACCATCACGTCCAGTGCTGGACCTGCTTCCTGCAACAAGGAAACCTGGTAGTGTCGGATTTTCTGCTTTTGTGAGGGTAGGCAAAACAACCAAAAACCCAGGAGGAAAGACTTACAGAACAAAAATACCTCCTGACCAAACAGTACACAATTGCAAAAGTATTTTCACCTGTTGCAATGGATCATTTCTTTCCATTACACTTTTCAATGTCCCAGTGTAATTTCTGCAGAACAACAAGTCCAGCTTTTTGAGGCTGAAGTGAATGTGTTTTGGAAGAACATAATTAGCTATAATTAAAAGTCAAAATCCAGAGATTCTGGAATACACCAAAAAGGCAACAGAGCGCTTGTATCTTACTGGGTAACGACATCATTGAAACCAACTGAAAAGAAACTAAGGAAGGTGGCCACAAAAATGATCAGGAAATAGGGCAAGAAGCCACCCATGAGTCGAAGTTGGTCATTGCAGGCTACCTTGTGGTGGAGATGAAAGGAAAAATTACATAGGTGAGTCACTCAAGACTGAGTGAGGGTCAAAAGGTGATAAACTAGATGTGTTTAGGATGAGGAGACATTTTCTCAGTTATGGAATGTGGAATACAATGGTGAAAGCTTTGGTTGTGCAAGTCACTGCAGAAAGAGGAAAATATCACAGAAACATTGAAGACTTTCTGCTTCCTTTGGGGTGTCTTTGGGACCTCCTGCAGATTTTGTAGTTGGGATTACATGAGTGTTATCCAATATTACTTTTGAGAAGAGATCTGTCAGTCTTCCCCCCTTTCTCTGAAGTCAGAGGTGGGAGAATTACAGAGGCTGCAAATACTCTGAGGGCAGTAAGGTTCCAGGCAGGGCTGGAGATGTCAGTGCTAATGCCGCTGGTTTCTGGTTTCTGCTGCAGTTCCTGCCAGTCATCCCAGAAGTGACAGAGAAAAGAAAATTATTTTACCCATGGCAGAGGGCCAGCAGAGCAGTCCAGCCTTTTCTCTTGCTTCTGGTGGAGAAGAATATGTCAGGAGAATGAGGGAAGGGAGAAGTGAAGACACAGTACACTGCGATACGCGGTTATTCGAGCACGAGCTTGTTCTATAAAGAGCCTTATCAGCACAGCACAAGTTAAAAAACCTGCCTAAGAAGGAGAGGTTACTCCACCATATGTCAGGGACTGCTCTGCTTCCCAGCTGCTTCTGCAATCCAAGAGGCACAGAGGTGACAATATTTCTCCTCAGGCTGTGAATGAGTGCAGAATTGAGATTCCACAGCTCCCGCTGCGTGCGCCCACTGACAGGATGTCATAGGATGGGACGGGCACTCACTGAGTCTCTCCCCTGATACCACAGTCCTCAGTGAATTTGTAGGATTCAAATGCAGCAGATACTTACAGATTTTCCAAGTGATCCGCTTCCGGAGGGGTTCTGCTTCTAAAACCTTTCCACTGAGGAAGGTCAACATGCTGGGGAGATTGTAGCTACTGTAATTTGTATGTGTTGTTGCTGATTCTTTCCAACAAGCACAGCCAGACAACCAATTTCAAATATCTCTCACCATTCTGTTATCTAATGCTTCCTCAGCTATTGCTATCAGTCAATGCATTCCAGAGAGCAATACTGAGCCTGGAATCGACTTGGAGCTTGCACAGCCAAATGACAGCTTCTGGTTAAGCCTGCTCTAAAGCTCACAAAATTCCCATCAGCTTCAAATAGCCTAAATCCTTTTTTTTTTTTCATCACTGCAAGCCATTATTTCATGTTTTAGAAGTATTTAATCCACCCCATCTTTTCTGTGTGCTATGAAATCCTTCATAGTTCTGCCACAGAAGAAACCTTACTGATTTTATGGGATCGTATTTGGTACAGTGCTTCTCCAGCACTTTATTTGCACTAAACCAACAAAAGCTGGATTTTTATTATGTTTTGAGCAAACCTTCATCCTGCAACAGAAATGAATAATTGCAGGTTTCTTTGCCAACAGATTACATGTTGATTTCCAGCTTGACCTAGGGAGTAATGCCCCTGGACTTTGTTTACACAATGTGTTTGTGGAAACCATGAGGAAAGCTTTTCTAGAAGAGGGTAATTCTAGATCACCAACTTCTCAGTCAAACATGGTATCCTTGGAGCATTTACCTGCATTCTTTACCTATCAGTGACTAAATAATGCTGTTTTAATGATGAGTTCCAGCTTCACTGGAAATATTTTTCATTTAATAGACAGAGAACAGGCCAGTAGAAGAAGATATACCAGAAATGCTTCAAACTTGCAAGAGTGCATACTTAGAGCTGTGATCCTGTACAAATACATCTGGACAGACAGAATTAATCAGGTGGTCTTATTCAGCCTAATATAGGGACAATTCCCAAAAAATCTCTCCCAAAGAGCCAGGAAAGGCAAAGCCAGGATTTGCAAAGACTTTGGCAACACGACCGATACAGGCCCATCAAAACAAACCTGACCCCTGAAAAATGTCACAGAGTGAAATCTGGGATGAATTTGTTCCACTGAGGTCTAACTTTCACTGCAGGTGCATTGTTAAGAAGGACACTGAGCAAGGGGCGCTCAGGTGATGATTTTTTGGGAGTCAGAAGTAAGGAGGAGAGGTATGAAAGGGGCCTGTCTGGTGAGGCACTGAACCCCTCCTTTCCCTTGAAGTTAAACCGCCTCAGAAATGTGCTTATACCTTTGCTTAAAGGCAGATGTTTTCTCAAAACCACCTATGATGATAATCCTGATGTCTCGTAAAATGGATACTGCAAAGGCTTCTAGTCATGAAGATGATAATAAATTATATCACTAATGGTATTTATTATGCTCATGGCCATCTAAGTGGTGTTTTAGCTAGACTTGGTTAGGCTTGACTGAGAAAGTGTGGGAGAGTTGTTATGGCTTACGTGATGCCAATAATCAGACAACCCTGTGGGGACAGATTGTCAGGTTAGATCTGGATGGCTCAGTCCTGTTAAGACTGAAGGATGTGAAAATTAAGAATTATACCTGTCTGGGGAACTTCCACTTTAGATAGTTGTGGGTTTTTTTTTTTTTTTTTTTGTTTGGTTGGGGTTTTTTTATTTTTTATTTGATCTTAAAATACTTGATCAAGATCAGATAAAAACGAGTGCGTGCTGAACACATTGCAACATTTTACCATGTTGTGGAGTAAAAGAGGTAGAAAGGGAGTTAAGGAAGCCAGCTAAGACTCACAGTTTTCTTGCTATCTTGTATTTCGTGCTACACTGCTGCTTATCACTACTGGGAATTGCAAGGCACCAACACAACTGTAGAAATTGTTAAGAGATGTAAATGATTATCAAATTCAGCCCACGAGTGCTTATTCACCTGCTGTCATCACCTTTGATTATGATGATACTGCAGGAAGGGCTGAAACGATGAAGCCCATTATGAAACATTCTGAACAAATGTAAACTCAAAAATGTAGTACAAAGTTTCCTAATGATTTAAGGCTGTTAGGAATATTTTGCACACAGACATATCCTCAGCTTCTGGAGGGCAAATTGATTTATCTGAGTCAACAGAAGTCTTAACCTTTCACTCCACCTCATACCCTGGGCCTAAAACCCTGGAGAAATATCTCAGAGGAAATAAAATTCTCGTGCAACTCCTCCAAAATCTGTTTAGTACATGGGGTTACTGCACCTGGATTTTAAAAATGTGGTGATATCTTGCCTCCCTTTTCAGAAGACACCCAGACTCCATCCTTAACATTGGTGACAGCCATGTAGGAAGTTTTTACAATGACTTTGCTCAAGAGGCGAGAGAGAAGATTATTTATAAGCTGTTCTTCCTCCTGGAGGTCATGGGAAGTAATTTTCATCTGAAATGAAGCCTAAACCACAGTCTGGGCATAGCTGCACAATTTGCCATCAATTGTGAAAACCAGCTTTCTCTGATGTTCCTTACTGCATCTGGTCCCCCTTGCTGCCACCAAACGTGGCTGTGGGACATTTGGGGTCAAGAATTGAAGGGCAAAAGGTTACTGAAGCATCCTGCCAATGCAGCTAAAAGTGACCTTTAGCTGACAAAGCAGAAGTAACACGGGATCTAAAAGAATGGTATTCAAATAGCCAGTCCATCCAAAACATTGCATTTGGATTGATCCTAATCAGCCATAATTTCCTGGTTTAATGGCCAATTAAAAGGCCATTTGAAAGTAAGAGAAGCAGAACAAATCAGCATGGAAAGAGCCTGGATGGTCTTTAGAAAGTAATTCAAGTTTACTTAGGTTTTACACATCTGACTAGTGAGGAAACGAGTGAGTAATGGATGTCTTACTCCAGAAATAATTCAGCCTCATTAAATAACTTGTTCCAGGAAGAGATAAAATCTGAAGCACCACTGAAAACGAAAATGAAATTAAATATCTGCATTATAACAAGGTATTTATCTGTCTAAACATCACAAATATGGAATAAATGTAGAATCCCCCAGTATCTGGCTATTGTGTGTTGTGTACATTGACTTGATGCAAGAAGCAGAATTAAACTCAATATTTTTAATGTGTATTTACAGCTGTGATCAGACATACAACGATCAGAACAATTCTATTTTACCAGTTTTAAATGCCAAATATTTTTATGTCAAACGCATCTTCAAATTTTTTTTTTTTTCTTTTTCTGAAAACAGACTTCCTTAAACATTTCATGCCAAAAGTGAGACCCCCATTGCCTCTGGTTCTTTCATGTCTGGAGGCACCAGGAAGATCCTTGCATGACCACAGGCAGCGAACCCTCAGTTCCCGAAGTGAGCAGGGCAGACAGACGTGCTGAGGATGGAAAAGTGGAGTCCATGGTGCCTCTTTCATATGGATCAGGGTGCAGTTTGTACACTCTTGGTTGTGGATCTCTTGGTTTAGGCACTCCCTTTGCCAAAGGGGTTGGTAAAGATGGTCACATGTGCGTGCCCCAATTAATTCAGAATTTAACCCATTTCAGAACACTTCCAGAGCAGGGCAGGAGTCCTTCTCCTCTCCCTGTGTGAGGTTTCAATCAATAGCAAAGGCTCCCTGAGACCTGTCTATTGCTCTTTATCAGAGGCCTCCAGCAGATAAAGCCTGTCACAAAGCAGCTACTGATCGCTGCCACTGCAGCCTCACTCCAAAGAAGAGCTGCTGTTGCAAGGCCTGAGATGGCCTTTTTCCATTCCCTGGACAAACAGGACACAGATGTGGTCTGGACTCAGCCAGGCAGATGTTCCATTGACTGTACAGTATTGTAGAAGGAAGTAGCCAATGCTAATGACCTCAAGAGCAGCAGAGCTGTGACTGAGCCCTGCACAAACCCTTTCAATTCATGGCCCCAGTGCCAATACCAGCACACCATTCTCAAAAGCCCCAGATTTATGGGTTTTTCTCAAACACACAGGCAGCAATGGCAGCACTTTGCACAGCAAATAGCAGATATAAAACCCCATGAATTAATCATTCACCCCTCACTCCAACTCCCTGAATTGCATTTCCTTTAGAGCTGTAATTTAAATTAATATTTGTAGTTTAGTCTAGTTAAGGTTTCATGAGAACGAAGGCTCCATTTTGCCTCACATCACACAAAAAACCCCAACAATGTCATGTTTTCCCTTCCTCACATAACAAGATGCACAAGGAGTGGATTTTGAAGTCCCCAAGGCTGCACATTTATTCCTAGAGTTTTGCTCCTGTTACAGCTGTGGACACACACGACTCCAGCTCTCCCAACTTCAGATCAATGAGCCACCCAGGAACCAGCACAGAGTTGGCAGGTCCTCTGCATTCATCTGAATGGAACGAAAGGGAGCTCAGTTCTTGGCTCCAGTTTTCTGTCACTCCATTGTCATTCAACAAAACGAACCAAAGAGAAAAGCGATCAATCCATAAACTCGTGAAGCCTCAGTCTCCAGCTGTCATCAGCTTTGAGCCCCCTGCACTGATCTTATCTGTTGCAGAGTGATTGAAAGTCATTTGTTTTGGTTGAAAGTAATTTGTTTTGAAGAGTAATTAGATTATCTCTTGGGGGGCTTCCTACCTGGTGACCCAGTGTTTCTCCTTGGCTTGCTGCTCATTAACATCAATTACCATAGAGACACTCTTCAAAGGAAGGCTTGCGCTGCCCAGGGTGGGGAACCTATTAAGAAATATGCTTCTCATTCCTGCTAGGAGATAATAAACCTTCGGGTGTCAAACAATTATTTGTGGGTCAGACACATATGATCCTGCTAGGGCTTAAACTTTCCATTTGCCATCCAGTGTGAAATGCTTAGCAATTAGGAAATGAGCTGGATCTCTCCATAACAGTGTCTATTGAATAGAGCAGGCTCAAGTATAATATCTGGGAACATTTCCTGACACTGGATGAATATCCCACACTTGCAGAGGTACTGGGATGGCAAATAAGGTACGTGTCTGTAGGGGAAAGTGCAGAGAGGCTCAAAAGTTCATACTCTGATTCTTGTCCCCAGAATCAACTCTTTTTAATTGAGACAATTTATATGGTTATGTAAATAGCACAGCACTGATAAGCATCGTCATAAAACCAGTATCTATTTCTTTTTTTGCAATAATGTGAGTGCCAAATGAGTCGTTGCCTGACTGGGACATTTACTGGTAGTGATTACATCACTGCTACTGTGCCATCCTAGAGAACAACACAAAATAAAGAAGAACCAGAGTGATCCACCTTTTGGACCGGGCCTCTTTTCAGGCACAGCAAATCTGAGTAATAAAAGGCCCTGGTTATGCCTTCATTTACCAATATTCAGTTCAAAATTTTCTCTCATTGCATCTGATTTCTGTGCTGCTCAGGAAGTAGACAAACATATAGAGGGAGCAGAAATTACCTCTAAAGGTAAAGTTTGCTCATGTAGAGGTTGTGTAGAGGTCCCAGTGTCACCGAAAGCCCAGGGCTGGCCCTGGGCATGAAGGATGAGCTGGGACTGACCACAAGGAAGCTGGGGGAGAAACGTGGTGAAAACATCCTTGTTCTGCAGCTCATGGTTACCTGGTCCATAGGGAGAAGAGTTTAAGTTGGGACAGCCTGAGTCATAAACGGCAGGGAATCATCAGCAGTGCTTGTAGTCATCAAACCCCACCCTTCTAGGTGATCCTGGTTCTCCAGGTTTAACTCCGTGCTACAAGTCCTTTAAATGGCTTTTCTGAAGAGCTGCTAAACGCTAACTTCTGAAGTAAATAACTGCCTTTTTTTTTTTTTCTCATTTGTCTTGTTTGAGTAATTAGGTCATTATATCTGAAAGTGATTGTTTCATGCGTGCCAAGAGCGAATAATGAAGACCTTTGATGAATCCAGAGCAGCATGTAAATGTGGGGAAGGAATGCAGAGGCAAAGGAATGACCTTTCTGGAACAGACTTTCTCCCCGCGCCACCATTTTTATCCGCATTAAAGTCAGTTAAAGTGTTTACTTTTCCCTGCTGTGTGTATTCTTCAGAGCTTCCTTTTCCTAATAAAATGCACATTGTCCAAAGGGTTTGCAATGTTCTTTAAATGGTTGTGAGCCAGCCAGTGGCTGCTTGTACGGAGCTAAACATTTCCTCTTTCCACAGCTTTCAAGGAGTGCTTGGAACTTGCCTATTTCATCAGATTGCATTTATATAATGTTGATGTTAATGCTGAGCTATGGATGGTCTGTGGCCACCTCTCAAGACCCTAAACATGAAGATGAATGGAGGCAAAAAAGTAAACTGATTTTATTACTCATTAAAGCGGTAGTTAAAAAATAAAACACAAGGATCAAATATGGAAAATAAATAACCTTTTGTTTCTCAGGACTGAGCCTCGCAGGTAAGGGTGGATTGACTTACTCCACTTAGCAGCTCATGTGAGTGATTGTGGGATGTCACTCTACAGCCCAGTGAAACTCAACTTTTGTTTCTGTGCAGCTGAAAAAAAAGGTTTGTTTTGGCAGCATTTAAGCTTGAGTTAAAATAAATGGTTTGAAGGAAAAGACTTCACTCCTTGCTGAGCTTCAGTTTGCTATTAGGAGGAAGCGGCATCAGAGCAAGGGGACTGAATTCTCCTTGGAATAAACCAGGCCTGGAATTGTGCTCAGTGAAGACCCCTGATGTGGTTTTAGCCCCAACGGCCACTAAATCCATGGGATCAGGTGAGACCTTTCCTGAAGCAACTCCCTTGAACCATGTCCAGTGTGGATGATGGGATAATTCAGAATATCCACACCATCTTCTGGTTTCTTAAAAAAATGCCTTTTTTCCTGTGACAGACAGCAGGTGCAGTAATTCCAAATCTAGCTCTTTGTTGCTATGATTCTGAAGCATAGGTCTAAGGAATTATGGAGGGGATTTTCACTGATTTCTTATTTACTTGTGGGAAAGCTGACAATGTAACAATGCAATGCAGGCTGCTAGGTAAAATCAAAAACAAAATGTGGATTGAAAGAGATGAAATGTGTGGCAAAACCCCTGATTTTCCTATGGGGAAAATTACACTTTTCCCAGCCAGAAAATTGAAAATTGCTCAAAGTCATAACTGGGAGATGAGGCGGATCACATATCTCAGAAATATTGTGGACAGATACCCCTGTTTACAGTTGGCTTACAGTTTTGAGTTATTTCTGGGACTATAGAAGAGAGAAACAGGGTTAAAGAGTGAACCTCCTTTCTGGAACACGATGCAGCAAGTAGGAGCTAATTCTGAAATTAATTTCTCAACCACAGAATCACAGGACAAGATACTTAATAGTTTTGTTAGACTTCGTGTGGGTTTTGTTAGGGCTCCTGTGGGCCTTAAATCTCCTGTCTACAGAAACCCTCTGTCCCTTCTTGATTCTCTGCTACTGTAATGTAGGAAAAGAAAAGATAAAATGACATAGAGGTACCCATTCACATCTTTTTACCCACTGAATTACTGACCATTACAAATGTAACTGCCAAATCATTTTCTCTGCACACTCTGGAGGAAAAATATTGTTCGTGTGGGTGGTTGATCAGGAACTTTTTAGAAGCACAGCACAAAGGCTTTTTTAAATGTGCAGGTTGCTCACCCAAGGCAGAAATGCCAGGGTATGAATCAGGGATCCACTTGTCTAGAAGGGGAGGAAATACCACGTATGTGCACAGCCTAAACACAGAAAGTTCAACAGTTTCTCTCTTTGAGAGGTACCAGTCACAGACCTAGGTTCACATTAGAAAGTATCCACTGACAGGTGAATTAATTAGTCAAAGTAATCAAATCTCTGTGGGCAGTTTACTAAGTCCCATTTGTTGCTGTCTTGGCACGTTTGACCACCCTGAGCTAAGAGGTGACTTGTTAAGTTCCCGAAAGCAACATAACCAAATTACAAAATACCAAATGCAGTTGCAAGGAGTTTATCAGCTTGTGCTTCCCCTTATCCTGAGATTTCAGCACTGGCCTTCTTCCAACATTTCCACAGCTTTGCCCACTATACCCTGTGGTGGCTTTGCTGGCTCTGCCTTTTCCCTCTTGATGCTGCTGGATAACCTTTGTGAATACACCACAGAAAGAGCAGGGCTGTGAGGGATCCTAGTAGAGGAAAATGAAATGCCAGCACCCTCTTTATCTGGCTGACATGAGGGTCTTGTACAATCTGGTTCATTAAAGGGATGTTGCAGAATGGTGATTACAGGGAAAGTTAAGCTGGTTTCCCTTTGAAATACGAAAGGGTGGTGTTCAGGTAATGGATTTGACCATCAGTCCTTTTGATGTCTGCAGGCTTTGCACCTGCACATCTGGAAGCCTGGACACCTTGCTACGAACAGACCCCACAGCTGTGCCTCACAGCTGGCTCTACAAAAGGCCAGCAGGATGCACATCACTCACAGAGGCCACTCTCCTCCCTTAGCTTGCCTCAAATTGTACGTTGTTACCTTGCTTTGGTGATGGTTTCATTCATTTTCCCTTTACTCACCTTCAAAGAACGAGCAATCTGGCCCCACAGAATTTGCCATGTTGCTGTAGGGGTGGCCAGGGCTATCCAGCATTTGTTCTTGGAAGCCCATTCCAGCCCCACGGAGGAGCACAGGAAGGCCTGGTTGTGGTGCCAAGTGCCCCCAGCCCATCATGAAAGAGCTGAGGGTATCCTAGAAATCAAAGGAGATGTGCTGGGGGTCAGTTTGAACACAAATCTGACTAATTTCAGTCTCTCTACCCCTCTATTTAATTACTTTTTACTTCTAGATTCAACTTCAGTCTATAGAGAGACAAAACATCATTATCATTCAAAAACTGTGTTATAGAAGCAAACCTCTTCATGTCATAGTTCAGAAGCAAAATGCATGTTCTCACCCAGAAATGGGAATGACCATCACTGCTCTTTGAAATACTTGGGGGAAAAATTACCATTGCATTTGTGACATTGTTTGATTTAGAGAGTTGGCCACTTCTTCCCAAGTAAATGCTGTGTTGGTCAGGCTGCCGGTGCCAGCTCCCTGCCTCACCAGGTTTGGGGCTTTAAGGTTGCTGTGGTAAACATTAGAGTTTACTCCAGAGGATGTAATTTTCCAAATCCACAGTTTCCCTGCTTTCCAACTGGGTCTTACATTGAACCATCTGATTTAGGGATTGGTTAAACCCAGAACCTTGGTGTTCAACATGCTTCAAGTAGTTTGCTATAACTGGAAGAGTGTGTCTGGGGAGACTTGCAAGGATCTAAGTTTGGCTGGAATGAGTGAGATTGAAGATGAGTTTAGTCCAGCATCCTGTCAATTTGGTTGTAGTTGGCTACAGGTAACTATGGAACAAGATGCAAAGGAACATACAGAGTCATTCTTCAACCTCTGGCAATATTTGTTAGAAGGATTTTTGAAACAATATTTTTTTTTCCTTTAGGGTTTCAAAAAAGGTGCCCAATGCTGATTATTTACTGATTTCTACTTTTTTTTTAACTAGCCTTCCCTTGAGCCCTTTTGAAAACAGGCATCACATTTGCTCTCTTTTCTTCCTCTGACAGTAAGGCTGGTGCAAGTAGTAAGTGTCATATCCCAGTTATCAGTTCAATGAGTCCATATCTGAGCTCATCTAAACTCTGATATCCTTTGGTCAAGACCACTGCAGTTAATTATCCCATTTGATTTGCCCCAGGATAGAAAGAAAATACAATGGATGGACACTTAGACAATTAAAACATTCTTTATATGCCAAAATGTGTAACGGCACTTCATCAGCTCACCTCTCTGTGGTATTCAGGGTGGTCTAAACCTTCCATATAAATAAGGCTTTTAATACTTTTTTTTTTACATTGCTCACCCATTGCAACTTTTTTTTTTTTTTAAAATAAACACATAAATTAAAGAATCTCACATTTTATACTCGCATTTTTAAAACATAAACAACAGAAAAGTGCCGCATCTTCAGGCAGGTTTTCAAACAGCCAGTTCCCATCCAAGTGCGCCCGTCCTCCCTCCCCCTTGCCCTTCCAGGGAGCGCATTCCTGCAGGACTTGCTGAAGTGGCTTTGTTGTTTTGGGCGTGCGCTGCCAGCTCGCAGCCCATGGCATGACACAGCATTCCTCCCGCTTTGTTTGGGCTGTGCCACTCGGAGCTGACATTTAGCGAAGTGGCATTAATGCCTCGCCGAGACAAGGGGCCTTGTTGAGTGCAGTCAGCTGAGGCTGCAAGTTTCAGGCAGGGACGTGAGTGGGGTGTGCAGCCATGAATCCCAAAAAGGAGCTCCCGCCTGCCTTGGGGCTGTAGGGCTTGTTTTGCCATTTTGTCTGAAATGGGTGCAATCCCAGCAAGGTGAACAGGACACCCACGGCATGGGGCACATGCTGGGTGTATTTCCTTAGCAGTATCTGATTTAGGGCTTGGCTTCACTGAAGGCAGCAGAACCCCTGCTCACTTCAGTAAACCTGAGTCTGAGCTGCAATGTAAAGTATTCTGCAATTTAACAAGTATAAAAGTGTTCTGCAATTTATAAAGTATAAAAGCATTAAGAGTACGTTTGTTACTTAATCAGTGCTGACACAGCTTTAAATTAGCAGCAAATGCTCTTTTAAAGCCATCACAGGGAAAAATTTTCACGACAAACCATCGTCTCTGCCAAAGGAGGCAGCTTTTGCTAATAGAGGCTTGTAGGTGTTAGCTGGAAAGGAGAACTAAATAGTAAATGTTTGCTTTCTACTTAGCGAATGTCTGTCATAGCCCTGCTAAGTAGCCAGAAACAAATTATGTGTGAAACTCAGCATCCATCTCCCTCTTTCTCTCCTGTGATTGATATTTGCTTATGCAGCTCAAGCCCTTAATTTAATTAACAGGAATATGCTTATTTTACAAATTGTAACCTTGTAATCTCCTTAGCAGGGAGAAAAGGAGCTTTTTTACGGCTATTCTTTGTTGCGCATCATCTTATTTACCAACATTGTTGTGGCCTTCTATTTCTTAAAAAAAAAAATGTATTAGACTTTCTGATTATTTTCACTAACTTCCAAGTGGATTTTATTGACAGAAATGTTATGGGAAAGCCACAAAAATCTCCTGAGGCTGTGTGTCACTAAACAGTCTTCTAGAGCAGCTCAGTTTTTTAAGTGCTTGTGTCAAATAGAAAATGAATTAGCACTGACTGTTTTTAACATTTTCTTTAACAGTATTATTGAGTGGATTTGCCCCTGGTGTCACCATTTTGAACAAAATTGTGAACTGTAAACTTCAGTGAAATTTCATAGATCCCCATGGAAGGTAAGAAAGGAATAGGGTAAAAAAGGTAGCAGAGGTATTTTTAAGTGGGTATATGTATGTTTACATCTACAGACACATTCACAGGGCTGTGGCTGTTGTATTTTTGTGATTCTTTATAAAGAACATGTGCTGGATCTGCCTCAAACATGGATTTACGATTGCCAGATCATTCACTCTTCCCTTTTATCAAGGGATCTATCCTTCAGTGCACTCCCACCAGCAACACAAAGAAATATTTTTATGGATGGTCACATGCAAAGGTAATTCTGTTAATGCAGCACCCTGTGCAGGTGAGTGCCCCACTGTCCCTGGCAAAGCTGCAAAGGGAGTGGGGCTCTCTGCACAAGCAAGGCAACAGCATGCTTGATGCTCCCATGAATAGTATCAGAACAAATTGGCAAGGCAGATGCATGTTTGCTTCCATATTTTTCTTAATTAACTCCTGGAGAGTGCAAACAATGAATAAATGCAAATATGTACCGCGTCATCTTCCAGAAATCTAATGGAAAAAACCCTCAGATTTATGTCATGAGGAGAAGGGAATGTGGTCGTTTTCAGAGTCTGCAACTCTGATACCCACATGAACACCCACAGCTTTTTATTAAATGTATACCTGGTCCTTATTTCTGCATCTGCTCACCTTTCTGTAAGAGTCAGGAGGTGATTACTGCAGAATATTTCTGTGATTAAGCTCTAATTCAGTGTGGGCCATTCAGTGAGTGCACTGGTGACCTTATTTATTTTCTGTGATCATTATGCAGAATATCATAACTTACTCAAAAAATGAGCTTTAAACTAATAATGTAGAATATGCTTCCGAGCATCTGCCTTCCCTCATTCTTCACTCTCACCTGATTTGCAAGCACAGAATTCCAGGAGATCTTTTTTACACCAGTTCCACCTGAACAGGTATTTTTTGATTTTTCCGCCTTTATTCACAAAATGCTTTAAAGATTTTTTTTCCTGTTCTTCGTTTTGCTGCATACCTGTGACTAAGGGGAAGCCGAGGTTTACAGGGTCCAGATTAAATCCTAATGATATGTGATAATTATTTTATTAGAGTCACCCAGGTTGCATAGGAGGACTTTGTTTAGAAGTGTGGTAATTGCAGTCCTATTTCTTATGTGAACATTGCCATTGTGGTATTTATTTGATAATAAGAAGTGTAAAAGCCTAAAACTGAAATGAAATGTCTGGGTTTGTAAGCTCAGGGAATATTTTGATAGATTTTCACCACATTAACCTTTGTGCTGGTATTTACTCCTTTATCCATATTTTGGACTGAGATATATTCCAAAATTATAACATTTACTGAATAAGCTCCAGTCTAGTACTCCCCAAGGAATAATCACGTGAGATCATCTTATTCCATGAAGTCACATTCTTTGCCATTCATTAACCATTAATCCAAAATATCAACTCTGTGAATTATTTGCCAATGGCATTTTATGGCTATGATACCCATGATATAATTTAATTTGTGTATCTCTGTTTAGATGTATATTTAAATGAACAAAATAAATAGCAGGAATTAATTTAAAAGAAGCCACTGCCTTGGATGTGACTAGTATTTCTAAAGATTTGCAGAAGATGCTAAATTTCTGACCCTCGAGGTCAAAGACTTCCAGTTTAGCTTAGTCTGTGATTTCTTGGGTTTCCATTTATAGATCTGACTTCAGCAGCAATCAAATTCTTTCAAACACAATCACTATCAATCCCTATTGAACACAAAGCCATGTGAGATGGCCATCTCTATAGATATCTTTCTGATGAAAACACGCTTTGCTGTGGTTCTTCCTGCCTTCTCTGCAGGGCACAAGACTATCCCAGTTACATTTATAACTTGCATGGCTCTATAAACCCTTAAGTGCTTTTCCTTGACTATCCTAAGCTAATGCTAAAAACCCTGTGCTGCAATGCCCACGCTGTGATTGCTAAAACAGATAGAACCCAGTGAATCACATCTGATAACTTATCAGGGAGCACAAATAACCTGCTTTTTATGCATTTCTGGCTAGTAAGCAGACACTTGGTGTTCTAATTCTCCTTCCATCAGGGCTCGTGACTGGTACACCTTGCTCTTCAGAGGGATGTGTTGAACTCCTCACAGGCTGAGCTTGGCCATGGCTGGTTGAAAACTTGTTTGGTCACCTCTGCAGCGCTGAGACATGGGGAGAGAAACTGCAAAGGACTGAGGAAAGGGGGATATGTGGGTCAGAAAGAAATATGGGCCAGTCAGAAGCTCTGTGCTAAACTGAAAAGGAGAATTTAACACAGAAGATGAAAACTAAGGGCAGATACAGATACTGATCAGAGCAGTAGCAAAGAGTTTTAAATTTAAACAGGGTAGATTCAGACTAAATATGAGGAGGAACTTTTTTACAGTGAAGGTGGTGAAACACTGGCACAGGTTGTCCGGAGAGGCTGTGGATACTCCATCCCTGGAAACCCTCAAGGTCAGGTTCGACAGGGCCTTGAGGAACCTGGTCTTGTTGATGTCCCTGCTCATTGCAGGGGAGTTGGACAAAACAACCTCTAAAGGTCCCTTCCAACCCAAACCATTCCGTGATCCTGTGATTCTGTGAAAATAAACCCACCCTGACAAGAGCATAGCAGGCAGTCCATGCACATTAACATCTGCAGGAGCAAATCTGAGTCATGGGGCTGGATGCAGGTACGAGTCACTCCCACGCTGGCAGTTTGCATCACTGCTCTTCTGACCTCTGCCAGCAAGCATGTCCAGGCCCATGCTTGGGTAAAGCTTAAGTGTCTCTGGCCCTGAGTGTCTTTGGCCTTAACGTGATGCACAAGCTCTCCAGAATAAAATCCAACAAAAGAGTTCAAGGAGTAGAAAAACTGGGAGAGAAATGGAAGGCGATTGGAGAGAACACAACTGAAAAACATCAGGGAAGGTGGTAGAAAATCAAAAGAGGAGTATGTAAATGTGTCAAAACAGGATGTGGGAGAAGGAAGGGTGTTGGCTTGGATGGGGCTTGTTTCTGGGTTTAATGTGAGGAGGAAGCCGGGCACAGGCAGGTCTTCTGGGGAAAGGCAGTGCCAGTCACGCTGCCCTGGCAGAGGAAGGTCAAAACCAAGGCGAAAAGCAACCAAGGTAATCTTCCCTAGGGGCTGTGGAAAAGCTGTAATAAATTGCAGCTGAAGTTATGGCTGTTGGCAGGTCATTCCTGCCCAGGTTCCTGGAGCAAGCACCGCGGGAGACCCGGGGTTGTCGCACGGGAGTAACCCCGGGGCTACAGCGCCCGTGCCCGGGGAGATCAGCTCTTATCTCAGGGCTCATTGAAGGAAAGGCACCGACAGAAAGACACTCTGGCTCCAGAGTGAGAGCACACAGGGGAGATAGGGAGCTAAATGCTCGGGTTAATGTGTAACTCCTCATGGCTGAGCTCCTGCTCACTGCAGCGTCGGGGCGCCTCAGAGCGGGATTCGGGATGGAAGGCGAGCACTGAGGACCTGTGACATGAAGGGGAGAGCATGAAGAGAGACATGAAGAGCTTCCCAGAAAGGGGAAAGGTTTAGAGCACAGTGGTCTCCATCACTCCAGGAGGAAGAGGAGAGGGGTGTCCAGGCCTGGTAGAGCAGTGGTACTCACTCTCGATGGAGGAGCTGAGTCTTTCCCGGCTGCTGGGGCTGCCCTGCCGCGGGGCCAGGAGAGGCTTGAGATGGGAAAGGACCATTATAGCGCTGGGTTGTAGTGTTGACAGTGGGCATGGGGAGGCACTGGAGCAGCCTTGGCTTGCTGATGAAGGAGCACTGAGAAGGGCATCCATCCCATTGTGCCACCCAGCCATGAGCCAGCCTGGGACAATCCCCACCCTGGACAGGGATCCAGTTACCATCTGCCCAAGAGAAAGAGTTTAACAAAGCTTTATCCAGCGAAAGCTCCAAAATGCACATCATGGGTGAGCCCTCAAGCTTGCCAAGCAGCTGGCACTCAGAGGTGCAGGGCTGGACATTCCTTCTAATCTTCTTTGAGGAGATCCCCACAGGGTTGGGGCCTCTCCCGTCTCTAAGGGACGCTTGTCCCACAGGTGGCACTTCTCATCCCTTTCTTCCCACAGGCACCCTTCCCCTTCCCCTCAGTGACATCCAACAGCTGTATTGGCCCCAGCCAGCACTACAAACACCTTTCTTGAAGGCACTGGAAGCAAACAGATGTGGCTGCAGAGATAATGAAAAAGTATGTAAATAGTAGCTCCCCAGAAACCACCGAGTTTTAGCAAGTGGCTTTGACACTTGCCAAATACATTTAAGCTGATAAAGATCTGATTTGTACTTCAGAGGTAACCTGATTAGCAACCAATTTGAATCTGGAATATGTTAATTGGTACAAACATCACTAAATCACTTTCTTTAACCTATATGGAGCAGTGTGAATGAACGACAGTGAAGGTCAACACAGCCTGGGGAGTCATAGAGGATGAGCACTCCTGTATCTACCCACAATAAAATGGTATGATTAGTAATAAAATGTAATTGCATGTACACACACAGAATGACACTAGAAGTTACCCAAGGTCAATCCAGCACTCAGAATTTAAGAAAAAAACTTAATTAAACCTGCTTTGAAACTAAAATCTGGTCATGAACCAGCTTTTTTGTAAAGAATCCTGTTTCTTTCAGTGCCTAGTACAGAGGCTATTCAATGAATGAGCATCCACTCCTCATTTTGTTTTGTTCAGCCCCCAGCTGACTGACCTCATGCTCTTACAAACCCAGAATCTTTGTGTCTCTCAAATTTTGATATATTAGTGAACATATTTTGAACACTGTTTATGACAGCTTGGAAACAAGGAGCTGAAAGCAGAGGGATATTAGTGTCAACATTGAATTAATGTAAACTGCCCAGGTTCAAACCTTCCTGGCATGATTTTTTGTAGTGCTTGTCATTATTAGTCATTTATACCCACCACACAGCTGCCACTGAGTTAAGGTTTGGATCTTCACCATCTTCGTCACACGTCATGGAGTCTGGTTGGGCATTCAAGAAGAAAGGGCTGGACCTTGCTGTTGCTCACCTCGGAGGAGAGAGGGCTCCAGGGAGACTTTAGAGCCCCTTCCAGTACCTAAAGGCACTGCAAGAGAGCTGGAGAGGGACTTTGGGCAAGGGTATGGTGGGGTAGGACAAGGGGGAATGGCTTTAAACAGAAAGAAGGCAAGGTTAAATGGGATATTGGGAAGAAATTCTTCCCTGTGAAGGTGCTGAGGCCCTGGCACAGGTTGCCCAGAGAAGTTGTGGATGCCCCATTCGTGGAAGTGTTCAAGGCCAGGTTGGATGGGGCTTGGAGCAACCTGGGATAGTGGAAGGTGTCCCTGCCCATGGCAGGGGGCTGAACTGGATGGTGTTTAGAAGCACAGAATCAAGGGATGCTTTGGGTTGGAAGGGACCTTAAAGCTCATCTCATTCCAACTCCTTGCCATGAGCAGGGACACCTTCCACTATCCCAGGTTGCTCCAAGCCCCTTCCAACCTGGCCTTGGAACTTATGGTGAAAATTATGATGTAAGCAAGCGACATTGTTTTACATTAAGTAATTGTTTGCCTGCCTGAAGTGACTGGCTGTAGACACTTCTTGGACAATATTTTTAAGTATTCAATCTTTTAAACCAAATGGTTCAGGGAAGTATTTGTTGTCTGAAGTCTGGAAATCATGACTCATGTGCAGGGAACAGAAATTGTGCTGCGTCCCTCTTTTACAAGTTGTATTTCCTGATAGCAGCTTGGCATCACAATTTTGCACTGTGCCATCCATTTTTGGATTATTTAGTAGAAGGAGAACTGGGGTGGTTTTGTTTTGGTGAGGTTGTTTGGGTTTTTTTTTTTAGCTCCAGACTGGCTTTTCCACATTAAAAATCCGTTCTCATTTGTGCTTGGCAAGCAGCAGTACTTGGTGTCATATAAAGGGATCTGCAGCGTTTCAGGGAATTCCTTTTAACTTTGTCGCTGCAGTGATCGCTAGTCATTATCAAAAGCCTCCTGAGCCCTTAGCAGAGTGTCTTTAATTGGCCACTTGCATGGCCAGTTCACAGGCTGTGGTGGAAACCAAGTGGTAAAGTGTGAACAGCCGACTCTGGGCACCATAAACTCGGTGGCCGCTCTGAAAAACCTGTGGCTATTTATATACGAGGCAGTGTTTTGTCATGCTGATTTTTGTTAGCACAGATTAGATACAGACAACCTGGGAGATGTCATGGGTGAGTCACAAAATGCTAACACGGGCTGTTTAAAACAGGCAAGGCTGCAAACCAGGGATGGGGCTCAGAGCCTCTTCTCTGTCCTTCCCCTGGCAAGCAAGGGCACGGTGCAGGGCCAGGCTGACACGGTTCCCCTTCTGGTTATCTCACAGGCGGGACCAGCCCTGGATGGAGGAAAGTCTGCCTGGCTTACAGAAGCCATCCTCAGGAAAGGATTTTGGTTGTTCTGCGCAGATAAATAGTTGGTAGATGGCAGGAACGTTGGCCGTGGCAATGCTTTCAGTGGTCTCAGAAATGTTGCAACCCGTGACATATCAGCGCCTTCTTTTGAGGGTTAAAATCAATTTTTTGCCTTTAATGCATTTATTTTACTGCCTCAAAAGGTAATGTGAGGAAAGCTGATCCCTGGCAGTGTTCAAGGCCAGATTGGTTGTGGCTTTGAGCAGCCTGGTGTGGTGGAAGGTGTCCCTGCCCATGGCAGGGGGTTTGGAGGTGGCTTTTAAAACCCTTTCCAAACCAAACCATTCTATGACTCTATGATTCTATGATTCTATGATTCTATGATTCTATGAAAGCTGGCTTAGCAATGAAGCAAAAATGAGTGATGCCAGAGGAGGAAAGTTTCTCCAGAGTGCTCTGTGACATCTCAAGCTGCTCCATCTGTGGTGGTCCTTATATTTTTCTGTGCGTAGGACACATGAGCAGCACCTGGCCAGGTCCTACGAACCCGCAAAGGTACTACTCTGAAATCTCACCTTCCTAACAGCTAAGCCTTAGGATTTTGCTCCAGTCTTAAAATTATAATTGATAAAATTTCATCCACGAGGCTGAAAAAAAAATTTTATCCCTGGCGACAACTTTTGGTATAATTTTGGCAGTGATAAATTTGTGTTTGTTCTTTTTTAGAACATTGTAAACAAAAAAGTTAATTATGAGAAATTATTATGTCTGCCTGCCTATTTATTCTGTCTCTATTCATAGCAGCATTAAATATGCTGCAGCTATACTTATGCAGTTATAAAAACTCCACCTGTGCCACGTATTTATAGAGCCTGTACAACTTTAGAGAGAAATTGCCCTTGTTCAGAGGGAGGGCACTGGACATTCCCAGCTCATCTATCTTCCCCTTTCTAGGAACAGAAGGAGCATCACTCAGTGAAAAATGAAGTGGAGAAGTCTGTATGTTGGAGTCTGTATTTCTGTTTTGTATGGCTGTTACTGAGCTGGACAAACTCCCTTTGCTGTCAGGGTGTGGAAAATCAAACCTGAATGTTGTATTTGATAGTATGAAACCTTTCCTAATCCTAGGAAAGGGGTAAAACTGAAAGCACAGAAACGGGACATGGTGTGTCCATGTGTGTGCAAGTGCGCTTGTGTGAGTGTTTATAAATAAAAGTTGTGCCAAAGAATCGCGGAATCATTAGGGTTGAAAAAGTTCTCCAAGATCATCAGGTCCAACCTTTGACCAGACACCACCACATCCCCTAAACAATATCACAAAGTGCCACCTCTCCTCATTTTTTGGGACACTTTCAGGGACAGTGACTCCACCACTTTGGTGGGGAGCTTTGGCCACTCTTTCAGTGAAGAAATGTTTCCTAATCTTGCTATAGGATGCTACCCAGCACTTCGGATTTCTATACATTTGTACTGAGTACGAACACTAATTATAAAAAAGATCCTATCCCAAACCAAACAGGTTTCTTGCATCAGTGTTGTCACACTTCACAGAGAGCAACCAGTGCTCATTGGAGCCAAAACCAGGTGATCAGGTTTGTTTGTAACGTTAACAACGAGCAGCATAAACCTCACAGCTGATTTGTGTCTCTGACCATTAATTTTGGATGCTGCCATTGTTAATAACCAGGGAAATAACACGAGTGAGAACAGCAGCATGTGGTAGATGCAGGAGTGCATATCTGTTACCGAGCTTGGAGCTGGGCTTTCCTGGACGACTTCCAGCTTTGGCAGGGGGAACTTTAGCTGAGTAAGAAATCCAAGCTGTCAGTCCTGGAGTAGCTGGCAAAGGCGCAAATGCTCCCCAGGCTTTGAGAAAGTGAAGTAGCATTTTTTTTTTCCTTTCCTTGCAGGATGCATTCCCTTATAAAGAGTTAAAAATCAATACCAGGGTGTCATGCATTGTAAATGTTTATCATTTATTATGCATTTAAGTGTGCACAGCACATACACCACAGTCTTGAACAGCACCTGTATAAAACTACAGACAGATTCTGGTAAATGGTGAAAGCTCATACCATGTAACATTGTTATCAAGGTTTCATCACAACATTTAAAAGTTACAACAGCTACCTCCGAACATACCCGGTGTGAGGCTGTTGGTTGTGGATTTAATGAAGTGAAAAGTGGCAAGGAAGAACCATTCCCAGAGAGAACCTTTGTGGTCTGATTTTGCTTTCTGAAGTCTGGAACAAAATCATCAGTTGTCAGAGGTAGTGGTGATAAATATACAATGATTACTCACATATAGAAAACAGAGAAAGTACAGAAAATTCCCAATTTTACAGGAAAAAAAATATTAAAAACCCTTAGTCATGACGTTTCCTTTTCCTTAACTATTTTTGCTACGAGGGCAGCTGCCTTAAGGTCTGGTCCTGGTCTGCTCTGATCTTGCTGAACTTTGGTGAGTAGAGTTTGTCTTCAAGGTCATGTGTAAGCAGAGGATACAGGCAGGTCTGTACCATTACAAAGGAACAAAGGCTTTTGTGTAGGAATGTAAGGAGGAAAAGAAAAAAGGCTGAACTCAGATTGGTGTGTAGTCAGAAATAATTAGTTTATCTTGGAAGATGATCTGTAAACGTCCTCTAAGTCATCAAACATTGTGGTTAGTCCTGGCTTCCACTTAACATATTGATGTCCCAAAGATCAAGTATCTTTTAAATGAAAAATAAAATAAGAAAGAAAAAAAAAAAAAAAAGGACAAAAAAGAAAAAGACACGTGAATCCTTTTAATGATTCCTCTAGAAGCAAACCTCTCTTTTCCTTCATCACATTAGAGACATGAGTTACACTTGCAAAATATATAAGGAAAAATATAGGGTTACTTGATGACGATATAGTACTGCAGCCTGACAGCTGCCTGCAAATATTTTCACCATGATTACCCTTACTAAAAGTAAACCACTGGGTAAAGATAGCTCAAACGTGACAAGGCTCAAATAGGATGCAACCAACTCTATCCTGAATACTTTTGGCTACATATGGAAAAAAAGAGATTTGGGATTATGATTGTTCCCCCAGGCCCGCCTCCAGAACTTTAAGCCCAAGCAGGAAAGCAGGTACCTTCCTTCCATGCAGAACTTGTTATGAGAATGGCTTTGAGAGTTAGTGAGGTAGAAATTAATCAACTTCGTCAGGGAATGAGACAGAAAAAAAAAAAAAGCAGCATATTTCTCCTTCCAAATACTACAGCAAAAATAATAAATACTACCAACCAACCTCAATTCCTCATCATCAATCTAAATTCTTTCTGTGAAGCTTGTGTTTGCTACAAACCAGCAAACACTTTTGCCTCGTAGAAAACTTGGGGGTGTTATAGAGGTCCCCACACTTTGAAAAATGAATGTAGTCTCCAAATATGAAAGGGAATTTGATGTGAGTGAAGTGGAGCTGGTTCATGGTAGTGTGTTCTACAGTGCGTTCGCTGGGGGAGGGAGTTATTTTTTAGCCTCGTGCCAAGCAATTGTGCCAAATAAAAGCTCCCATTAAGGGCCACAGTTTATCTAAAGGGAAAACCCCAGCCCCAGCCCTGCTGAGCCAACAGAGGTGCTTCAGCCTCTCGGAGGAGATGGACTGCAGGGAGGGTCAAAGTTCAGCACTGGCAGATCTAAAAACAGATTTGCGGGGTAGCTGTGCAGCACCGCGCTCCCCGTGCCGGGGTAAACCGATCCCGCTGCAGTGGAATAGCAAAGGGGCTCAGGCATTGTGTGTGGCTCCACATTGGCATCCCAGCAGGCACCTCCTGCTCCCAGGCCATGAGCTGCACTGGGAGTCATCGGTGGTTTGGAAAACACTCAGGGGAGGACAAAGCCGCCATAAAAACCACCAACCAACCAACCAACCAACCAACCAACCAACCAACCACTTGTACAACAATAAACACCAAACAACACACAAACAGTGCAAAACTTTGGAAGAGAGGAATTGGACGTCACCTGGCTTAGGACACGGAGTAGCAGCACACCTGTGAGAACTCAGAACTGAATTAAATAAACCACAAAGCAGAAGACTTCTACTGTTGCACCATGAAATGAAAGACCTTGGGTTGGAGGTTTGATTTGTTTTCAGAAATTTAAAACAACAACAACAACAACAAAAGTAACTATAAATAAATTTTGTGACAATATATACAGATTTAAATAATTAACTTAAATATCTTACACCTACTCTTGCATAAAACTCTCCAGTAAAAGTGCACCATGTTTCTTTTCCCCGAAGCTGTTCTGTGTCTTCCCCTGTGCTGAGGTAGGTCTGAAGGGAGATGTCTCAGATTCTAGGAAGAAAATGTGTCACTGTCATTGTGGGAGATACTTTATTGCCTTTCTTTGTTCTTCCGTTTTTGCTCAGGGCTATGTACATCCCGGGATAAATCCTGGACTCGTAGGCATTGTAGTTGTTTGGCAGGAGAATCTCTTTGAATTCGCACTCATCATTGAAATGGGCCTGAAATGAAAAGGAAAGAATGAGAGGGAAGGAATTTTAAACATCAGGTGTGGAAATATTCTTGCTACCAGGTGTAGAAGGTGCATTGTGGGCAAATGTGCAGGTGAGTCCCCCCCACTCAGCAGTCTTTTGAAGTGGCCTCTGAAGCTTCAAAGAGGACTCAGGAGCCAGAGGATCATTGGGGATGTTGTGCCCAGGCCAGGCACATACACCTAAAGGTGGGAAGGACACATGGGAGGGACAGGGTCACGTTAACAGAGCTGAGGGGGGTAAGACCCAAGCCCAGTTCTGTCATCCTGGAATTGCTCCTGGTTGTCCCACCAGCAATCAGTTGCCTGAAAAGTCAGAAAAGTCAGAACACTGCCACTTTCTCATGTTGCTTGAAGAGAAAGAGGCATTTTTAAAGCCTCAGCATGGACAGTATTTTTTGCTTCTTTAGGTTTAAAATCTAAGGAAGGGTTTGGATAATTTAATGGATCAGGAAAACAGATCTGACAACAGGCAACCTTTCAGGGATGTGGTTTCATTTGCAAGTACGTACAAAGAGAGACAGGTCTTGCAAGTGTCTTATCTGGAAAGGAACAAATGAACTCATCTCTTGTTGTTGGGTAAAAACCTAGGGGTTTGTAAGAGAGGTGTCAACCTGCCAAGCTGAACACTACACTAGGGATTATTTTTCCCAGGACACCAAAGCAGAGGTATCCCTAGGAGAGGATGTATTTTGGTGACTGATTCTGTCTGGCTTTTATATAAGTCAAAATCCTGTGTAACAGCACCAGTGCCCCAGAAAATAATTCTGAATGCTTCATGCCTTCATGTGAAAATGCCCCAGTTAACTCTGACATAGTTTGGCTCTTCCTCAGCCCAAGTTTCTTCAGAGGACGCTTGGGGAACACAACACAGCAAATTCATGGGTGAGGAAGGAGAGTCAGGAACATGAGTTTGAAATGATGCTGATCACAGTCACTTGTACAGAGCAGAACTCAAAAGCAGGAGGACAGCTCAACATGGGCAAAGATAAGCCCTTTATTGTCCACCTCAAGTATGTTTTACAAGATGTCTCTGTCTTTTCCAAAGATCCCATGTAAAAGAAGGTCTGTATTTTCTCATAATAGATCTTCCTTCTTATAAACAGAAGTTCAGACCCCAAGGGTGCTGAACTGCCTTGGGAACTGAGTCTCTGTTCAAGAGCATTAACAAACAGTGATCGATAGGTCACTGATCCATCACATCATACAGGGTTACTTGTGGGGACCTGGCTGATCACAAGCGATTGCCACACCTGCCTAAGGCTGCTTGTACTTAGATGTAAGAAATATATGGACTAACCCTAGCTTGTGGTCTTGCCACACAAATGCTCTGTTGGTCTATGAGGTAGGCAAGGTGTGCAGCCGTGGTTGGGTGGCTGCAGTTTTCATGTGGGAACCAAGGAAGCGTAATGCGCAAGAGAGGGTTTCGCTTCAAAATCTCAGCAAGCAGTGTAACTGGGCAATGCTCCTGTTGGCAAGGCACCAAGGGCTGCTCTGTGCTACCCGACCCCAGAGGGGCAAGGATGGGGCTTGGGCAGCTTTTAGCACTGTGCACACATCTCACCCCAGCTGACCATGCTCCCCTCCCCAGGCACGCACTCAGTGGCTACTTACAGATCCATAGAGTTTGCCTTTGCTGTTCATGGCAATGAAGAGTCCACTTCTAACACCAAATATGCTCACCACGCCTCTTTCCACAGGAGAAATTTCCAGCAGACCTATAGAGGAGACACAGGAATCAGGGGGACAAAAGGGTGTGCCCTGGAATGTGTGGTGACAGTGCTGCACTCACCCATAGGCTCCCATCCCCGGTGTGGATCCCCACATCCCACATACTGCTGTGGGTGGCCACAGAACCCCAGCCTCATGCTCCACGTGCTGCCCTATGCCCCAGGTGGGGACCTCTCTTCTTTTAGCTAAGTATCTATTTTTATTTTGCCCCCAGGCATCCTCTTGTGTAGACAAGGTTAAAATAAGCCAGAGTGTGCTTAGGGCAAATGAAACATTTGTCATCATGCAACTTATATCCCCTCTCCCGGATCTTATTGTTTCAGTTGGATATCAGAGTCATAGGGCCACGGGGTTAAGTCCCCAGCAGATGCTTTTCAAGTTTGGGGGAGAGCTGGGCTCGCCCCAGCCCTTGCTCAGAGTGGGCGGCCCACGGCACTGCGGATCCTCCAGATGTTGCAGCAACCCCGACACCTGATGCCTGACGGTGGCAAAGGGACAACCCGGCGCTGAGCAGCGCCGACGAGCCCCTCCGGAGCGCCCGACGAGCTGCTCCGGAGCGCCCGATGGGGTCCGTCGCCGCCCCGCTACCCCGGGCTCCCGCCGCCCTCGGGGGAGACGAGGGGCACAGCCCCGCGGTGCTGCGGGCGGCCGGACTTTTTAGGGAAGGTCGAAGTCTGCCATGCACCCACCCTCCTTTCGGGACATGCCACTCTCCGGGGCAGGTGAGTCTCTCCGCTCCCGCAGAACTGCCGTCCGGCGGTCCCGCGGGCGCGGAGCGTCTCACCTGCCCCGCCGCGAGGGTTGTGGCCGGCTTACTGTATCGATTCTCGCTGTGAATCCCATCGATGCGGCCGTCGGGCAGGACCTGGATGTGGAAGCCGATGCCCACGTTGCAGTAGAGGCGCCGCAGCCGTTTGATGCCCAGGAGGTAGTCGCCGTCGCGGGCGGCATCGCGGCGCTCAGCCGGGAGGCGAGCGACGGAGCGGGCGAAAAGAGCCGCGTCCCAGCGGCGCTGGCGGGGTCCGGCGGGGAGGCGACCCGGGGGCGACCGGCCACGTACCGCCCCTGGCCACAGCAGCCCCAGGAGCAGCGCCGGCAGCAGCGCCGCGGGGAGAGGCATCCTGGCTTAGGGGCGGGTAGCCACGGGCCGGCCGCCGGTCGCTCCGAAAATATGCTCGCCCCCCAGCTCCCACTTTATACCGAGGGCAAAGAAGGGGAGGAAAAAAAAAAAAAGGAAGAAAACGAACAAAAAGCCAAACAGAAAAAAAAATTTTAAAGGAAAAAAAAGAAAACCAAAAAGCAGAGCGGAGAGGGAGGGACGGAGGGAGGGAGCTTAGTGCTCAGTCCCCCGAGGATCTGCGGTTTCCTTGGGCTGGCTGCATGGAGAGGAAATCCCGGGAGCAAGAGCTTCTGAACTTGATCTCAACTCCAGGAGTCTTGTCTGAAGTGCTGATCTTCTTCTATAGCTGCTCAGCCATAGCGCTTTAGCCGTAGCCACGATATTTATATATCCATGTGCGTTCGTACCTATTACATCACCACCTACTGCTGTCTGCTGCAGCCCTCCGGTTTAGCTGAAAGTCAAATTATCACCCCTAGATGCTTAACAACTCTGAAGCGTCTTGAAGGGAAAGGGTGAGCAGCATTGGTGCTAAACAAGAGGGACAGCACAAACTTTTAAAAAGAAAAGGTCATATTTTACGTTCATCACAGCAACTTTTTCTCTTTTTTTTTTTTTTTTTCTTTCTTTCTTTCTTTCTTTCTTTCTTTCTTTCTTTCTTTCTTTCTTTTTCTTTCTTTCTTTCTCTTTCGCTCTCTCTTTCTCTCTCTCTCCCTCTCTTTCTCTCTCTCTTTCTCTCTCTCTCTTTCTTTCTCTTTTTCCCTCTCTTTCTTCTTTTCCCTTTATGTCTCCTTTCTTTATATTTTTCCCTTTCTCAAATGCCTACCAATGCTAATGCAAGATACAAAAATCAAAGAACGCCCAGCACACTTTTCCCTCAACACAATGTATGACTATGTAAATCTGTGGAATTTCAGCTTTTTGCTGTATCCAAGCGACATGGTTTACAGTGTGCTAGATGCAGAAAAAAAATTCCCTTCATTAAAAGCCAAAAGAGTTGTTGAATGGAGGTTTAAGAAACGAAAAATGAAAGAACTTCCAAAAAAACCCACCCAAAACAAAACAAAGGACCAAGGTTTCAATAAAGAGGAAAACACTTAAAGAGGCAGCAAGTGTTCAAAAGTGGTGATAAAGTTTTTGGTTCTAAATATCCCTTTAAGGAATCCGGAGTACCAGACATGTGGAGCTCCCTCTTGGTTACTGTACTGACAGGGGCTGTGGTGACACAAGTTTATTCCAGAGCTTAGAGGCTTCCCACTCGTGCAAGTATTGCTGCACTTCTTAATGGAATGGTTATTTTTTAATCTTTACTTAGAAGCTGCTGCTGCTGCTGTGTCTTAATGAGGCAGCTGTTCTTAGCTAATTACTTCATTTGGTTTAGGTTCATGGAAATGAAGCTCACTATTTAAAAGGAGGAGACGTTCTGACCCCATCGGTCTAGAATTACTTTGCTTAGAGCAAATCCCATATGTTTTGTCACCTCCCATAGCGTAAGCCTCGGCCCTCAACAGGTTTTCAGAACAAACAGGTGAGGAGACATTAGGACAATTTTGGAAGGTCCTGAATTAATATGAAAATGTGTTTCGGGGAAGGGGGGGAGAAGTGGTTTGTGACTCAAGTCCTTTATAGCCTGAAGCCAGTTTAGTCTTTCACGCCAGTAAAGCTCTCCTGCTGTTCCAGCAAAGGATGCGAGAGAAAAGAGAATTGCCCCAAGGCAGATGACAGCTCACCTAGGTGCGAAAATCTCTGACCTTCGCTAAACCTGAGCAAACTTAGATGATGTGCTTTTATTTCTTCTTGTGAGGTGCACATGCCACTGCTTTGGGGGTGATTGCAATCTCCTCGGTGCAGTTTTGTCTCAGCCTCAAACAAGTTCACTCCCCTGTGTGTGTTTAAAGACAGCACAATGTAGATTTTTCACCGTGGAGGTGAAAATGCCCCATCCCTAGAAATGTTCCAGGTTGGACAGGGCTTTGAGCAGCCTGGTCTGGTGGAAAGTGTCCCTGCCTGTAGCAGTGGTTTGGAATGAGATGATCTTTAAAGTCTGTTCCAACCCTAACAGTTCTGTGATTCTATGAAATCCACTGATGCACAGATATTTACTGTGTTTTCATTTGCATCAGGTCCATCCAGACCCCGCTCACACCTGATGAGCTGAGCAGCTCAGTTCTCAATGCAAAGGCTGTGCATCAGGCAAAGACCAGCTGCTTCCAGGCCTGGAAACTGTCCTGCTCTGCAGGGCTGTGCTGGACACCTTTTCCTTCCCCAGGGTCCTCAGAGCAGCGTGATCCCACCTCACTGCAAACTCTGAATTATTTGCTCTCTGCAAACAGCGGCGGGTGAATTTGGGATTAAGTTTATTTACCTCCTGAGGGATAAGGAGAAGGAGTGGCACTTCTGCCGACACGCCTACCCAGCAGCTTCCCTCCTGCAGCAGAGGGGTGGCCCGGTGCCCATGGCTGATGGGCCAGGGCCGGGTCTGCTCGGCCGTACTGCCACGGACAGCAGCTCTGCCTGAAGCAGAGCAGTGTGAACTCTAAGCACGTTCAAACGCCGAGTTAGGGACCTGCCCTGGAGGCTCAGCAAGAGACGGCACCTTCATCCCTTTGGGATGTATGGAAAAGGGTCCTAAAACCCCCTGCTAGGCTTCTGGTCCATCTGTTTACAAGGCCAGCTCCTAAATGGTTACACAGAGAATGCAGAGCATCAGGTGACATTACAACAATATCACTGATTAATAAAGGTTGCTCCTGAAAGTTCGTTCTTAAACCTGCCACAGAATTAGACATCACTCTTTCCATGAAGGCTGCCAATGAACTTTTCTGAGAGGAAAAGCAACAGGTTTCCAGCTAAGAATGGAACGATGAGGTTTGGGTTTGCTTTCAAATTTTCTGTATTCGTGTGTGTGTGAGCTTGTGTGCAGGCTACCTATGAAACACTGGTCCTGCTGCTACAAAGCCCTCTGGTTTTTCTTCTTTGTTGCTGGGAAAAAACCCACAGGGATGGAAGCAAAGCAGAACCACACCATTTTCAGTTTGCAGCAGGTGTAAATGACAGGCGAAAGATGCTCACCTTCGGGGTCTTCATGCTGTAATGCAGACACTGTCAGTCAGAAATTGTTGACACAGGAAACCATTAAAGCAGGATATTCCCTGAGGAAGCCAAAAAACAGTGCCAGACAGTCCAGACCAGAGAGAGGAACTGACCCTCCAATGTGCCATCAGCTTTCAGGCAGTGAAGGCGTGTTGGGTGTCTCCAGATTATCCCATAATTAATTCTGAATCTTCCATATCATGCCATGTTCCTCTGCTATGTGTCCCTACTCCTGGTGTCACATAGTCTTTCCCAGCAATAATTTAGATATTAAGCCAGGTAAAATTTCTCTATCTCTGTATTGGCTCTCTTCCCTAAGAAGCATATGAGGATGTGACAGTTCAGACAGCTCTCCTTTCCAAATTCCTCTAGGCTTAAAGTATAAAAAAGAAGAAAAGATCCACAGAGTTCAGGTTCACACTCAGGTGCAAGACTCATATCATGGATTCTGAAGGAAAAAGGGAAAAGAAGAAGGAAAAAGGGAAAAGAAGAAGGAATCTTTACAGCATTATTTCTCAATTGCACTGGCTTAGCAGCCATCCAAGCCTGGCTCTGTCTGCCTTTCTAAAGGGATCTATGTCCACAGTTTAAAAATCAATTTACATATTTATTAACTCCAGTAAATAGATGTCAATGACCCCAAAAGTTATTGCTCATGAGCTTTCCTCCTGAAGGCAAATATTTCACTGAGGCCCTGTGGTCTGGAAGGATGGGGAGGGGGGTGTACTGGAAGAGACACGGAGAAGGATATTGTGAGGAAAAAATCCCTTTCAATGCTGTTTGCATGCCGTGAAGACACGGTGAAAAAGCACCCCAGCTCCCCCTTTGCCTTACGCCCCCTTTAATTACGATCATTTTGGAGGACAAGCACCCAGCGCTCTGCAGAAGGGCAGAGCCTGGGAAAAGCTTTCTCCCGTTCACGTCTGGCTGCCTCCGTGTGTGAGAGGGGCAGCGGTCCCGGGAGAGGAGGCTGCCTGGAATGCCGGGGTCGCTGGGAGACCTCGGCCATCCCGCCTCTGCCTCCTGCATAACACACATACCCGCACCCGAGCCAGCAGCCAGAGGCTCTCCGCGCTTTTTCCCCCTCTCTCTGTTTGCAGCTGGTCTATTTGATCTCTGTGTGCCTGGGCTGTTTGCTGTTGGCAGCGCCTTGCCGTGATCAAAACCTCATTATCTGCGGCGATGCCGCGGCGTTCCATATTGGAAAAGGGCAGTGGAGTATAGCAGCGGGCAGCCGCAGCGCTGGGCGGGCAACAAAGGCAGCAATGACCTCCCTCCGTGTGTTCGGATTGCTTCAGTGAGGGGCTGAACACCGCTTGGCGTGGGGTGGGTACGGATCCTCTCCGCAGCTACTCCCTCTGCTGCTGGCGAGCTCGGGCAGTGCCACATCCCCGTGCAAAGCAGAGATCAGAGGGGACACGGCTGCGCCCGGCTGTGCGGCTCCTGCAGGGCTTCCACAGCTCAGATGTTGCAATTCGCCCTTGCAGCTTGTGTCCACGCTGCTCGTGTACACCCACTGCTGCAGGAATGGGTGCCCAGGAGAGCTGGGAGAGCAAGCCACAGAGCTCTGACTCTCTGGGTGCTCCACTCAGTGCCATGGCAGCCTTTTCCTCAGCTGCTGCGCTTGGGTTTGTTTGCTCTGTCGCTGTTGATCCACTAGGGTTGATGTTCCTGCGACATCATTTCAGAGGTGCGAGATGGCGGGGTGGTGGCAGTGGCCCTCTGAGAGGCTC
This sequence comes from Orthonyx spaldingii, assembly GCA_013397795.1. Lineage (NCBI taxonomy): Eukaryota > Metazoa > Chordata > Aves > Passeriformes > Orthonychidae > Orthonyx > Orthonyx spaldingii. Next base: position 300,335 of record VZTJ01005562.1, on the reverse strand, counting down.
AAGGCCACTCACCAAGCAACCTGCTGTGGTCATGGCAAGCCATTCCCTTGTCCTCCTGGCACATGGACAGCTCGCAGGTGAAGAAACACGTGCCAGACAATCCATTACACCTTCCACTTCTCAACCTGTTTCTCAGGTTGCAGCTTTGCTCCATGCTTTTCTTTCGCTGTGTGCTGTCCAGAGCAAGAATTCCCACTCCTGCTGTCACTACTGTTCCGTGTTTCCAGCAGTTTTCTTTGCTCAGTGGATTTTGCTCTGTTATCAGCTCTTCTGGCTGCACGTGCTTCCTGTTGTCCACCATCCTCTCTTTTTTCCTGTAGTTGTTCCACTCCCTCATCCATCCTCAGGACAAGTGTCCTTCATGGACATTACATTCCCAGACATTATCCAGACCTTAGCTGGGTGGTGGGATGAGTGGAGAACGCGGAGCACCACTGGAGTTTGTGTTACTGCAGAGCAGGACTCAGTGGGATGGGCCGATGGAAGCCATCAGCCAAGGCAGATGAGTTTGGGGGTGAACATGTTCTGGGGTTTTGTCACAGCCCCATACCCCTCATTCTCGTGTAGTTTGAACCAAAGTTTGGGAGGGAAGTCTGCTAAGAACATAGATGGGGAAATATGTTCAGGAGGCTCCAGTTACTGATGTTGATCTTCTTTGGAAAAGTTTGTTCCCAGCCAGGCTCACTCTTATGCTGCAGCTCACACGCTGATACTTCCATACTCACTGCTGACATTTCTGCATGTGCTATTTTGACCTTCCTTGTCCTGTATTCTCTCTACCTATTGTAATTATAAACACTTAAAAAATATACATTTTTTTTCCTTCTGTCAGATTATGACACACATACTTCTGCTGATACATTACTTGGCACTCTGCCAAGCAAAACTGGTAAAAGGAAACATAACAGAAAATGAGTTTTGAGAATCAGAGTAAGTGTTTGTTAAGCTTATTTTTATTATTATTATTGTGGGAAATAGTAGCTTAAGTTGACTTTTTGTGTGAGAATGTTTTAGCTGACTTTGAACGTAGCATAATTGGTTTACACCAATCTGTTCAACATGTGGCCTCTCTTGCATGAATCATTTTTTACCCGTGGCTAAAGTGAAGAAAACTGGCTGTTGTAAGCAAATGACGTGGATTGCTGGATTTTAAAAGTCCCTAGCAAAGCACCATTTAGAATCTGTCAGAACATATATGGACACAGCTGTACAATCCATAACCTCTCCGAGCGTGCAGGAGACCAGCTTTTCCAGTTGACCTTTAGTGTCACAACTGTGAAACAAATCCTCTGCTTTCCTGATACCACCAGTGGTATTAGCAGTGGCAACAGCTTTATCTTTCACTCTGGCGCACTAAAAGCCCTGAAAACAGGTATAAAACCGGGTCAACACGACATTGCTCCTGATGGAGCCAGCCAAAAACATCTGTGGGGTTTTGATGGGCGAGTTTTTGAAAAGCAAACTGCAAGCCACGAACTATGCAAAGGTAACAGCTCTAGAGCTTGAAGATCAACCAGCATGGAGGTTACTCACCAAACTCTTGTCTTGTTGTAGGGTAGTGACAGCAGTAACATATCAGGTAAAATGTATTTTCTTCCCCTTCATTTGGAAAGCAAAGCTAAGAAGGCAGCTCCATAGCTGAGAAGCATATTGCAGCAGTGTGTAAAACAAGTTATCTGTCAGCAGACATGTCAGTCATCTGTCAGCAGACCTGTCCAGGGGATTTGTCACAGGTTTCGTTACTCACTCCCTTTGTGCTGTTGAATAACAGGCCTTGCAGATCACAATGGGAGCCAGTTCTCACTCCAAGTTCGGATCACACGAGATACAAGTAAATAAGATTTGGATGAATGATCCTTGCCCAGGAAAATCCCCTTGACACCAAGAAACCAGCAGAGATGGCATGGTTTGAGTTTTGATTTAATCATTTAATTCCCCCTGCTGCTCAAGACCCAAGAGCAACTTTGTTCCCGTCAACCGTTTTAATATTAACTATTTTTGCTCCCATCTTTCTCACTTCACTGATAAAGCTTTGAGAGCTACAGTAACATCAGCATTACAGGAATTAATCCATGCACCTTAAGAAATGACAAGAAAAAGAAAACAATAAAGGCTGCTTGTCTCCTTTTGGATGATTCCTCATGCTGCTCTGAAAGCACATTTCCCACAGGGTTTGCTTTTGTTCCTGCAGGTGAAAGAGGGAACGGGACCAGGCTCTGAGTCAATTTGCTCCATGAAGCCGTGCAGCCTCCTTAGCTCTCAGCAATGAACAGTGAAGATTATTATTTTTCTTGTATTCCAGAATATGTTGATATTTGGACCAGGAGAATGTTCATTTTCCATCCTGCCAATGAGCTCTGTGGGAAGAGGTCCCTGTGGAATTAGCTCAGATACTTACCTGGTTTGGGACTGCTTTTTAATAAGCAGCATGAGTTAAATGCAAATTAGAAATGACCAATTTGAAGAATGTCTTGAGGAAAAAAACCCTGTCTTAAATGAGGCAGTCAACAACAGAATGAAGGCTTTGGTATTTTTAAGAATTTCCAGGACCAACCCATGATTCCCTCCACTGATTGGAACTCAGCCAATTGTCCCTCTTAGACGTGTGTGTCCTACAAAAGCTGAGTGCAATAGTGTGGCCATCTAAAACCTCTTAGCTGTCACATCGCAGCAGAGTATGTCCCAACAGCTTTTTCCCACATTTTCCCAACTGAAATAACAGGCAGACTATTGCATGAAAGGTACCACTGAGCTGAAATCGATCCTCGCTCATTCCCATGTAACTTTCTGGGATAAAACAAAAGGAGCTGCGGCTACACAAAGTCTGATCCCTTCCAGAGACACTGTTTCTCTGCCAGAGCACACTGAGGATGATTATTTTGATATAAAACTCCACGTATGTTATTATCGATATTAGCGGGAGCGGAGGATGCACACGAGAGCTGCTGGAATGAGGACAGTGGGATGGGAATGACACATAACGAAGGGAAAACTCCCTGCCCAGGGAATTCAGACAGTGCTGTGCAGTCACTGCTGTGCTATTTGCCACGTGCTATATCCAGTCACAAAATATTCCACTCAGTCAGAGACACAGCCAAAAAAAGCCCTGCGAACCCCAAAGTCTTGGAGTCTTATAATAACCCCTGGAGCACACCCTCCTCCACAAAAGGAGCCCAGCAGTGCTCCCAGTGACCTGCCAGGGACAAACTGCATGCAATTTATTCTGTTTTTAAAGAGTCAGGCAAAAATCACAGGGGCTGGTTTCCGTGCCTTCATGGCCATCTAGCATTGCTCTGGAACAGGGAACCAAATATTTTTGGCTCCCCTAATGAAATTTCATAATGCTGGAATGAGGTGTTACAAAACTATCTGGAGTTTTCAGAGTATCCTTTTATTTGAGTGGTTAAAAATTAAATTTGGATACCAGTATTGGGTGAAAAAGGATTCTTCACTAAAAAAAAAAAAAATCCTTTCACAATTTATCTGCCTTCTTCCACCCCCACTTTCCACTTTTTAATTTGCAAATTTATATTCCAGAGAGTTGCTACTTGCCACTTGAAGCTCAAATGCAGGATATCAGAAAAAGGAAAATTGGAGTCTTTACAAATGTTTTGTGGATTGGAAGATGAAGTAACATAATAATGGTACAATAGTTCTTACAGTAAAATGCCATCTCTATTGCCTACAACACCATATATATTATCGATGTTATTCTCATTATTATTTTTCTGGGGAATAAAAGTCTTTCTAAGACTTCAGTCACAATCAAACCACAAACAGGATGGAACAAATCAGTTGCTGGCTGACTGGCAGGAGGAGGGCAGCTGAAGCTGGTCAAGACATCATGCCAGGACCTCTGGGAACCAGAGCTCTGTGTCAAACCAGAGCCAGCCTTGGAGAGATCACACCAATCCTCAAGATCCTGTCAGCAGAAGGACCCCAGACAAGGTGGATGTTTGTTGGTGTGGGCTTAGGCTAAGAGGTAAATGGTTCTGGCTCAGAACCTTTTTTTGGGGAGTGATAGACTGTGGTCCCAGTAAAATTCCCACTGGCTGGGGAGTGGAAGGTGTTGGAGGGAGCAGGAGCCAGGGAGCCCTCAGAGCTATCCTGTTTACTTGCCTGGAAGTCCCCACTGAACTGCTGCCAAAATGATTTAATAAAATGTTATTTTTGGTGGCAGTGACAGTTTTCACTGTGAGTACTGAAGAGGCAAAGAAGTGTCATCCTTAACAATAGCATGGGGAGGTGTTACACCTACAGTCAGGTCTCATCTTTTCCTTTCCCTCTGAAACTTCCCTGCTCTTTTATAGTCAGGCCTCATCTTTTCCTTTCCCTCTGAAACTTCCCTGCTCTTTTACAGTCAGGCCTCATCTTTTCCTTTCCCTCTGAAACTTCCCTGCTCTTTTACAGTCAGGCCTCATCTTTTCCTTTCCCTCTGAAATTTCCCTGCTCTTTCTCACACTGGCTGGGGTCACTCCTGAAAAATTAGGAAGATGAAGGAGAGAGGGGAGAAGAATTGTGCTGGCAAGTGTTGTTGTACAATATATTTTGACAGAGCTTAGAAGGTTTCTCTCCACCCCTCTCTGCCATCACAGTAGTTTATCTAAACTGCAGCAGGCAAATTAAGGAGTGTATATCCAAAAAACTACCCCCAAACTCCCTCCTGTACCAACTTTGGTGCACGTGAAGTTATAATTCAGAACCATGGAAGCAAACCTCACACACACTCTTGTAGATTATTATTCAACAGCAGCAAATCCCCATTATTTTTTAACAAACCTGAGGGATGGTTTGCAACCCATTCTCAATCTTCCTGGTGCTTTCAACTCAACATGGACACAGGCTGCAGGGTCAGCTCCCAAATACAAGGGACCATGATTTGTTCATGTTGACCAAGTGGCTTCAGGAACTCTTTTCTTCCCTTTTGGGAGTGCCCTGCTGTGGTGCTACTCCTGCCTCACCAATATAGTGCTCATTTATGACAAAGTTGCATATTGCTGTAAGTTAAATATGACTGTAATTTGCATAATACTATAAGTTACATATTACTTAACCTTCTGTGACAATTAGGGATAGGGGAATGACATTTCCTTCACCTGCAGAGGAGAAAATGCAGAACACCTTTGCTCATGGACTAACCCTACTCTGATGAAGGAGCTGCAACACCTCAGCAGAAAGCTCACAAAGAAATCTGCCAGACACATTTAAAGAGCAATTTGGAATCACCAAATCCCAGCCAAATATATCTCACTGTTGTTACAGCATAAATATAATTACTGCTATTATTAGCAGCAGCAATAGTTACCATTGAGGTTATTATTAGCCATAATTTTTACTGTGGTACCACTTAGGAATTCCCTCCGAAGACCAGGGTGCCATTGCAGCACGCTCTGTGTCGCTGTTACCATGACAGTTTTGCTCTGTTTGCCGGTGTGTTTTGGCTAGAGAGCCAGCTGCTGACTCGCTGTGCTCCAAGTTGCTGAGCAATAAATCCCAAACCAAATTCAGGACCAGATTTCTGCCCCAAGTCTCAATCCTCCGAAACTCCGCCTGAGTTCACGCAGTGTCTCTGCAAAAACACCACTCCTACCAAAACCAGCAGCTCCCAAGCCAAGTTTTTGAAAATATAGATTGCAGGGAAGCACAGGAGCTGCTGCTGGTGAGATCAACACCAGAGAGCATTATTTGTGGGAAATGAGGAAGATGAGAGTGGTTTCTTTGCAGTACAAGCAAATAGAAGCACATTTTATCAAGAAAAAGATATTTAGCTAAGCAGGATAAGGCAAATTTGTGAAAAGTTACATGAATACCAGTGAGATTTCCCTGACAGATTGTATCAATAGATCCATGAACTATTGGCCTGGCTCTCAGCTTGATGTTGAATGTACTAATTTTGTTAATCCTTCCAAGACACCTCAGTCATTTGACTTTTGTGTCTTGTAGAAACATGTGAAATTGGTTACTGCACATAGAGAACGAATTTCATTGTAGGTTCACTCACAGGTAATGTTGCACCTTGAAATTTCCATGGGTTTCTGGGCAGAGGGGCATGTCATACACTGAGCCAAAGGTGCAACAGAGGTGTGGGGGGTGTCCTCAGCTGCTCACAGAGACCACAGAGGGAGGTTCAGCTGCCCCAGGCCCATGGGGTGAAACAATCCTCCGGTTCCCAGGACTGCAAGCCATTGTCATCCACGTGTAAAGCCACGGTATGTGAACTAATGGTCCCAAACCATTACCTATGGCGTTGAAATCCTTATCACAAAAGCACCAGGGGTTGTGATTTGCATCTCTCCAAGTGTGGGTCCAGTAACTTCTCCATCTGTCACCACCAGTAATCTCTCTGTGTAATCTTCCTCGTACCTCTGAGCCACCAGCATCCCCACTCTAGGTGTTGTGTTTTCTGATGGTCCACTTAGCACATTCAGAGGTCTTCCATGCTCCCAGCATTGTTTGATTATGTCTTTTAGGGCTGAGATCTGATCAGTGTTTGTACACCCTCTTCTGAAGCTGAACTGACTTCTCCTTAAGCCTGCCATTCAGCTGTGCCTGCCTTCTTGTTCGCAGGCACTCAAGCAGATGTATTCTCAAACACAGCAAACAGGCTAATGCCTCTTGAGTTTTATACTCCTTCCTGCCACCTCCTCTTCTTTTTCCTTGGCTCGTTGTAAGCCCAGCTGAATGCCAGGGACAAGCCCTTCCGCAGCTTCAAAGAGCCCCGGGAATACCTGACACTGTCCCAGGGGTGACGCTTTGTTGCCAGCTCTGTGCCACGCCGAGGGCTGGAGCCAAGGATCCGCAGGGATCTGCAAGGCCACTTCGTGGCTTTTGGTCTCGATCCACGGCACCCATATTGGCTGATTTTTCTTCAAATTTCCCAGCATGTTTTAGCAATGCTCCTTTCAACAGGTTTCCACTGTCACTTCCCACCTAAAGTTCTGATTTTTCTGTCTCCCTTGTCAAAAAATCAGCTTCGGCGAGATGAACCATCCTGACAGTTTTCTGTCTGAGTGGAGCCACGTGGGTTTGTGACCCGCTGCGTGTGTCCCTCACCTGCCAAAACACAGCTTCAGAGATCTCCCTCTGAAGAGACCTGTTTAGAAACACAGATGAATTAAAAGTACAACTAGGATTTGGTGTTAGGTCCCAATTTAACACATGCCCAGCCTTTATCCAGGCTAATCACAAAACTGGTCTCTTCACACTGAACTCTTTGTGTTGAAGGGACTTTTGTCCTTGACCAGATTTTATCTGATTAAATACTGATAAAGGGGTACGATGATACAGGCAGGCAAAATGGTACATTTATTTAAAAGATAATGAGCATTCAGACTTAGCTGTTGTGATCAGGTGAAAACAGCAAGCCTTGGTCTCCTCTTTTGGGCACTTTGGCAACAGTCAGATCCTCTCCATCACTGCCAGAAGGCTCTCACAGTTTACCGATGTCATGGCCAAACTCCTGAGAGAGGCTGACATTAAATCAGGTCTTCTTGAAACAAATGTCCAGTCCCTTCTTGTGTCACTGTTACTATAAAAAAAAAACCACTGAGGCAAACAATTGTCTAACATTTTTGTGTTGTTCAAACGCTGCAGACATGGTGTGAGGCATGACACAAATATCCAGTGTAAGACTGCTCTGAACAGCTCACAAGCATGGTTGGTGCTGACCTAAAACACCAATTTCACATTTTTAACAAAGTAGTACTGCCCATGGCAAAAGTAACCCATCACAAATAAATAAATCCAGGAGATACTTATGCCAATCAAAAATAGTCACATCAGCATTCACGCTTTGGCATTTTAATGCTTGAATCTGTATTTTGTAAAAGCAAAGAAAAAATTAAAATATCTTACACTAATAAATGATTGACATCATGTGGAGTAAAAATATCTCAGGACCATGAGGAAAATTTGTGATGCTTTATTTCAGCTGGAAATCAGGGTAACAATTAAAGCTCCCAGCTCAGGTTCCAGGGAGACATCTTTATTCCATTGCATTTTTCTCTCTCCCTCCTATGCCAACTCTTATAAAACAAGATACCACAGGATTTAATTCTAAAAATCTAATATTACTGCCTTGTGGTGAACGGAATACTACAGATTCCTTCTTGATAATACTGTCTCATGGGATTCCTGCGTGGTAACAGAATCTCCTGAGATTCCTGTCTGGTAACCATATCTCACTGGATTTTGGTAGTATTTCTCCCACTGGATAACCCCAGCCCCACCAAATAAGCAGTCATAAACCTCACACTCTCTTTATTTTACGTGACATTATTTTACTAATATCAGATCCTGGGGGTTTTTCACCACTTTTTTCACTAAATTTGAATCAGGGTTCTAAGAGAAATTTGTTTGTTGGATAAGAACAATATTAAGATATTCCTTTAAAGAAGCAATAATTGGAATCCTTCATGGCTTCATTGCATGTAGTCTTTAGCCATACATGGACTAGAAAACTTTCTGCTGTTCTGAAAGTGAGCTATGGTAAGAGTTCTTCCTCTTCATGCCTGTGAGAGAAACCACAGCTAAATAGTTTCAAAAAGAATACACTGAGCAGTTCTTGAGAGAGGTTCTCAGTTAAATTGTGAAGCAGCAACCCAACCTTTCTGTCCTTAGCCACTCTCTCCACCCAGTTGTTCACAGCAAGTTGCCAGGGATTATTAAATTATTCCAACAAGTCCACAAGCACACAGAGTTTTGTTCTTATGGTCCTGCCTGGTGGTGCCACGTATTTTTCCAGCTTCGCACAGGACACAAGGCCAGCCTGGGAGGCCAATCCATGTACTGGGAAACTCTGTCAGGAGAATTGCACATCTTGCAGGGTTCAAACCTGAAACACTGAAAGTGGTTCAGGAGAGATCTGCTCTGGTTCACCCTATGAGATTTTCAGGCTCAAAAGTTTTGTCTTGAGCTATCCTTTGACTTATTTATTGTCTCTAATGGCCCACTTTAGAGAAGATGTGGTTGGGGGATCGGCTCCAGGGAAGGATTGCTGCTAAGGTGGGACCCAGCCTTGCTCATGGAAGGGCAATTTCAGAACATTTTCCCATTGCCATGATCCACCTCCTGGAGTATTCAGTCCCAAAATTGTGGGTCAGATAAAACAGTGATGGGCCCTGCAAAGAATTATTCAGTAGGATTTGTGTCACTGAGCTCTTGGATGTGCCGATAGACACCTGGGCAGGTCCTGACCAGGTGGCTTTAGCAGAGCTCTGACCAACTGCACCTCTGACTCAGTAAGAGAAGGAAAGTGTGAAACCCAGATGCTACCAAGGTTTGCAGTCCAGTGAAGGTCCCTGAAGAATACAAATGATAGAGATGGAAGAAGGTAAACAGGCAACACCTTCTGTTAAAGCGCTGCATCTCCTGCCACATGTTCAGACTAAAAAATGGACGTATGCCTTTTTTCCTTTTCACAGCTGTCTTTCTGTCCAAATATAACAATCACAACTCCAGAACTTACAGCTGTTCTGAGCCCTTTTTTGAATCCAGACCATGCATCAACACCAGCTTTTCTCTGGTCCTGCTCAAGTCGTTGAATCTCATCACACTTGGAGGTACAGCAATCCCTGGCAACTTGATGTTCTTTTTCAGAAGATCAATAAAGTTTATGAAGCACTTCCTGAAGGTAAAAAAAAGAAATAGGACTGACACACCTGGTTCCAGATTGCCAAGACACCTTTATCCCTAAACCCTGGAATGTCCATGATGTTTATCTACCTGAAGTACCACTGGAATTAGCAGGCAGGTGAGCAAGTGGAGGGCCTGGCTGGCACCTTGGCATGCTCTGCAATGACTGGGAAGACTGTTCTGGCTGTTGCTATAGGCTGGGATAACCAGGAATGGTGTCAGATCAGGAGCTGCATCTCTACTCTGCTGCCTTTTAAGTCCCAACCCTCTGCTTGGACAATGAAATGAGAAAACTGTGTTGGAGCATTGGGCAACAAAATCCTTTTACCAGGGGGCTTTTGATGGTCCCTTAAGGAGCCATTCATGACTTTGTGGTGAGTCACCACCCCAAAAATACTGCCAGGGCTATTCATCCAGCGGGGCTAGCAGTGCAAGCTGGAAACAATCTAGGGAACTCTCATCTTCAGGTCAGTGGGGGCTGGCAGCACGGCCGTGCTCCGCCTGGGAACGAGGGGCGAGACGGGAAAGAGCACGGCTCCCAAATTGCTCTCGTGCATGCTGTGCCTGGGGACTCAACCTGCAGGAAGGGAAGGGTTTGTTCCATGCCCAGAAGCAGAGTTGTGGGTCCCTGTTTTGCTGTGATGAGTGGTTTTTTGCTTGGGGAATGATGAGGTTTCTGTAAAACTGGGACGAAAGGGAACGGCGCAGAGCTTGAGGGAGACGCGTGAAAATTCCTGCCATCCCACACTGCTTGGAAGGGTCAGGGAGTGACTTTGGTGTTTATCCCGTTTATAGCCCACAGGACCTTCTTAGGGCCTGAAGCCCTCCTGCTATAAAAATAGGGGAGAATCCATAAAACCAGCAGCAACATCTCACATATAGCACAGTTCATTTCTTACGAGATAGGCAAGACGCTAAATGCCTTAATTAGAAGCTCGCTGAGTTATTTTTTGTGTGTTGCAGCCAACGACACAGAACATGGACTCCTGATGGAATACCAAGGCAGTAAATCAATGGAGGGTCTTTGCTACCGTTCATGAAATGCTCCAGCTGTGCTCCTAAGGATTATAATGTCAACAGAACCCTTGATTTGAATCACAGCCTTGCCTTCACTCAGGGGCCGTATATTAGTCTTGAAAGCAGACAGAGTTTCATTGCTCAGGGGAAAAAAAAAAAGGAAAAAAAGAAAAAGAGAGAATTGCTGAGCTGAAAATAAAATGGTGATGTAGGGGAGGAACACTGCGGTGCAGCCAAAGGAGACACGTGATGACTTTAAACAAAAACCTATAGAAACTTGAACTTAAGGATATTTCTCCCTGTTTGTTTAGGATAAATTTCACAAGCCAAATTTAATTTTTCCCAATACATTTAGACAGTGCTTAGGCACCTGATTAGCAATGCCAGCTGACTTCAGCCAAGGATCTGGTCCTTACTCAGAGTATGATATGTATCAGGAATCCCAGGGAACAAAAATGTGTCATTTTGGACAGTGGTAAATTTGTTTGGAGGGCAAATATGTTTGAATACCACTCATGGTTATGCTTCTGCTTTAGGGCATGATCGAATCATAGAATCAGAATTATAAAACACCCTGAATCAGTGGAGACAGGACTGTATTCCATCAGGCTGGTTTCTCAAAAGTTGTGCAAAAAGGTGCAGTTTTGCCTTAACAAAACACTTGAAGATTCCCAGGAATCTTTTGACATTTAGCAGGTGTTCTCTTGCAATGATTGCAATAAATCTTAACAACCCACGTGTAACCAGGCAAAAAAAAAAAAAAGAAAAAAGCTGAAGGATTTTCTAACAATGACCTTGAAGTTGTTGACGAGGTCACAGTGGTAGTGTCATGCTGCAGTTTGCACATGTTCTTACTTTCTTGTTCCTACAGGAATCAGCTGCTGCCAAAGTATACATGATACAAAGTAGAATCTTGATTATCCGAAGCTCAGTCATAGTCTCTGTCGCCTGTAATACAGTTCTATCCCTGGCATTTATTGCTTACACTGAAAAGTATCTCAGTTATTCAAAACCTTGGTTACTCAGATTCGGTGGCTGAACCCATTAAATCAATTTGCAATTAATTCAGTTGGCTCAAAACCATTTCCCCTCTCATAAGGGTACTGAAGCTATGCAAAGATTTGCACAAAAATCCCTCGAAAAGGGAGAGACCTAGCTTTGCTTGCAGTTGGAAGTAAAAGGGAAAAAGAAATCTCACAGAGTCCTAATAGTCCTGGAACTGTTGGCATGTTTGTATCTTTGTAGGAGCAAGAAAATCTCCCCTCTGAAATGCAGAATTATTTGAAAATGCTGCCTTGCTCTACCACTAAGTTTGAAGAGCAGCTGAAATACAACGGGGTTGTAGAGCCAAGCCAATTTCTGAAATGTAATCCTGGTTCTACTGCCCTGACTTCTGCACAGTCACGGTACCCAGTGGGGATGGGAGCAGCCTGTTTTCGTGGCTTAGCATTTGGTTTATTTTGGTTTGTTTTGGTTCCTCAGCAGCACACGTTGAGCCTGTGCAGATCTGTGCCAGCTCCTGCTCCCTCCAACCCCTACAGGACTGTCCTGGGGCTCCTGCCCAGGCTGCCCTGATGGGCTCCAAGAGCCTCATATTTCCTGGGATAACGTGAACTTCCCGTGGTGCCTTCAAGTACAAGCACACGTGTACCCTCGAAGCTGAAAACAAAGGTTTACATCCATTAAATACATCCCTGTTTTTTCATCACAGTCTGGCCATATAGAAAGTATGAGTTTGTTTCACAAATAAGTGAATTTGAAGTGTCACATCAACAAGTGAATGATGTCGTTGGTGTGAAAATACGCATTTTGTTTGTCTCAGATAAAATGCTTTAGCCCTGCAAGTGTGTGCAGAGTAACAACCCACTGACCTTCACCTGGCAGGCTCTCCAGGACAGTTTTCTAAACTGATTCTCTTTTTTCTCCCCACCTAACCCTGCTTCCTCTCTTCTTTTTCCTCTGCGAGTCTCAGGGAGGAAACAGCACCACAAGAGCAGCTCAAGGTGTAAGAGTGTTTTTCTTATCTCTCTTTGCATTTTTATCTGTCCATGTGTCCTTTCCGAGAGGCACAAAGTGTCATTCAGTCTTTCCATAGCTTTTTTCACCAAATACTTCACTATTTTCTGAAACAATTCTTTTTTTTTAACCATCATGTTCTTTACATGGAACATAGCTTCGATTGTCTCCAGGATTTATCAGGAAAGCAAATTCTTGTCTAACCTCTCGAAGGTCCTGTTAGACCTCTCTGACTCAATTCTGAAGAGCTTTGTTTTACCATCCTGGTCCCCCTCTGGAAAGATAACAGAGAATCTCAGTTTTCATGGCTATTTTTGAACACATTTCCAGTAAAGCACTTGAAATACAGCTTCATTCTTCATTCAGAACTGGGGAAAGAAGGGGTTAATCTGATCCTGAGGGTTTTCTTTCCATATGCACTACTGAATATGGGTAACAGATACTCAGAGCAGACAGACTATGGGACACAAATAAACCCAGTTTCTGCTGCTGTAGTTTTAGACCCATGTTGCCACGAAAAAATGTCTAAGGATTTAAGAATAATTTTCAGTTGGTTTCACGGTCTGAGCAACTCATGCCTGTGAGCCTCCGATGTCTGCAGTGTAAACCAGGCACACAGGGTCACACCACAGCTATGCTGTGCCCAGCAATGCGTGTCACCTGTCCTCTAGTGACACTGCCTCAGGAGACTTCTTTCAGACTAGATCGTTTCTGGCTCCATAAAATAGCATTTTCGTGGCTTTTCCTCGTAGAAACATGAAAGGAAGGTGGAGCCATGACCTGCTGTCAACTTGTTCTTAATGAAGCATCTAAAGGCACTGAATTCTGGTCACACTTGGTGAATGAGCCCATTTCTCCCTCCAAAATTCATGCAAGGAGTAATTTCTAAAGATAAGAATTGATCTGAGACAAACTGTTGGCTGGTTAGCACATGTGATATATTGCTGGACAGAATAACCAAACTTACATGAAGTACTTCCAACAGAGGATTATTTCCAAATGAAAGAAAAAGGACATTTCCAAGTGAAAAAGACATTCCACTCCAAGTGTGAAATCTTGTGATATTTTGATACTATCAGACCTAGTTTTCTTTCTTTCTTTCTTTCTTTCAAGACAAAGATTTGCAAATCAAACAGCTGGTGCCAGAGATATTTCCAAGCCAGTAGAAATGCACATCCCACAGGGGCTGGATCCTCCAGGAACTCTGCAGCCACCCCCACTTGTCCTGTGTTTCTTACATTTGGATTAGCACCAGGATGTCTCTAAATTCTCCTCACGGTTCCTTTCCCTGTTCTTCAAATCCACACTTTTCAGCAATGAAGAAACCACAGCATTTAGGATTGATACCATGGGAAAAAAATTCCCACATTTTCATTAACCTGTAAAGTGAAGACCTTGAACAGAAACCCTGAGGTTTTGCAGCCAAAATATTCCCTGGATTTCAGAAAGGCTTCCCTTCTGCTATGCAATGGTAGCATCTAAACTATTGCAGGACTAAAACAGGACAGTTCTCTTCAAGCATCTAAATTTGGAGGTGGTCCGAGAATGCTCACAAAGGAGGACGGTTACCATCAACTGTTCTTTAATTATAGATCTGCTTGTTCACTTTCCCAAATCCTTCAAACCTCCTGAAGGGAAACAGGAGACATTTGAACTTGTCAACTTCAAAGGACTGTTTAAGATAGCTTTAAGAAGAAATAAAGATCAATCAGTTCAATACATTTTCTCCCTATGGAAAGCATTTTACCTCTGAAAATCCAAGGAGGAAGAGAGCAAATCTTTAATAGAAGAGGAGGCAGATATGTGGACTAAAGGACTGGTACCTTATCCAAGTTATTCACTTTTAGTATATTACTTGGTTCTCACAGGAGAACAAGTTTCCAAAATTTCCATAGGGTTTTATACATTTTCTGACTCTGTTTTTCCCTCTGCTTTGCTAATTCACGCTGCTGAAATAAAATTTTCCAACACCATGCTTATGGGCAGTGCTCTTTTCTGAGCCCATCCTAAAAGCAAGGCACCTTTTGCTAAAAGAAAAAACATTTTGACCTAAAATTGGGGAAAAATAAGTTAAATTCAAGTAAAAGTTTTACACCTAGATACTTATGCATCTGCTTTTATTCATTAAGTATTTTGGGGTCCTAGCTGTTCATATTTTAGAAGCTGGTCACTTCTTTTTGCTGTCATTTTAATGGCCACGATAAAGAAGTGACATTTGCAGCTGGCAATGTTTCCTTCTCTGGGTCAGTTTATCTTTAAAGTTTGTGTCCACGTCATGGATGTGGGTGAGAACACCGGTGTCCCATCCCAGTTGCCTTCTCAGCCTACATATCAGCAAGTGAAAAACATGAAAAACAGCCACCAAGGAGGGGACCTCCCTCACATTGCTCATCTCCACGCTTGCAGTTAAACTTCTCCTGTGGGCAAATCAAGGAACTCAGCGCTTGGAAAAATGGCTCTGGCAGCAGCTAGGAATCCATGATCACCTTTAAAAATGCCATTAACAGAACAGAGGAAAAATAATAATTCTTCAGTCCCTGAAGAGTTGTACAGCAGACCAGAAGAAACCGAGGGGTGATGGAAGACGTTTCACATCCACTTGTGCATCTCCAGAAGATGCAGTAACATCTGCCAGGATCTGAGTCCTCAGGAGATGCCCTTTCCAGTCTCCTGGTTTTGACAGGTTAGCATCCTTCCCCCTTGCCTTACCTCCACAGAGAACCATGGAATAGTTTGGGCTGGAAAGGCCTCTTTGTTGGTGTATTTTACTGCTAAAAGATACTTTTTTTGCGGCCAGTAGAAAGATGCTATATTTATTACCAAGAAACATGTTGTGCATTCCAAGAAGGAGCAGAAGAAGAGCTGTCGGTAAGGTCCCTCTGTGCACAGATAATTGTTTTGATAAGACAAATCTCAGCAGTTCCTATCAAAATCTTTTCTGGCAGAGTGACATGTTGACCTTCTTACAAATGTTTGGTTCTTAGAAAACAATTCTGCACATCAACAGTGCACAAACAGCTGTCCCAACTGAATGCCTCTCTTTACAAGGCCTTCAGCATGTCACTGGTAATTAATATTGAAATTAATATCGAAGCATTTCAATTCCAGGGATGTAAAAATACGTGGCATCTCGTTTGCTTTGGGCCCAAAGGTGTAAATGTCTTTGCTGTATCAGTATGGCAATCAGTGATTTCATTATGACTAAACTTAGAAAGGTTTGGTTTATTTTGTCTGTATTCATTTTTGGGGAGGTACATGGCAAAGCTCTCTCTTTTAGTGCTCTCCCTTAACTTTTGAGGACAGAAAAAGGATTCCTGATTTTTACTGTTATACATCTTTTTCGGAGGAAAATTCCATGTTACTCTGAGACACAAAGACATACAAGGGTGAAGAATTTTGTGCTTTATATCAGAGCACTAAGATTCAAAGCTTTCATTGTTGTTGTTAACAGCTTTATTTTCTGAGGTTATTGTTTAGGTCTGAGGGAGATTTTGGATGTCAGTGCTCAGTGGTGGCAGGGTGCTCAGGGGAAAGGTTTTCAATGCAACTCAAAGAGACTTTTCAAAGGCATTTTTCTGTGATATCTCATATATTGCCCTGCTAGGTTACAACTTTAATATACTTACTTTTCTGCCCCTTCGAGTTCATATTCACAGATGAGGCTGTGAATCAAAGGTTTGATGGTGAGTATCAGTGTGTTGTAATGGCTTTGATGTAGAGATTTTTTTTATCCTGAACTGCTCTGGATGGGAGAAAACCTTCTGAAAGCTGGGGGTGTAACCACATCCTCGACTCAGACAATTATAAGAAACACTTAAGCCTTGTCCACTGAATAGCTGAACTAACACCAGCCCCATTCCAACACCAGGCCCCTGCAACCATCCAAAGGGAAGGCACGTGTGGCCAAAGGGATTTCTTTGCCTATTGTTTTCCAGAGGGTTGTACATCTGTGGAAGAAAAGCAGAGAAGAAAGTGGAAACGTCAGGAAGTAAAGCAGGAAATCCAAGAGCTCACAAAAGGACTCGAAACAGAGAGGGTTTGGGGGCTGGTTAGTGCTATTAAAGAGTATGAACAAAACATCCCCTCTAGAATTATTTTCATGGTTGTGGTGACTGAGAAAAATAGATTTTTGTACGTTCTTTGTAATTAAATAAGATTACCTTGAGAAATGTCACCAGGCCTTCTTCTAAAGGCTGAGGCAATAAGTGTGAAGCAGTTTCCAAAGACAAATGGAGTTCACTGCTGTTCTTTCTGAGGCGAACAGGAAACAGGAGCCGGGCTTGTAGGAATGATTATCAGACTTCTAGAAAGTGGTGAAACAAAGACCCAGAGATATCACAGAATTACCAGAATATAATATCTGGATGGCAAATTTATGATGCTCAAAGGAAAGGAAAATCCACGCTTAGAAAGTGGAGGAAAAAAAAGTGTGAGTAAATTTGGAAACAGTTCCTGTTTGTGACTCAGTTACTCGACATGGGGGAGCTCCTCATGTTTCAAGCACAACTCCTGCTTTTTACGAAGAGACAGCAACAAAAGTCCCAACATAATCACCAGAGGCCAGGATATTTTACGTGAGGTTGTTGAACAGAGCTATGATGGGATAAAGCGAGGATTAAAGGAACTAAAAAGATCTCCTTCAGATATAAATAAAGGAGCCACAGACCAGGTTGTGTGTCTTCTGTCTGGAAGCAAGTAAATGAAAACTTTGCCAAAACCCCTCAATTCACTGTCCTCTGCCTCATGAAAAGACATGGACATTCAAGCCCAAGTCAAGTATTGTATCAGTGACTGGGAAAGACACAAAATATTTGCATAATTTGTGCAACTCCTACAGAAAATTGTTTTTTAAAGGTACAAAACTCTGAGGAAGTGGTTCTGTACAGTGATAGAAATGGCAGCAATGGAAAGACTTTTACTGTGGGGAGGAGGTGAAGGAGATGAAGAAAAGATGCCTTGTGGTGTATGGGAAAGAGATGGTTCAGAAGAGCAAACTGAAAAGATAATTTTTGGAAGTGCATACACCAGCTGCTCAATTCTTGTTCATACTTGGCAATTAGGCAACTCTACTGAATGTGCAATAAGTGATTTTGAATGTGCAATAAGTGATTGTAAGGGAGAGAACAGGTAGTTAGTCCACCAGATTGTTAGAGTGGGCTGATCCCAAACTGAACAGCGTGCTTGGTTTGTGAATGGAGACAAATTGGAGGGGTTGGGAGAGGGAACTGGACTCCAAAATTCACAGCAGGAATCTGAACATCCAAAGGCAAGGGCAAACTAATAATCAGTTTGATTTATATACAGCTAATCACTGAATCACCAAAGGGTTAATGGATGGGAGGTCTGGAGGGCATCTGGTCCAAGCCCTCTCCTCAAGCAGGGTCATGTAGAGCAGGTAGCCCAGGAAAAGGCAATTAATTTGTGGTAAGCATCCTTTCCTGGCTCCAGGATGAGAACAGCAATAGCTTTGTGCTCTGGAGTATGTGAAGTTTGCAGAAACCCTGCAGCCCCCAAGGGGGTAAAGTTTACACCTTCCTCAGAAAATACAAAAGAAGAAAATCCTGATAATAGCCCTGTAAAATGGAAAGGTATAAATTCACTCAAGAAACTTTTAAAAGAGGAGACACATCTTGATGTTTTAATCCTAAGGAGAAAATAGCTCAAACCTGCTTCCTCCTGTAAGGTGTCCCCTATGGTTCTGGTCCAAATAAATAAAATGGGATACAGAATACAACCGGGATCATTATCATGAATAGAATTTCAGCCTGTCAGTGTCTGGGAACTGTGGAATTCAGGGCTGCTAAAAGAATATTAAGCAATGAATGTCTGTAATGAAAAGCATTTCAACAAGAACATTAATATTTCTTAAAAGAGGGGGAAAAAAGAAGACAAATCCCAAAGCCATCTCCTTTGAATTGCTGCAATGAGACCGAGCAAAGAAAAATTCTAAGAATGTGGATGAAATTGTTTTAGGTTGATGTGAAAATCATCACTTACCTACAGTAGTTAAAATGCCATTGTGTTCAATCAGTTAATTATTTTTTCTTTTGTCTCCTACCCTTTCTTTTTCAGTGTTAGTGTTTTGGGCTTTGTTGGGATGAAAACTAACACTGAAATAAGGATATTAATTCATGAGTTAGGCTTAATTTCATTGCAATCTCCTATGGGAAAATGGTTAAAACAATATTCCTACAAGCATGAAATACAGCTCAAAACAAGGCAGGAGTAAGCAAGTGTTTTGTAATTAGTGATATTCCTGTATCACCCACTGCAATTACCTGCTGATCCTTTATGGCAGGGAGTTGGGCCATCTGTAAAAGAGAGGCAGGAGAAAAGAACGAGAGGAAAATTTGCTGAAAACAGAGGTACAGCAAAGCAAAGGATACAGCCAGGACAAATACTTGCCCTTGAGAAAAGCTGAGAGTGAAATGTTTGATAGAAAATGGACTTGAGCAGGGGTGAAGATGCATCTTTGTGTCATGGGAAACAGGAGTTTGTTCATTTTCTTTAGACCATCAGGACTGTATGAAAAATACCTGAAGCTGTCAGTAGTCATTAGCATTGCAACAGCAATTTTAGGGGAGAGCAAGCTGAGAATGGATCTTGGTTTTGTTGCAAATTGAGGTGAAGTCGATCTGAAAGCAAAATAAATATTATTTATTTATTTATTTATTTATTTATTTATTTATTTAGAAATTAGACATGAGGGAAACGGTCTCTCTTAACCTTCAGCTGTATGTGATCTTGCCTTGCCAGCTGGGCTTGCTGACACTTTCCTTCCCTTGCATTTTGTTCCTGAAGCTGGAGAGCTGGGAGGGCTCCCTGCATCCCCCTTTCCTGCCCAGTCAGCTCCCACCTCTAGCGGGAAGTGAAACTGGGAATTGAGATGGGGAAGCTGACAGAGCCAGCAATGTGTCTCCAAAACATCCCTGATGCCCAGGAGGCACAACTTCATTTTCTTCCCTGATACGAGCAACTTTCAGAAGGCACCTTGGATCCTGCAGCAGTTTGAGCCCTGTGTGGTTGATGGGAGAGTGAACAAAGAGAAAATCTGAATTCTTCTGTATCTTTTTCTTTCTCTCTGTTTCCTCTTTGCACAGTGGCTCCTGACATGAGACTGCCTGATCAACTCGGTGAAAATCCCATCACTATTTTCAGTTATTTTGTAAAAGCAGGAAAATTTGGGAACATGGGTCATGGTTTTCTGTACTCTTCATTAAACCTAGGTCTAGTCTGTGTGCACCATTATTTAATGTACATCATTTAAGGGTCTTTTTACATATTTCAGTATAAAGGAGAACAGAAATGAAGGAACTTTGTTATTCAAACATCATTGCCTCCTTTGTTAGAATATTACAGAAAAGATACAAGGGTGGAAGGAATGGAACACCTTATTTGGTATAAACACACCTTCCCGGCTTTACCTTTCCAGGGATGTAAGCAGTGTTAAATCTAGGCTTGGTCACCTCATTCTGTGGACTCATCTTACTTCTCTCTCTCACAGATTTCACCTCTTAATGAAAGGAAGGTTTTTCACTCCCTAGTTTTATGTGAGCACATTTAAATGAGCATATTCAGTAGCAGCCCACAAGAAGACCTTTTTACTCAGTATGACCAGGAATGGGATTCACACCTGTCTGTTTCTATGTAATGTCAGATTTAACTTACAGATCTTTTGTTAAATTCAGATGGAGCGTTTCTTTCAGTGCAGTCTTTCTTTTTTCCATCTGTACTCTGTCAGGGCCTAATTCTGGGAAGTGAAGAGCACAAGGCCAAACCCCACTGAAATGACCATTATTTGTGCTTGCCAAGCACATCTTAAGTCTTGTACTGCTCTGTCATCTCCTGGATGCCAGGCGGAATGTTTAAAGCTTAACCCCTTGCTCAAAATTGAGTCAGTGAGATGGTCTCCCCTCAACTTTGCAAAAGTTAACTTCCAGAATCACAGCAGAAAAATCATAGGATCATGGAATGGTTTGGATTGAAAGGGGCCTTAAAGCCCTTCCCATTCCACCCCCTGCCATGGGCAGGGACACTTTGCACCATCCCAGGTTGCTCCAAGCCCTGTCCAGCCTGGCCTTGGACACTTCCAGGGATGGGGCAGCCACAGCTTCTCTGGGAAACTGTGCCAGGGCCTCACTGCCCTCACAGGGAGGAATTTCTTCCCAATATCCAATCTGAGTCTACTCTCTTTTACATCACGTTTCTGTCCTATTCTAAAAGAGGATTCATCAGCTGCTAAACAGATTTATACTGCCAAAGCTTGGCCAATGCAAATGCCACTTTACCAACATTCATTTGTTTAAATGCCAAGGTCAGGCGTCTTGGAGTTTTAGTGTAACAAATTCAAGAATAATCTGGTAATGTGTAGGTCTGTTGAAGTGTTTGAAGTAGCTGACAATCTTACTTCTCTTGGACAGTCTTGGAAAAAGTATAATTGATAATGGTTGGTCATAACTTAAAAATAAATATATGTAAATTGAAAAAAAAAAAAAAAACCACCAGTTTTCTAACTCCTGTATTATGTAAAAATAAGAATGTAGCCTCTTATGGCCAGAAGAGCCATGAAAGTGCTATACCTTCTCTGTGGACATCAATTTGGAAAGTATGAAATATCCATATGCTCTGTGAGGGCAGAATCACTGAGATAATAGCCTATGGCAAGTTAGAATGAAAATACTTGAAATAAAAATGATTTTTTTTTTTTTTTTTAAGAAAAGAAAATGGAACAAATCATTGACAAAATTATTACATCCAGCTAATTTACCTTTGGGTGTACCTCAGTTTACCTCACATCTCTTTCCCCACAGATACCAATCCTACAACAGCTAAAAGCAAGCGATGTGGTTTTCTGTTATATTACACAGTGAATCGAACCCCTCCGTGTTAATGCCTCTCGAACAATCAGAGCTGTTAGTTTTTTTAGTAGCATTTTGAAGGCTCTCAGTCCCTTCCATCCCCAACACAAGCTCCCCCCCACCCCATCAATGTCCTCTCCTTCTGCGCTGGTTCTGGCTCGGAGCCTTCAGGAGACTCTCCCGGTACTTCACGTTGGTGTGGAACAGCCGGACCATCTCATGGTCTTTGTTATCCAGCACTCTGGGCAGAAAGAGAGAGGATTTCTGTGTCCTGCGGGTTTTAAAGCCCCTCCTGGGTCGTCCTTTGCCATTGATTGAGACGTACCAGAGTCTCTCAGTGCTGGCTTTGCGCTTGGTGCCGGCCCTGCTGGGGACAGTCCGGTACAGACGGGAGGCGTAGGTGTTGTAACCCAGCTCGTGGATCCTCTCCACGAACTCACACTCAGAGTTGTAATTCTCCTGCAAAGGAAACACGACAAAATCTGAAACGAGGCTCAGTTTTAGGGCAAGGACAGCAACACACTTGGTAAGGAAACCTCAGGCTGGTGCTACAAAAGGCAGGAGGAAAGTGCCGAGCCTGAACAAGCTGCTCCCTGTCAGCAGTGTGAGCACACTCTGTGCATCAGAGACCCCAGGAAGAGGCCCTAAAACCAAACTGAAAACAAAAAAATAAAGTAACATGTGAATAGAAGTGAATAGCTCTGCAGATTGTTCAGCTGTGATTTTTTTTTGTGCTTATGAATTTAACACAGATGTGAACCGGACAGATGAGTTAATGGCTGCCTATCAACCTCTGCCATCTATTGAAAAGGTAAAATTCTGCAGTGTAATGTAAAATATCTTCAATTGGAATATTAATCATTAAAAATTCTTCAATTGGAATATTGATCATTAGACACACTTGTAGTCTATAACATTCAGTTCAAAATGGATATTTGAGCAGTAAACTGCACCTTTATGGAGCTTCTTTGTCAGCATAACAAAATGAAAGCACACTCTGCCCACCAGTTCCTCCAAAATGCCAGGCTGCTCCTTTATCACAAACTATAAGGCAGAATATGCACCGGTCCCAGGTGCTCACATTTCACATGATCTGTCTAAATCTGTCCCTTTTCATCTGCTCCTTGACTGACAGAAAACCATGCCAAAGCCTGGCACAAGGAACTCCTTCCCCCTCCCTGGGAGCAGGAGAAGCAGCACAGACAAAGGACCTTCCACACTGTCCATCTTTCCTGAACTCCAAACCCATCCTTGCTCTACCTGTGGGATTAAGATTTCAGGCCCTAACACGTGTGAAGCACAGAGGCAGAAGGAAACTACCTCCACGGCTTTTGATTTTTCCTTGTCTGGAGGACATGGAAAGGGGACAGGTAGCCAGGCTGGGGCCAGAAAAGCCCTAGACCCCACTAACAGCATGTCTTTAATGCTGTTCACTCCCCAGAAAGGCTGATGGGCGCGTAACAAGATTTTAAAAGGCTCCACATGTCCCAGCTTCCCAGCTGTAAA
Organism: Orthonyx spaldingii; assembly: GCA_013397795.1. Taxonomy (NCBI): domain Eukaryota; kingdom Metazoa; phylum Chordata; class Aves; order Passeriformes; family Orthonychidae; genus Orthonyx; species Orthonyx spaldingii. The sequence continues at coordinate 277,305 of VZTJ01005562.1, read as the reverse complement.
ACGGAAGCACCCTTCCTTGCAAGGACAAGGTTTTCAGATGCTGTGGTGCTGGAGCCCATGCAACCACCACATGTAGGTGGATTTGTCCTGCTGCCTCCCTGCCTTCTGGCTGGGGAGGGCTTATCACACAGGATAAACCTAGAGGATTATCATGATCTGCTAAGGGCACAAAGGAATCCTGCAGGCTCAACAAACCCATTTTGTTGACATGGGAAAATTGGTGAACCGAGGGATAATGGAGTGATTCCAATATGATTTCATAAAATGCTCCCTGGATGATTATCCCTGAGTTAGTCAGATATTTGAAACAGGGGCCTTGCACTGGGTCTTGGGCCAGTGATATCAGTAAAGTTGTTGTACAGTTTTCTCCAGGCAAGCAAAGACAGGAAGTTTCTCCTGAGCTGAGCCCTCATCCCTTCCTGCTCCTGTGAAAAAAATTGGAGTGGAATAGCTTTCCCTGGATTGTCCCTCCAGCTCTGAAACACAAGCCTGAAACAGTGTCTCTCAAACTTGAGCTGCAAGAGGACAAATTATCCTTTCAAGTTATATAGAAACCTTTCATGACTGATATTCTTCGGCACGAGACAGATGAACAAACTTCAGGATGGCCTGATGCTCCTCATACCAGAAAGGGAAGTCCAGGAGAGGAGTCTCAGAGCTATCCTGTTCCTGGCTTTTCTCCACTTCAGGAAAGGAGCTTTTTGCTCAGAATTTGTTTAGTCTTATCTTAATTAAGTTTAAGTAATCTAGAGGGGGAAAAAAACCCAATTTTGAAGAAGAAAGAAAGAAATATGAGAAAGAAGTTGAAAAAAATCATTCTTCCAAAAAATTTCTTTGGGGCAGATGCTGGCCCTGAGCTGATGGAGGAGTTTCATCAAAAAAGATGCCCGTTTTAATCAAAATATTAACCAGAAGTATCAAAGTGGACAGCCTTAACTCTGGCAAGCAGAGATACCATGCCCTCACTCCTCTTCAGCTGCATTTTCCTTTGCCAAAATCGTTTGTGGTCTGGTTCTCTGCAGCAGCCAAGAACCCTCATCTTTACACACAGGCCCCTTAATCAGTGATCATCATGTGAGACACGTTACAGAAACTGGGTCGTAAACACTGCCAGAACACTGCTGTAAAGGTGGAGTTAAATGTGTCAAACTGAGGAGATGATTGTGTCACCTAGGCTGGGTTCACATGGGAAAAGATCACATTGCTCAAGGATGTGTCCTCCTGCTCAAATCAACACAATTACACCTAACGACTTCTAGGAGGGAGCAAATTTCACCTCAGCCATATTTCCCCTCTCAAAATCTACTTCCATACTCCAGGATTCATGGGGAAACTGCTGCACAGTTTGGCTGTGATGCAGGAAGAGATCACAAGATTGCCGGGATGTAATCAAAGACAATGGAAGAAATTCAAGTAGGGAGATAAAGTGTATGGTACACACTGACCAACGTGCCCTGGGATGTCCCTGAGTGTGAAGAAGTCTAAGTGGAAGTATTTTATTCACTCAGAGGAAATACTCTCTGGGCTGAAAAGGCAAGGCTCCCACCTATATCAGCACACCCCAGATTTTATTTCACCGATGAGGGCAAAAAAATAGGTCAAAGGAGTAAAATAAGATGTTTATTTTCACCTTTGTCTTCTTGCACCTTCTCCTTCTTGCTTTCCTTGCCTTTTAGTAACTATAAATTCTTTCAGTGCCCAAACAAAATCTCCGGAGGTTGCTTTCCTGTAGCATCAATGCTCACTTACTTCTGGATATTCTATATCTGACGTGTCTCTGCCAGCATTCAAGACCCACATAAAATATGGACAATTCTGACACTCCAATATACCTGTGGCTGTCCAGGCAGTAAGAAAGTAAGAACACAGCTTTTCCCCATTTTTAAAAATATGCTGGTTGGTTGCCTGTAAGAATTCCAGGCAGAAACCTCCTGTGACATTACTCCTTTCTCTAGAAAAGTGGATTTATAACAAATCAGTGCTCCCCACCAGACTTGTTCCCCCCACAGCAAATGACAGGCACTTCAGTAAAACTTACTGATGCATAAAGTCTGCCCCTCTTGTTCATGGCCAGGTATCTGCCAGAGAACAGGCCCTTGATGGCAACGATTCCAACATCCACAGCAGTTATTTCCAGAATACCTAGAAACAGAATTAGGAGATGTGTTATTGCTCAGGTGTAATTTCGTGAGATGCATTTGCATAGCTGCTTACCTGAGGGGTGTGACCTCACAGTTACCACTAGCCCACATCAAAATCAGTGCAATCATGTGAATGAAATTATTAATATTTGAAACAATACAAAGCAAGAATGATGCGGGAATTGTTCAAGACAAGATGGACAACAAACGCCGAGATGTCTGATTGAGATTGAACTCTTTCAAAAATGAAAAAGATCTGACACTGAACTAGAGGTTCACTTAATCCTATATGTGTATAAAAAAGTTTAAATCCTCTTTAATGCTTAGGAACACAAGAGCTCTTGACTTACTGAAGCCGGTCACAAAGCCGCCCATTCCAGGACAAAGCCCTTGCCGAGTCTCCAGAGGGTGAAACAGAGTGAGGTGGCTGCATTTTAGAGCCACGCACATAACCGTGAAAGGGACGTGTCATTGAGGAGGTCAACGCAGCCCTCCAGACAAGGACTGTATGACTGAGACAAATTACAAGGCAGGAGATTTCTCAGGCCATCCAAGATGGGGTCCTGCAACACGAGAAGTGTCACAGGCAAGGCTGGTGCAGTACCTGCCCAAACGTCCAGCACAAGGTGCCAGGACACTGATGGAGGCACAAAGGACTCAGAAGATGCTGCTGCATGTGCGTGGCTCTCTGTTAGGCACGCTCAAACCCCATTCTCAGTTCTCCAGCCACAGTCTGACGGTTCTGTACTTCCTATGAGTGCTTGGAAGCAAGAGGTGCCCCTGGCACCCAAAGCCACTGCTTCCTTTTGGAAACCCTGCAGGCAGAGCCAGGGGTCGGTCCCCCGTGCAGAGCTGTGTTGCTGGCCTGGGAGAGCTGGGCTGGGTTTGGCACAGCTGGTTTGAATCAGACACCGGTTCTGCCGAAGGACGCCTCCTCCGGGCTGTGACGGCCAGGGGGGGTTCTCTAGGAAGCAGTGGTTTTCCTTTATGGGCTTCAGACAGATCCCTGAGCTCTCCCTATCTCTGTGTGCCATCACCAGGCGGGATTTACGCGTGCTGGGGTGGCGGGGCCGGGGCGGAGGCCGGGCTGAGCCGGGGCTGGGTGCGGGGGCGCCGGGGGCTCCCCTGGTGCTGAGCCCGCTCTCCTGCCTCCTGCCGCCCTCGCACAAACCCCCTGGCTCCCGACGTATCCGCTTTCATCTTAATTACCGCCGCTGCCGGCACATGTCAAAGGGGACAGATGGGATTTAGCCGGTGGAGGCTCAAGCCCCCCGCGGGAGCCAAGATGGGACGGGACGGGACGGGACGGGACGGGACGGGACGGGACGGGACGGGACGGGGGAGACACGGGCAGCCTCAAAGGGCTCCGGGATCGACCCGGGCTGGGGCAGAGCGGGCGGGGAAGGGCAGCGAGGCCAAGTGACAGCTCGGGCGGGCTGCGCAGGGCAGGGTCGCGGGCCCGTCGGGGGAAGCTTGGGGTTTGAGGGGGTTTCCTTCTGCTCCGGGGGGATTGAGACCCTCCGCCGGCGGTCGGGTCGGGTCAGGTCCCCGCACCCCGCAGGGCCGGCCCGGGAGGTCCCGGCCCCGTTCGAGGGCCGGGGGTGCTGCCAGCCCCCGGGACAGGGCAGCGGCTCTCAGCACCCCGAGGTGAGCGCGGGGGACCCCGAGGCGGCCAAAGCCCCGACCCCGCCGAGGAGCCTCAGCCGCCGTGCTGTGGTCCCGGCCCCGGGCAGCAGCGGAGGCGGGAGCGGCTTCGCCACCGCCCCGTCCGCCCCGTCCAGCCCCCGCGGCCCGCCGCGGCCGGCGCTGAGCGCGATTGGTGCGGGCGAGGGAGTCCCCATCCCCGGGGGCCGCGGGCTGGGGCGAGGCGAGCGCGGTACTCACTGAAGGCGCTGTTCTTGTCCAGGGTGCCGTTGATGCGGCCGCTGGGGTGGATCTGGAGGTGGTACTTGGTGGCACAGTAGAGCTTCCTGCGCCGGGGCGCTCCCCCGAGGTGCTCGTAGACGCCGCCGCGTCCCCCCGCATCCCGGCGCGGCCGGGGCGCGGCTCCGGCGGCCTCGGGCACCGCCGCGGCCCGCGCTGGGCACCGCGGCTCCCGCAACAGAGTCAGGAGCAAGATCCAAATTATGACCATTGTGGCATGATGGCCGCAGCGCTGAGTCTGCCGGGGAGAGCGAGGCTCGCAGCGAGTGGCACCAGGGGTCCCATTAAAGCCGTCCTGCTAGCAGCACTCCGGAGATGCCGAGCGCGCACTGCTTCGAGCCGCCCAGCATTGGCACGATTTTATCAGCCTCGATCCGGCCCTTTTATCTGTCTCAGATTTACTTAAATCAATAGACATCGGCAAAGGCCACCGAAGAGTCCCAGCTGTTTGTGTTACACGGAGCTGCCGTGATCAGCCTTCTCCTTGGGTTTCCAGATAGACAGACGGCATGCGTGAGAGGCAGAGAGGCAGGGAGAGAGGGAGGGAAGGAGGGAGAGAGCCGCCGAATTTCGGCAGGAGGCTGTGGGGAAAATAGTTGCTCGACGGAGCATAGAAATAAAAGCAGCTTCCTGCAACAATAGCCTGATCTGCGACCAATTGATACCGAGCAGAGGAGGCAAAAGGTATCAGTCTCGTGTGAACTCCCAGAGTGCAGCGTGGATAAAATTACACAGCATCTCCCTCTCCCTCCCGCACACCCCCGCACGGGGGCCGGCAGCGCGGAGCAGCCGCGGACCCTCCGCCGAGCGCCGCCGCCCCCCGCGCAGCCCCCGCTCCGGGGAGGGGACGGAAGGGAAGAGAAGGGGGGATGATGCTCAGAGCGAACATCTTCGGGAGGTGGCTTTGGGAAGGGAGGCGATGAGGGGAAAAGACACCCCCGCGGCTCGCAGCCAGGATTTGCTCAGTGCGTGTGTGTCCCCCGCTCTGCCCCCGGAGAGGAGAGCGAGCAGCTATTCCTAAATCAATCAGCTCACGCTTACTACTAATACGCGTTATTTAGATGGAGCTTTGGCGATTTAATCATTCCCAAATTAACTCGGACAAAATAAAGCCCGGCAAATGTTATGATATACGTCCGTGAGTGCATTTGCAAGAAGTCGTAGCTAATCCTTTTCCTTAACTTCGGTGCCTGGAAAGTCTCATTAGCTGGCGCAGAGCTGCCCTCGCTACCCTGTCGCTTCACACCACTGCCTACGCTTTCAAAAGAGGATGGAGCTACCTATAAATAAATATAAAAGAAGGCAAAAGGTTCAACAGCTCCGTGAATTACGCTGTCCCTGTGTGCTCCTCAAAGGCAGCTCGTTAATTAGATTTGCATCTGAAACAGGCAGTAGGAGTTTTGGGGAAGTGTTTGAGAGATAATTAGTATTAATGTGCTTGAAGGGCACACAAATACACCTTTGAAGTGAGTTACGTCACAGTTCGAGCGTTTGACCTTGATCAATATAATTTTTTTTTCCGGAACTGGTGAACATGAAGAGGTCTATAAATTTTTTTAAAGACCTTCCTATGTAGAGCAGGAGGATTTTCTTACACGTTAAAGACTTCTTTAAAAAGGGAAGCTTTTACTAGCAGGAAAATAAGGGAAGGGGTACGACCTTTTCCTAAAAGGAATGGCAGGAGGACGAAACTGTCTCGAAAGCTACTCCCCGTTTTAAGCTGTGCTTAATATTTAGTAGTTCTTCAAGGCTTAAAGGCTTTTCATTATACAGTCGTCTGGAATAAAAGGAAACACATAAAAAACCCCACAAGCACCCTCTCCGCCATTACCACCCTTCCTCCCCCTTTTCTTCTCCACAAGTTAAGCCCCAGCCTCACAAGGAGAGTTTGATCTGGGGATGATAAATGTTTGTACAATTAATTCTTTATTGCTGTTCTCCTACAATGCCCCTGTCAGGCAGTCGGGTTGTTCCAGCGTATTGATTGGAAATTAAAAGAGCTAAAGCACTGCATGCACGTAAAAATATGAAAATCTTAGAAGTGCAGGACCTCAATTTTGGAGTGTATGGGGTGAGGGCAGGGGGGTGTTGCTTGCGGGCCAAACCCTTCAGTCTCTCCTAAAAGGAGAACCTCTCTGGAAAACCGTTCCTCTCCGGGATGCTCCGTAAATCGTCTCCTGGGGACTCGTAACCTCTGACGAGCTGCGAGGCAACAGTGGCAGCAAAAAAAAACCCCAAAAAAACCTCTTAACGTGCCACGAGTCTCTTGAAATATGCTTTCACCGGCACCGCTTGAAGGGAAGATAAAACATAATTACTGACGGTAATTACAGCGATGTCTTTAGAGCAAATCTCGGCTCTGTCCCGAGCCTGCTGCATCGCCCTGTGGATGTGCAGCTGACGTTTTCCGGTTGGGGATTCGCAGGGCATTTTCATTAGTGCTCTGAGAAAACCCCACACCAGTCCCGCAGGATCCTCCACCCGCCCCCCACCGCAGTAATAAACCCCAAAGACCAGTGGGTGGAAGAGTAACACGCTAATGACTTTTGCTCAAATTGTTTCCATCTTGATCACATTTTCATAATTAGCGCCATCACCCGCAAATCTTTCCGCCCTGGGCATCTGCCGCAGCCAGGCTTCCCAAGCGATGTGGGTTCTACTTATTAGGGAGGGGAACACTTACAGGTCTGTCATTAATGGTCCGCCTTTCAAATGAAATGAATCCGACCTGCACGGAAATATCAAAGGGCCGTAGCTCCGTCGCCTCGCTCGGCGCAGCGCTGAAGAGCGAGCAGCCCCAAGTCGTTTTGCTCTACTCAGACATCTCGACAATAAAACATAAGCCCGCTCTTGTATATTTTGAGTTTGTCTGGTGACCATTTTTGAAAACAAAAAGGGTCCCTTTGATGTGGTCAGATTCTAACAGGGGCTGGGACGTCAGATGTGGTCTACCGAGTCTTTCTGGAAATATTTTTAATTATGCCCCAGAGCTCCTTGTAGCCCCGAAGTAATAATCAGAGAGCGGCTCGAGTCTGTCGCTTCGCGTGGGGGGGAGAAGAGGCTCTAGACCGTGCGTAACTAAATTAGAATCACGGCTGATAATGATCTACTAATTCGCTCGAAATGTGTGACTTTAAATGGAACACGGTAGGGATCTGTCATTCTTTTGCTAACGGAGTATTTCTTAGGCTTCTCTCAGTTCAGCCATAAACCCAGCGTTCCTCCTGCAAAATCACTGGGTAAAAGCGAGTATTTGAGACAGAGGTTTTTATCCTTGTGAGCACCTAAAGCACTCGTACTCTGACCTAATTACCCTCGGAGAAGGAATATATATATATTCGGATGTGGACGTCTCTATGGAGACACACTTTTTATTTAAGTATT
>VZTJ01005562.1:235004-269819 GCA_013397795.1 Orthonyx spaldingii | reverse complement strand
CCAAAAGAAAAAAAATAAAAAAAAAAAAAAAAAAAAAAAAAAAAAAAGGCAAAACTTTGAAAGCTCCTTTCTTAGAAACACCCGCCCACTTTAACCTGTAATAAACTTTACAAACACCCATCTTGCAGCGATGGGGCTGTGAATTCAGGATATGCCGTTCCTCCGCACCCGGCGCTGATTTACTACCGGCCCGTTACTCGAAGGAGAAGGAAGTCACAATTTGTAGAGCAATAAATACCGAGGCGGTGGGTGGAGCCCCAGCAGGAAAAAAAAAAAAAAAAAAAAAAAAAAAAAAAAATCGCTCTCCTTCTCCAATTAAAAATCCATCTCAGCTCGGCTGTGGAGCGTGGGAAGGTCCCAAAGAAAACAGGCGCGGTACTGATGAGGTGTTTGTTTGCGATGTGCTAATGGCATCTTCCGAGCGGAGCTTTCCTCCCTGCTGCAGTGCCCTCACACCTGCTGGTACCGGGAAGAGCTCCCGAAATCCAATTGATTTTATTCGGCTGTATTTTGTTTTCTTTGTGCTGTCCTGGCGGGGTTATTCTGCACCCCGCGAACAATATAATCTTGTTTAAATGACTTTCCAGACCACACAGCATCACGTTACCCTGTTCTATAGGGGCAGGCAGTGCTGGTTATTGTATTGTGCTCTGGTGGCTCCCAGAAAGCAGGATGGACGCAGAGTGGAGGGGGAAAGCTCCGGGGAGGAAATTCATAGCTTCTGAGGTTCACGTTGCTTTTTCAGGTGGGGGAAAATAAGATTTAGATAATTTCCAATGAAAGCGCATAGAAAAGAAAACTCTAAAAGAAACGGTGGAAACATAAAAGGCATGAAATAATTTTTCTCTTCATCCACTCACGTGAAATGTTTTTCACTTTTATAGTAACTTTTTGTAGTTTGTGAACAAACAGTCTGAGGTCTTTAGGATGATACAGTTGATTCTATGCATATTATGTGAGCTGCTGCTATATTGCCCTTCAGACAGTAAATTGGTTAGGTTAAAACATGTGACATAATTGAGATCTACTGTTGTTATTATTATTGTTGTTGTTGCCATTATCAATATTTCAAGATGCAAGTGCCCAAACTCCTTACTTCTACTAAATTCCTACCAAAGTTGGTGAAAGTTTCTCTGTCTGAGGACCAAAGGATTAATCCTTCATTCAAAGTCCGTGGAATTCACTAAGAGCCTTTCCTTTAATGCCAGTGAATTTGGATCAGGCCCAATCTTATTACTAAAAAAATTATTTTCTGTCCTGCTCTGATCTCTTAATGGTTTACTGGATGAAAATATTCAAAGCGATGAACGCAGCAACATTAAAGGGAAAAAACCCCCATTTTTTACCCTCTGTTGCTTACTCCTTTTCAACACGAGACACAAAGGAAACAGTAGAAGAAACGTAACAGAGAAAAATGTGCGATGGTGAGGTTTAGATGACTGTCACGTGGCCTGGACGGATCTGTGGCAGGCTCAAAGCAGGCTACAATAGGGATATTCAGACTCATGCAGAACTGTAAACTGCAGCCACGAAAATAACCAAGCACCAGAGAGATGGGGAAGTCCAGAAGAGGAGAAAGGGAGAGCAAAAACAATAGAAATGTAATTTGTTGATAACTTGGGGACCCTGTTTGCATACCTGCTTCACACCTTTGATATCTCAGTCATCACTTGATAGCCTGAGCTCTTGGAAAAACTTTACTCCCTTTTTTTTGGGAACACAGTACGTGTTTTTGAAATGGGCTTCAAAGTGTTTCTTCCGATTTACAGAGGAGCCTGGTGTACCTGGGAGAAATATTTGGCCCATCTCCGTGATGAAATTGCACTTTGTGCCTGAAGGACCTGCTGTTCAGATAAATCTCCTACAACTTTTAGAATTTATGCCCTGGTTGCTTTCACAATCAGAGGCTTGTTACGATCTCCCTCAGCCCTGCAAATCTTTGGGAATTAGGTTACTGGAAGATAAAAGATCTCTCTCTTTCTCCAAGCGGTGGCTGGATCAACACTTTGCAAAATCAGATGACAGGCAGAGGGGTCAGGCCTAGGTCTGTGCATGGGGTGCCCAAGCACCAGGGATAAAACCTGGAAGTAGCTGCCTTAGGGAAATGCCACGTGCATGGATGTTTGTCCCTGGGGGAAAGAACAGTTGTGCCAGGAATTCTCCACTCCAAGACGAAGATTGGCAGCTGTTGCATTTAAACTTTTCTGGGAAGACCGCTTCAGATCAAGGTTTGCATCATATGCCTGGGGTTTTCCCAAAAATCCCACCCATGGTTAGACGTTGTCCTAAGGTGGCCACGATGCAAAGTGTCTTGAAGCTCAAGAGATAAGGAAGAGGGCCAAGGAAACAGAGAAGTACAGGCAAGGAAATGTTGTTTTCAAGTCTAAAAAAGCTGATGTAGGAAACAACAGAATCACAACATTAGTACCTCAGATGAATTTCAGCAGAATCCCTCTTTTCCCTCAGGGGCAGAGGCGAGGCATTTGTCATTGGGGAATGATCCCAGGTATGTTCCTTGTCCACCCATGTGCACAGACACAAACCAGGATGCCACAGAGTCATGGTGAAAGGAAAAGGTGCAATGCAAAGAGGGGACAAATTAAAAGGAACTTTCCTTCTTGTACTCCCTGCATTTATCTATCAGAGCCTGGGTGGAAAATAAAATGGAGCGATGATTAACTCCTGAGGGTCCTTGGTACAAAGATGAGAGTTTATCTCTAGACCCAATGTCACTCTGGCCTCTCTGGTTACAGAGAGCGGCCGTGACATCTCTGCTCTACCTGTGTTGGGCAGGTGGGAGGCACTCAGGACACAGGGCTCACCTGGAGTGGTCCTGAGGAGTCCTCGAGAGGCTTGGGATGAAATCAGTGTTATTTTGCTCCCCTCCAGAAGGTCTGCAATCAAGGAGAACGTGGCACCAGGCTCTGGGGTTTACCCAAGCTGGCAGAAGAGTGGCCTCCACTTGATACAGGCCCTTTCTGCAGTGGGGATTTAATCCCACAGCAGGATTAACAATCTCTCTCGCTAGGCCTGGAACTCCCTAGAGGAAATAAGATGCTGAGAAAAACCCCACATTTTACCTTTCTTCATCTTTTTTTCTTATTTTGTGAAAGCAGAAGTCCTGTTACTTAAATCCTCAAGATCAGCCAAGCCAACAAGAAGGAGTCCATCTGTCCTGTCACTGGTCACCCCACATAGCATGTGCGGCCTCAGATCCTCTGGCACTCTTCTGTAGCATTTAACTAATATTTTTTTCATAGCAGTTTCATTAATCAATTGATTAATACCATGTTCTAGACATCCTGTATCTAAGACAGTGCATCTGAGAAAGTATTGGGTAGATAAGACAGTTTAGCTCTCCTGTTTCACCCCAATTCGAGCGCCCGAGCTGCTAGAACTGAAGGTATATTTTTCACCTGTAACATAAAGAGGGAGTTTCAATAATTGAATAGTGTGTTGTGTCAGTGCACTTTCTAATCGGAGAGAGTCTGCTACAATAGCTCCTGTCCTCAGAAAAATATCATAGAAGTGGTGACCCAAATTAGCAAAATTACCCAAAATAAATAAAATGTGCCTGCAGTACCTGAGAAGGAAGATGTGGACACAAGCTGTGAGAGGTGACAACACATGGACTGAGGGCTGCCCATGGCAAAGCTGGTGTTGAAGGGCTCTACCCTCCCTCCACTCTACTTGCAGCCTCTGGTTTAAATTAGTGATTTTCAGCCCCGAGGGAATATTTTCCCACTGAACAGGGCTTTTTGGTAGCAAAGGGATGTGATGTGATGATCAATAAGAGAGGTCAGGGCGTTTTCTTTCCTGGAGGTTGCACTGCTGAGTGCTGTAACTCGGATACCTGTGCTTAGATCCCACGTTCCAGGTGATGTCGGAGTGTGCACAGAAGTGCCATGCCTGGGGAATCTTTGTATTGTACAAAGGGTGTTTGTTGCCATGAATCTCTCCTTGGTAATCCAGTCATTTGCCTTAACAGACCAAAAAAAGGGTCTGTGGAAACGTTCAGGTTTATTTTCTCCTCTGATTCTCCACTTGCCCTCTGATTCTAACACTTAACCACTAAACCCACTGGCTGCTTGCACAGACCAGTTGAGATTCCTATCCCGGGAACGTTTTTCCCTCCTGCCCCATTCTGATACTTCCTTGTATGAAAATGGATGAATTGGAAAGTGAAGAAGTCAGATCCCTCATGTGAGGTCCAGAGCACCATCACCTGTTTCTCTCAGAAGCACCTTTTTTATTCATTTATAAATGATGGGCCTGGAGTTGTGCTCCAGCTACATCCAAGTGTGATGTTTTTCCTTAAAAACTGATGCCTGTATCAGACCTCAATAGGGGAATCTTGGACTATTTTTCGAAGGTATTTGGAAAATTTTCATTTACAGGGCTCCTCTGAAATAAATCAGTGAAGTTATTGTCAGACAAACATCTGGACTGAAGGAGAACAGCAGGTTTTATAATCACCTGAATTTTACAGAAGCAGAATGCAAAGTTATAGGGAATCATTTATTTGCTTTTGTCTGAACTTTTGAGGTTTCAAATGTGTAATTTTTTTTTTTTTCAGGTCACTCATTAAAATCTATTCTTTGCCCAGAAAGAAGGACACCCACCTTTGAGCAGACACACAAACACAGACACACACACACAGGTACACCTGCAGCCCCTACCCACATGCAATGCCTGAACTTGCAAACTCTTTGTCATGGAACTAATCTTTATTCACGTGAGCAGCCCCACAAGCTATTCATGCAATGGAGAATTACTCACATGAGTAAAACTTTTGCAGAATCAGGTCCTGGATCTAACAACAGCATTTTAATTACAGACAATCCCCAAGCAATGTGTACAAAAGAGTTTTTTTCCTGGACAATAACAAAGGTTATTAGCCTGTTCTTTTTTCCCCTTCTTGCTCTTTGGTTTGAAAGGAGGCACCAATAATCCAAACCAAATAAAACTGACCTTTGAACCTTTTTTGCTGTACTTTTTCTCATGCCATGATTTCTTTAGTCTGTTAGTGATCTGAAGGCTCGTTCTGGGCTACAGCCACTTTCCCAGACAGGACTGCCTTTCGTCCCCTGACAAATCACTGCTGAGCCCCTTTTGTCCTGCACCACTTTGATCTCACCTGCCTGTCAGGCAAAAAAGAACTCCCGTACAGTCAGAATGCATGGCAAACAAATTGGCAACCATTTCATTCCCGTGCACCATTTTCAGCAGAGATCAAGATAGAGATAGAGAGTTTTTAACCCTTTCCTTGACCTGCAGGACTGGGAAGGAATGCTCGGTTATGGTGGATTGATAAAATCATTTATTCAAGGAAGTGAAGGATTAAAAAATAAACCCCAAAAAACAGCAAAAAAAGCCTACAAACCTCTCTAGATCAGAATTGCATGGCATATTCTCTCTCAAATACAAAGGAGTTATTGCACAGTGGGCAGTGCTATGCTCAGATACAAGCTTTGTAGAAGATCGATTCCCTTTAACTAGACAGCTGCTTAAGCATAAACTAAGGAAACATAATAGGTATTCTCCAATGTGAATGAAATTAATCCTATTGTAAATAACCATTGGAGTATTTAAAGGGAGATCTGAAACCTTTCCAATATCCAAACTTCGGCATAGGTGAGTTTCTTTCCCAGTTTAATCTTGGTAACTTTTAATTTATTTTTTTTTTAATTTTTCAGTTCTTCATCACATAAAGTTTAGAAAAGACATTGTGTAGCAATTGTGAAGTGTTCTGATGCTTGGCAATGACTCTATGCATTTCCCTCTGGGGTATTAGAGGTATCCAGTCCTCGAGCTCGGATTAGCAGGAACATAGGTGTATTCCAGCTGTTTGCCGTTTATCTTCCCCCATGTGCCAGTCTCCTTCCACAGCAGCAGCCCTGTTTACCCAAGAGGCAGTTTTTTATCAAAATACCTCCCCACCTTTATTTTAGCCTAGTAGTACATGTAGTACTCAGAGAAAGGAAATTTAACACACCCCTCTCTTCAATAAAAATGATTGCAAGAAGTAAACTTTTGAAGTAAACAAAGCTACACCAGTGACAAAAAGGAGAAAGAGCATTCAAACCTGCTGTCAAATGTTAATGAAACAGTGGCAAGCTGCACCAAAAATATTTAAATTACATTTTATAGCTGAAAGTTCAACATTTCTATTTTCCTGCCACACTTACCTGATACAAACAATAGTGATTGTTTTATTCTTATCAATATATTCCCACATATTTGTTTGGTTTAGAGTGAATAAGCTTTTCTTTCAAGCGTTACTCTGCTGATTCCTCCACAAGGACAGAGTCCTTTATTTGGGAGTAAATATCCTCTGAAATTAAAAGGAAAGAAGCTGTTTAAGCACTGGTTATAAAGGCTAAAAGGAAACTATTACCAAATATCAGTTTTGTTTCATTGTGTTGATGTCTTGATAGTGTTTAAATTTACTAATACATGAGATTAAAATGCTGTTAAAATATGCAAGTACTGTTAAAATACATGAGATAAAAATGCTGTTGCTTCTTGACAATGAAGGATTGAATTTATTTTTTTTTTTAAAACTAACCTAAATACAGCTTCATGTTCAGAAATCCCAGGCCCCAAAGCGTGAGAGCAGAATCTTGGTATCAGCTAAATTTTGTTGTGTGGGAAGATGTCGTTGGCCTGTTTTCATGTGTCAAGGAATCATGGAATCATGGAACAGTTTGGGTTGGAAGGGACATCCAAGTTCAACCAGTTCCAATCCCCTTCCCTGGGGCAGGGACACCTTCTACTAAACCAGAACTTCATCCAGCCTGGCCTTGAACAATTCCAGGGGTGGAACATTCCCAGGAGAATTCCCTTCAATTTCCTTCAGTACGTAAAAAAGGCCAGTCATGGTGGAGGGGTTGAACCACCTCCTGTGACCATACCCTGTGGTTTCTCTGATTTGGAAAATGGACAGCCTTCTGTATTTTCACCTCTCATTCCCAAACAGAGTCAGGATCTTCTTCAAAAGGATGTCTTCCTATCTCACCTTGCAGGTCTTCTTCAAGGACATTTCATGACCACCCTTTTTTTTTTTGGTGATGCCCTGTGTCTCCTAACCTCCACTCAGGCTTCCAGAAAAATCTTTGAGAATCCTCTTCTATTTGTGCAAAGCATAATTTAGTCCCACCAGCTGTTCAGCAATTAATCCTAAATTGCATCGTTTTTAACAGGGAATTCTCTGGAATGGAAATCAGTAAGTTTGGAGTAGGGTCATTTTTCATGGAATTTCACGGGGATCCTGATTGTGGCTGGGTCAGATCATCTAAGCCAGCTCTGAGAAGCATCATACCTAATAAATATGTGGTACACGTGGTGATGCTGCTGCTGCTGCTGTTAACCCAAACTGAACTGCACTGCTGCAGCTACATTTATAGGGAAAATGGTAACCCAAATTCTGTGGAGACAACAATCTGTACAACAACTGGGAATAAGAATTCCAAGGAGGTGTTGCCAAAAGATGACAGGGAGAAGCTCCTTTGCCATAATGTTCTCCAGATATCTTTATGGCTACCACTGACCTTTCTGTTTCAGCCAGTATAAATTAAAGCCTTTTTTAGAGCATTTCTTTTTGCTTATGAAGGGAAAATGCAGCTTCTGTTTGACCCAATGTGTGCAAAAGTCAGCTCCAAGTTACCTTTCCTATCAATTGTTTTGACTGGCATTCTCCCCCATGTAACTCTACACACAGCTTTCAAACTAGGTTTGAAAACCCTTCTCCTGCCTTTTTTTCTTTTTTTTTAACCTGTTCCCATCAGCTATTTAAGGTGCACTCACTTTTTCTTCTTCTTTTTTTTTTTTTTTGAGCCTGATTATTTATAATTAGCATTTTCTGCCCACATGCAATTGTGCTCTAAACTCTTTCATGTTCGGTTAATTCACTGACTTTAAAATCTATTAATTGATGTCCAGAAGAAAAAAAGTAAACATGCCTTTAAAGGATGGCATGAATGGTTGAATCAAGATTAGGTCCCCACTCTTGTTAGTCCCTGATTTTCAGGGAAGGCTGCAGTCTTCAAAAATCAATTGTCTTCAAAGCTCCAAAAAGCAAAGGAATGAGCAGGGGTCAGACTCAAGAGCATCCCTTGTGCGCCGGAGTTAACGTTACCTAAGTACTTTAAACGATCACTAATTAGTGCTTTCAATGGCCACTCCGAAGACCACAGGGCTGAAATATCTTATTTGGGAATAAACAATTGTGTCAGGCAGACTAGATCAGCTCTCTAGCAGGGGCAGCAAAATAAGTCTTCTGTTACACCCTGTAACCAGAGAGAGCTCCTCGAGGAGCCGCTAAGCCATTCGCGGTCGCCCTCTGCCTTTGTTCCCAGGTTAAGGTGGCCACAGGACTCTTGCCTGGACATGCAACTGTGCTTCCCTGGTGCATTCCATGTTTAATACAGCCCTGTTTGTCTTCCATCAGGAGCACAAATGCGCCTCTTTAAGTATTCAGGAATCCAGGCAGTGAAAAAAGAAGTATCGGCACTGGGTGTTTCAGACACAACTTGGAAAAATCCTTACAGTGTTCTTAAAAATAACAGGAACACAATATGTAAATAGTTATTTCCTAGCTGAGTTGAATTCAGTAGAGTTAGAGTTTACTACCCACAACTGCATTTGAATGGAACTGGAGTATCTAATGGAGCACAAAATGATTATCAAATACTGCCGGATCTTTGAGTTTGAAATCAACAGCCATAAATACGTTCTACACACACACAAAATTATCCTCAGGTGGACAGGAAAGGATTTGACATACAAACATTTTTTAAGTGTTCATTTACAAATACTGAGTGTTCTTGATGGAGGTTTCATAAATAACTTGCAAAATGAATGCACTTTTCATGAATTATGGGAATAATGAGTGTAAACAAGGACAGGGAGCCACCATGGAAAATTGGCATTTGAGCACCATTTGTGAAAGTAGTGCTTCACAATGACTTTGCTTTTTGAAAAACATTTACTCATTACTCTAAAGCAAGATGAGGATACTTAGCCAGACGTCAGTAGAGATTCCAAAACAGAATCAGGACAAAGTTTTGACTTGGATCTTTGTCCAGAGTTTGCCGTGTTGTACAAATTAAATTTTCTTTTCTGACAGCTATCACGGAATCAATTAGGAATCACAGAATCAATTAGGTTGGAAAAGACCTCTGAGATCATGGAGTCCAAGTTTTGACTGATCCCCACCTTGTCAACCAGACCATGAGCCACATCCAGTCCTCCCTTAGACACCTCCCTCACATAAACTGCACTGAACCTTCTTCACATGAATACAAAACTTCTGTGATCATTAAAAAACAATCATCAGAGAAATAAAGTGGGACTGTGACTGTTACAAAGAATGGTAAAATCCTCTTTGTCCACCAGAAGACAGTTTCTGACTTTACAAATTAAAAAGAACTGGGAAGGTTTTAGGTTTTTTGATTAAAAATAAATTTTGTGAAGACAAAGTTGTTTTGAAGAGGGAAACTCTAGTTTCTCCATATCAACAACAACAAAAAATCTGGAAAAAAAATCTGTATAATACCAACAAAGATCTTCTAAGTTCTGCTGTGGCTTCTTAGTCTTTTCTTGACTCACCAGAATTTTACTTCTTGTGCTTTACAGCACACTTTAGTGGAGGAGCTTCATTGTTGTGCCTCAAAGAGACATAAAAAACTTCCTAATTGGTCTTGTCTGTCAGGAGTTTGCTTCAGATTCTAATACTTAAACTGCAGCCACCAGAACCCTAATTTCTGGTGTGTCCAGCACTGATTTTACTTAGAAAAATAGCTTCAAAGATGCTGCCAGTCCACCCTAGAGGTAATAAATAAGTCCTGTCAGAATCACAATTTACAACAGAAAATGAATTCTATAGAAATGTCAACTCTAAGGTTAATACAAATTTTGATAACAAACTCTGGATTTCTCAGATTTGATGATATTACCTGGCCTCTGTACTTTCAAATGTAGGAATCATTTAGAAAATACATAAAAATCACTCCAGTCACTGCCACTGGCACAAAACCCCTTTTCAAACAGAGAAAAGTGCCCTGTTCCTCCATGTGGCATCCCCTGAGAAATCAGCACTGGCTGACAGCACCGGGAAATGAGGTGGCCTTGCTTTGGAGGCTTGGCTGGGATTATTTTTTGGGGGGCATTGTGTTTTAGCACACCATTTTCACAGATGAATGGTGGCAGGGCTGTTTGTGAGCCTGAGCAGGGCCAGGTGCTCCAGGGATGCAGCTCTCAGAGCAGGGAGCCAGGGCTCAGCTCTCCAGTTACCACTGCAAACCCTCTGTTATTGCCCCTTTCTGCACCCTGGCCACGAGAAATAGGCAGTGCCTGGAAAGCTAAAGCAGGGGTCACTCTCTAATTGAAGCATCTCAATGTGCAGGTCAGATTTGAAGGGTCTTTAATGTGAGAGATCACAAAATAAGGAGATGCAAGCAATTGTTTAAATGTGTAATTTTCAAAGCAAATCATACAAAGGGAGATGGGGGTGCCTTTTCCCCTCAGTGGGGAAAGTCAAGGTTCAGTTTAAGGATGATCAGTACTTTCTAAAAATCTAGTATATGCAGAAATGTTCAATTTGCATTCTTGGATCAATAATCACTTAGTTTGGAAATGTACAAAGCCCTCTATGGTGCAATCCGATCAGCATTATTGTATTGATGGATAAAAGGACCAGAAATTGAAAACAATTAGTAAGAACTTGAGAATAATCAACTGTTTTCATTGCTTTTCCAAGAAAGAAGGGATGGTGTGGTACAATTGTTATTTTACATGGGCACAGTTTGGATCGTAAGGTTTAAGGATTGATCTGTTCCTTTCTTAAAACTTCCATTCCCACTGATTCCAGAGAGATCAAAATGTTTGAAGGTGCTGAGTGTCTCTGTGAATTGTGGTCACTGCTGGCAGAGTGGCAGCAGTGGTCACAGGTGGCACAAGGGCAAAATAAACCACAGGGTTTCACATTTTTACTGCATCCCCACGGTTAATTAACTGCATGTGGGTCATCTTGAAGTTTCTTTTTTTCCTGAAGAAATCCAACAGCCAGAGCTTTGAATTGACATTGTAAGCTCTGGAGTGTTTGTTTGGAAAGTCTGATGCTGGTTTTGGAAGGCTCATTGAAGAAGGAACAGCTCCAACTCCATTGCCTGCAGGCCCAGTGGTTGGCAAAGTCTGAACAGGAGAGTCAAGAATTCTTCCTTGCTCTGTACAAGACATCTCTGTGCCATGGCCAGAGGAAGCTGTTTTTGGAATTAAGTCAGCCACTGGTGCTTCCCTGGGTGATTTGTGAAAACATGGGAATGCCTGTCCTCTTTCCCACACCCTGTCCTACTCCCCACACGTGACCTGAATTACCGCCTGTCTTTCTGGAGCGTTCTGCCCGCAGCCCTTTGTGTCTGCCAGCCCACATGGAGCCCACACCACTCCTCTGCCCTGCCATTCCCAGGGACTCCCCAAAGTCCCCTGCTCTGGTAGGATGTGCCACCTTTTCCTTTAGAGCACCGCATCTCCTCGGGTGGGGACAACTCTGGTCACATCACAGAGCTGGAAAAAGTCCCGTGTCACTCTCTTGCTGTAAAAGACTGATTTTCAAAGGCTGTTTCTTACTGATAGAGATGGCTGATCAGACAGGCCAACAGGAAAAAACAGATTTAAATTAAGATTGTAGATTTATGATTAAAGGTTACGTTGCATTAAAGACCAGGCTTGGGGTCTCTCATGACCCCAAATGACAGCAAAAAGCCCAGCTCATTCCTTCTGCCTGTTAGATTCACATATCTTGTGCTGCTAAAATTTTTCTAAATAGATGTTTAATCTGTTTCATGCTGCCACATTTAACGATTTGAGGTGTTGGAATAGGGTCATTACTTACAACTTATAAGAGGAATTATTTATTAAAATATTCACGTCACTTATTCGGTCTTGCTCTGCCCTTGCGGGAAAAAGTTTTCTATTCCAGTTTTCTACATTTCCCAAGTATGCTAGCAGCAGAGCAAAAGCAGAACCAGATTCTCCAGAAATCTCTCTACTACAGGCTTTTTCACAAAAGGATTTCTAAAATGAAAGTGAATGTCGCTGTGCACACAGCATAGGCAAAGATAGCAGTTGCATTGCCTAAATGTGCTCTTTAGAGTTTTAATTCACCAGGAAAACCCTCTCAGAGAAATCAAATAGTACTCATGGGAAAGGATCCTTCTTTCAGCAGGTTTTTCTTGGGACTTTCAGGGCCATTAACAAGCCTAATACACTGCATTACCTTTCCAGTCACTTCTGTTTCCCTTTGTTGTGATACCTACTTAAAATATCAAAGCTGTGAGAAGTTCAATGAGATATTGAAAAGTGAGTAACACAGGTTTTATATGACAATCCCAAATCCCTCCCTCTGTCTTTTTTTTTTTTTTAAAAAAAGTTCTTTGCCAGCATCACTAGATGAAAAAGAAATAAAAAGTCTGTGGGTGGGACACGAAGGACTGACAAGGTAAAGCCAGATCAAAAAGAAGCCTCCGTTAATAAATCAAAGAGGCTAAACAAAGGGCAGAACAACAACAAAAAAAGAGAAGTATTTTGAATCCTGTAACCTAGATGTAAACTGTCCCAATTCAGCATTATTTAGCAATCACAAGATTAATTCTTAGATATTCTAACCTGGAGAAGAGGGAGAGGTGAAGCAATGTTCATGATAAAACGGCAAGGGTAAGAATGAATAGGGAAAATCAACATCTAATTCCTGAAAACAAGAAAAGGAGAAAAGTGCCAGTCCTTGATCTTTTTGTTAAATGTTAATATTTGAGTGGGGTTCAGTATACACAGCTATTGGTCCAATAAAGCTAAAGAAGGAAATCAGGCAAAAAAGAAGGGTAGATGTGGCTCTGAAAGTCCAGCCAGATAATTTGTTAACGATCACTGCACAGAAATAAATCTGTAGAACATGGGCTGGGGGGGACATGCCTGTTGCATGTCATGCAACCAAAAGTCAGTTCTGGGTTTCCAGAATCAATTTGCAATCAGAACTGTTCCTTTATAACTGTTTGGTCAGCACTGTGACGAGGCATGAGATGCAATTGATGAAGGTGACGGAACCTCCCAGTGCAGAGGTGGCTGAAAACCAGCAAGAAACCTTGGAAGAACATTTCATACTTCTGTGACACCACCCAGCATCTGTCCCATGCTGTGCATAGCTTTGTGATCCAGCCACTCCATTCGTTTTTTTGCAGTCCTGGTCCTAAAAAGTCTTTGTCAAAGTTTACAACATGTCCTGAACTCAGAGCAAATCCTGACTTCTGTTGGTGGATTTCATACTTTGAACCAGACTTTATCCTGAGGTTTTCAGTATCCAACCTGAACTTGATGGGCTGAGGACTTAAAACCCAGAAATCCAATCCAAACTGCAGTATAATAATTGCAGTATAATTGCCCTATGATATGCATAAAGCTCCAAGGAGTCAAAATAGATTCACGTAAGCATAAACATACAGAAATTACTTAGGATGTATAAATATGAATTACTGGCTTTAAGAGCATATCAAATATAAAATAAGTATTTTTCTGCCTTGAATACACGTTTGATAGAACTGTGGAAATGCAGTTTCTTAAAATTATAATTTTTAGAAGAAAGTTAGCAAGTGTTCCCTTGCCATGGTTACATTCTGACCAGTACCTCTTGTCAGGGAACGTGCAAGGCATTGCTGCTTGCATTCAGACAATCAATCTTGTGAATCCTCAAAACTAAGCTAAAGTTCAATCTGTATAACCCCATTGAATGGAAATACAGACGTGAAGATCTGGTAATCCAAATCCAGGCATCCCAGGCCTGACTTTAGAAACTAACTAATTAAAGTGAGCTAAAGTGCCTCGTTGCTGCAGAGGTCAGCACCTGCTGGGTTTATTTCTAAAGATACAGGTAGGAGCCTTGGCAAATGCCTTTTGCTTTACTTACACACTCTGTAATTTGGCTGGTCTCAATTTGAAATTGAAGGCAAATCTTTTGTTTTCCATCAGTAATCTGCCTACATCATTTAAAATAAATATTCTTTGCAGCTACTTATCAAATCAGACATCCACTCTGATGTTTTAACAACAAAGCATTTTTTTTTACCTGACACTTTAAGCTGGACTTGATAACCCCTAATCCTTGGCTGCTCCATAATCTTTTCATGTTTTGTAAAGTGCCTTTAAGAAAGCAACCTAGACCTGTCTTTATGTGGGTTTGTCCTTTATTTACTGCAGCTTCTGAACATCTTTGATAAATCAATCTGAGCAATAGAACAGCACTGGGTAATCCATACTTTGGTGCCTGCTGTTGAGAGAACTGCTGCTCTCTACTGCTGCTCACTGGGCTGGGGGGTTCAGGAGGAAACACACAGGAGACACCCTCATTTACATGGTTTTGTACATCCAGGTGAGAGAGACTTGGTGTGTGCTGGAAAACCAGTTTCTTCCACAATAAATTCCATTTACTTGTATAGTACTGTTTTCCTGCAGCCCTCCATCTGTGCATGTGTGATTCAGCTTTTAGAAGCAGTGGGTTCTGGGAGAGCATAACATAGATATAAATATGCATGATTGCACACAAAAATAGGCATAAATAAATGAATATAAATGAGGTCTGTGTCTGTGTGCATGCTCCACCAGCCTTCAGGGGGTTGTTGCTGCCCATCTCTCTGGAATATTTCAAGGGGACCTGTTGTACAGCTCCTTACACTCTGATGTATCTGTACTGACATATTTCAGATTAATCCTGCATTTAACTCTGCAAAAATGAACTCAGATTCTCATGGCATGTGGCACACAGGCAAACGTTAAGGTGTGAAATCAGAAGTAATGGCCTGAACCAGAAGCTGAATCTTCCAGTGTCCTCCAGGCTGTATTTATTTGAATCATATCAGCACTGCAGTGGTAAATTATCACTTTGAGGAGACAGGGTGTGAGGAGACAGCAAGTACCAAATCAGCTCTGCTTTTATGGGCTCTGCATCCACAATTAGCAGAACTCAGACAGGACATGGAGGGGTGCAGGCCATACCTTGTACCCTGAAGTACTTGAGTCTGAAAAGGACACAAGAACCAGGGCTTTCAACAATTAAACCCATGGGCACACTAGAAACTATCAGGTGGAAACACAAACTGGACAAAGTACTGTTGTGGTTGCCAGATTCCTCAAAGAAATATGGGCAAAAGCCTCTCTGCAATCACCCAGCGTTTGAGTGTGGGCTTAATTTTAATACAATGGTTTAAAATTATGATTTGAGTACTTGGTTGGTTTTTTTTTTCCTTTTCAGAATGAGCAACGTTGCAAAAATCTTTGGCACAGAAAATGGACACAAACAACATTGTAATTAGGCAAAATCTATTTTGGGAATGTCAGAAAGAATGTCAAGAGCCCGTTGGGTCTGTGCCCAATGTCATCATTTGGTATAATGGCTCTATTTGTCCCATTCCTATACACGATCACAACCTTTTTCTTAACTGTAGGGCAACAGACAGCAGGCACTTCCTCACTCTTTGTAATGATCTTCTCTTTTAAGATGCACTCTGTCTCTGCCCTTACTTGTCCCCTGCTCTTATCTCTTTATTCACTCACAGAGAAAAGATGCAAATGTTTCAAAAAAATTGCAAACACACATGAGAGTGTGAAAAGCTTGGCCTAAAGATACGGTGGTGTTTATTTACTCTCAGAGAAAAAGGGAGCAGAGAAGAACAAAAGAGAAGAAAAAGGAGACTGCTTGTAATGCCTAATTAGTAAAAATCCTGGTCATATCAAACAGTGAATTAAGGGTGATTTACATTTGCATTTGCTTTAATCTCTTTGCAGCTGTAGGTATATAAATTATTATTTAGATAAATAAGCCAAGAAAAGGATATTCTGGTGTGATCACATATTTAGAAGACTGATAAATGTCAGCTAAAGATGGCATCAGTAGAAAAAAGATGCCCCAAACAAGAACATTTGAAAGTATATTTATTAGTTATTTTAGTATTTATTTACTTTTTCCATGTTAAAAAAAAGAGAAGAAATGCTTAGATCAAGGCCTAACTTATGTCTTCATTTATGATGATGCAACCCCAAAGCTGCCTCAGGCAGAGTTTGCATCCATGACAAAGGTAGCACAGAGTGTGGTATCTAATACACTCTGGTGCTGTATGTGGGCTCCTACCTCCCAACTTTACATGCTTCAGCTCCAGAGTTATCATCTTTACTCTTCTTAGAGGGGCTGGAGAGAAATCAATAGAGTTTGTGATCAAATATAATTCTGAAATTAGTGATTTAAGCTGGAAGTAAGAGAAATGTTGACATAAATGTGCCTGTTTTTCTTAAATCCTCCTAAAATGTGGATTCAGCTGTATGAATGTTTACTGTAGGCATCTGGAGGAAGGTCAATTGACCCACATCTTCTGCCCATGAATCCACATGTCTCCTTGGAGCAGTTCTGGAAATGGAGGAGGGTCCTTCATGTCTCTGAGTCACTCTGGCCACGTCTGTCTTTCTGGACCTGAGTCCTTGTGCCTGGCTGCAAATCACAGCTGTGTCTTCGCTCCCAGGCAGGGTGAGACCTGGACATGAACATTTTTGCCAATCCCCCACTGCTTTCCTGGAAAGGGAGCTGAGCACATGGAATTTGTGCTATGCTCTGGACAAGGAGAAGGCTAAAATGCTGCAGAAGAGCCATTACTTGCAACTTCAGCCTAGAGAGGACATTCATGAGGCAACTGCCGAGCTGCAGAGTCCTCTGGGCACCAGAATCTCCAACGGGGTGACCCCTTCCCCATGCTCCTCAAAAGCCAGATAAATCCAACTACTTCAGATGATGCTTCCAGCACAGTCTGAATCTCTACAGGCACAGATGCTGCCCCAAGGTGAGCTGGGAGCAGCACGGCCCTGGGCCGTGCCTCTCCTGGACTCTCCGAGGACGGCTGTTTGAAGTCACAGCACAACTTGTGAGTTTTCTCATCCGTAGACACAGACAAATGAGATGGGACAACATTCTCTGAGAAGGGAGCCCTTGGTGAAAGGGAGCTGGAGGAGCACAAAGTCTATGATCAATTACATCAACAAGATAAATCATTTACGTGGCCTGAATCAAATTTGCTGCGTGATTTAAGGGCATCATCACTGCCTGCAGTGTTGTCATTCCTTGTTAGTTGTTATTTCCTTGTTGTTAATTCTGATTCTTAATGCCTCTCAACTGCCCACGCTCAGAAAGAGAAGTGCTTGGCTTTTCTGTGTTCTGTTGCTATGTAATGTGATATAAAACAAGTTTGGAGTGGCTCCCCAAATGCGTGCAACCAAAACTAGGCCAGAAATCCCTTCTGCTGCAGCTGCTGATCATTAAATCATGGATCTGCTCAAGGAACCTTGTGTCAAACTGCAGGAGGACCTGGAGGGAGATATTCACCAAGAAATCCCCCGGAATATGGTGTATGTGCATCCTCTCCATACTTCTGGATACAAAAGTCTTTTGGTTTCAACAGAACCACTACAAAATTATGAAGAGGATCTACATGCACGTGTGTTTGCATGTACAGAGAGAGAGACAGAAGGGGAGAGCTGCTATTACTTTGGCAGTACTGCTCAGAAAAACGTAGTAAAAAATTAGAATTCTAGAAAAAACCGTAGGAAGAACATTAAAATTTCACAAATTTTTGTTATTTTACAACTACGGTTTCTGCAGGTGAGGCAGGTTGTTTTTCTCAAAGATTTGATTTTGTGTTGGATTTTTAGAATAAGTGGAGAAAGGTAATTGTAGGTATAATTGTTTTCAATTTCAGACAGTGTCATTTTGAGCATATTGTTCATGTGGTTGCAGTTCTCGCTTTAGTCAGCACGTTTTCCTGGAATACTGAAAACATTTTGATTGTAAAGGCAAATCTGCAGTGAGTTCAGCACCTGTTTTAAAAACTATCTCCAAGATTCAAAAATATTTGCTAAGATTCAAAGATACTTTCACCAGGCCTCACTTCCTGCGTACAGAATTCCAATTTTCAAGGTCTGAGAGCTTACTCAAACATGTTTCATGTACAGGGGGAAGTGATTTTGAAATTGAGAACGGTACATGATTTTTCCTGGTGCAGAAAAATCATAAATATTCAGTGTCTTTTTTAATCAGAGGATCACAGAATGTTTTGGCCTGGAAGGGACCTTAGGATCTCTTCCATGCAGGAATGAGGGCACCTGCAAAGAGCAGGTTTGGTGCCTCTCCAGAGCCCTCAGTTATGATGAGGGCTCTCATTTTCTTTTCCAGCTCCAGAGCCATTATTTTTTGGCAAAAACACACTGCTAATATTAATTGCCCTCATAATGATGTTTGCTAGACTCAGTTAATTAATTTGGAGATAATTAGAAAGTGCTCCATAACTGAATTGCAATCTCTGTTACCACATGCAAGATTTTCGCCACCGGCTTTAACAGGGAGAATATTTTTTTTATACAACAAAAGCCAAAGAATAATTTTTTTATGTGACCCAAAGAGTAGAGCAAAAGTAGGACAACTCCAAGAGCTTTCTAAGATGTCACAATATCAATCTGCTGTCGCTGACCTCCCACTGCTGCCAGCAGAATGACCAAGCAAAGGCTGTTTATTTTCCTGTAGATCAAAGAGAGGCAACAAAAGAGATGTCCCCAAAAGGTGGCTCTCTGCAGAAGGCAGGGCTCTTGTTTCCCTGTCTGATCAGCAGATTCCTTGGGCCTGCATTGACAAACCCTGGGTGCTGCTCACTCAGCCCCAGCCCCGTCATCAGTCTTGTGGGACAAGGTGCCTGCCTCTTCCCAGGCTGCATGGGAGAATAACACTGCTGCTCTGCCACAGCCGAAATACAATGGCTGGGAGCTGGAATATAAAGTGGGGGAATTCCTCACATACCTTCCCATTTTCATGGACTATTGGCAGCAAAGAAGTAAGAGAAAAAAAAAAAAAAGAAAAAAAAAAAAAAGAGGAAAAAGAAAAAGGCGCACTTTGGCATTCTGCCAGATATTTCATTCGTTTTCCTTTTAATTGCCTGGAGTCACTCCACATTGTGCTGGGGTCCCCCCTCCCCGACCTCTCTCCCTTCCCTCCTTCCCCCTTGCAGCCCCCTCAGCCCCGTGGCGCTGGGGGAACACAGGGTCCTGCCTGCAAGGAGAGCAGCACCTGGGTACCCCCGTGGCCGGGATGCTGCTCTCGGCTGTGATGCAGGACAGCGAAAAATTCCCCTGTGGAGCAGCAATTGCTCACCTCACCAACACTGTCAGCCTTGGACTGTGCCCCAGGACCACATCCTTGCATTGGGAACCCTCAGTTTGGTGGAAATCAGAGACTGCAGCAACCTGCATCAGCTCAGGGTCTTTCCCTGGGTCTCCATTCATTATCCAAGGTCTCTTCCTTAAGGATTTGACTGAATTCCAAATCCCCACTGCAGTCTGCTCACTGAAGTTCCCAGTACAGTGCCGGTTACCCAAACCAGTCCCCACTCTGTGCTCTGCAGGGCTGTTGGGATGTGTTGCTTGGAGTTGTTTGATTCAACCTAGGAGCAGTTCATGTTTTTTAGGAATTAGGGTAGGTCTTACAACATCTCTGTCCCCAGCGAATCTTATTTAATACTTGAGAAAAGCCAGAAGGTGCAAGAAGTAGCACTTTTAATCTCTGTTCAAAGAACACTAACCAGCAAATTTGTTACTTTTTAAATTATGTTGAGGAGAAAAGCTCTCAAAGACCTCAGCTGATATATTTTAAAAGACTGCTTTGCTATAATAATTTAATGAGAATGTATTTAAAGAGCTTTAAGGCACCCTTTGACAGTGGATTAAATACAGCCACTGCTCATTAGGGACCAGGTCTGAATATTTTACAGACTGAGATCTTTTTTCCAAATATTAGCCAATAAAAACATGTATACTACTCAAACAGGCAAAAGCCTATATGCTGAAAACTAGGGTGAAAGACTTCTTTTTAGGTTGAGTGCGGGTACAGGGTATTTTTAAAAATTACATAACAATTTCCGTTTTCTAGGGTTGTTCTGTAGAATTTATGAAGAAATAAATATAACAGATTTTGCATCTTAAGGTAATGTTCTGGGTTGTGGGAATTGTGGTTGTTTCAAGTCTAGCATCTCCATCTTTGCCATCCGAATTGTCAGTTGCCAATTTCGTGTCAGTGAATGATGTGGTGGTGATCTTCTCTGTTGAAAAAGTTGTGGCAGAATAAAAGAAAAGAAGAGGAAAGAATGGAAATCTGCCTGTGGAAGGAGAGAAAAGTGAGACTGTTGCCAGGAAGTAAAAATGCAGAAAAACAAAAGCAGTGAAGTATTGCCAATGGAGTTTATACTCTGTAAAACTTTAAGAAGAGTGCTTGCAAATATAGGTTGGCCAAAATTGGGTTTTCTTCAGGTTATTACCCAGGTTCTTACCAAATGTAAAATCTCAAATGAGACTGAGGAGCTTGAAATGAACGCCAGCACAGCAGAGCACCCTTGATTCCACACAGAGCTGAACATTTGCTCTGCCTGCACTACCTGGCAGAGGCTGGGTGAGGAGCAGAGTCCTTGTTCCATGCTCTTTGCCTTCACACCAGCAGCAAGGGGGTTCAGGGAAGGGACACCCCCAGTAAAGCGGGGCTGGCTGCGAGGAGGATAAATGGAACAAGCAAAAATGGGAGAAGTTGTGACAGAGGGAGCACAGAAGTGCAATGAGTAAGCAGAGAGGGTGAAATCACGCATAGTCTCGACAGGACTGCAGTGAAGTGGTGTTTAGCAGGACTCCCAGTAAGGGTTCCTGTTTGTGCACTGCTCGTAACTCTTGATTTGCAAAGCACTTTTCATTCAGAGATCTGCAAGGCTCTCACACACTCGTGCCAAAGAGTCAGCTCTGGAATTCTGTTAAAAGCAAATGCTGTCTAATGTTCTACTTTTAAAGCACAAATATCAAAGAGAGGGGAAAAAAGAGAGTTAGAGGGCTGGGGAGGAGGGAGGGAAGAGTCAATTGCTTTTGCAGAAGCTGCAGTTTCTTTCAAAAAACCTGTCATTGACATCTTTCCCCAGAAAACATTTTGTCATGCACATCAGTGTATGTCCTTAAGAAGATCAATCTAGAGACGAGTCAAGCCCACAATCATCATGTGACAGATTTTCAGATGGTGTTCTCATCAATCACACTGATAATGAGGTGGCAAATTGCTGTCTTATGGCAAAACTAAAAAGACAACTACCCCAGTAGGTGTCAATGAATATGTCAAAGGATTGTCCCACAGGGAGTCTGAGAAGGTTCTCAGAAACCTTTTTGTGAAGCCTGAATGCAGAATACTTTATTGATCACTAAAGAACTTGCACTGACATGCTATTTCCCCATGACACTTGAACCACCAATTTCCTAACCCATGGTGAGTACCTGCCTGCCAAACACTTTGGGAGTTTTCTTTCACCTTTGGCTATACTAAAAAAATCTTGGTTTAATTTTAGCTTAGCCTTTCATCTCCTGAAAAACCACAAAAGCAAAATCTTACAAGTTATAACCAAGCTAAACATCTGTAAAGGTTTAATGACCAATAACCATTCTGAACCAGTTAGAATTATTCAGAATTAACTTGTTTAGATTATATTCTGAACTATTTTTAGTTTTGCTAGTATCCTGTATTCTGTCTTAGCAAAGCAAGTCGTCCTCTTGATGGAGTAACATTTTATTAATCTGCAGAGCAGGGTTATCAGTACAGTGACATTTTGAGGATAAAATGGTCCTTTTGTTCTCCATTTCCTAGGCCTCTTAGCATCTGAATTAGAGCCCAGAAAACTCCTGCAGCTCACGACCACGCAGTGGTGAATTGCCATCACTCCAGGCTGTGTTCTAGAGAGTTTTGATGGCAGACAGGCTGCTCTTTACCTGGCCTGAAATTCTGCATACTTTGTTTTTCCCCTTTCCAACCAATCATGATCATGCTTCTTTTCTCTCATTTTTGTCAGAGTGCAAAACTATGGACAGTACTTTTTTATTCTGAGGCAAAAAGTGTAAAGATTTTATGCACTGCTTTGATTGCACTTGACTCAATCGTGAGCCAAATTTCACAAGATTTCCCTCAAAATTTACATGGAAAAACCTCCTTCTGAGATAATTTGAAGAGAGTTTGACTTACACTCTCTGTTGTGGTAAGAAATGGTAATGTGAACAGGAAAAAAAAATTGAAAAACACTTTGATAAAAATCTTCATTTAAAAATAAAAGTATCCGTCCAGCTAATAATATTACACTGCAAGATTTTATGCTGAGAAAAGGCCATGCTTCAATAATAAATATTGTACCCTAAACATTTTAGTTAGATTTGGAGTTTACATGGTGCCAGGTGCGTTTCTTACTGGTTTTGAGATTAGTAACTCAGAATCACATCTGGAATAAGTTTTCCAGTACCCATTTGGACTTCTGTGGCTGAAGACAGAAGTGTTGGGGACACAGCCTTACCTGTGCTGTCTGCCTGGTTGATAACCCACAGGAATTAAATGCTGTTATCTCCTTTACACTGCAGCTCTTGGCAAACCCTGGGTGTAAAATCTCACAGATTTCACACTGTCAGCTGCCTGGGGTTGCACATGCCTGGGCTTGTCCCACCTTGGACAATATTTGGGCATTCAAAACCACATCTGGCTTGATATTCAGCTTTTGTTCTGTCTGATTAAACACGTGCAGGGCACGTGTCACCGTTAGAAATGTGACTGCAATAAATAATAGAGCAAGGGCAGACAAGGCCCAACATTTGTCTGTGCACAGCTCATGCTCCCTTGCTGGTGAGTGGTTCCTGAAACCAAATGAGGCATCAGTCTAATTCCACATACATCCTCTGTCAGAAGATGGCCGTGGATGTCCGAGAAAAGCCGTCCGAAAGACCGTTTCGTGGAATGTCAGGAGTTAGAAATGGGAACAATGTCTGGGATTGTTCCCGCTTCCGACCTCTGACATTCCATGAAACCATACCCTGGAGCACAGCTCTACCCCAGCATTATGAGTGATGTGTTTCAAAGGGTCCACGAGCCTTATCTAATTCCAGTGAAACTCAATGGAGAAATTCCCGCTGCACAATGGCAGCAGTAAGGATAGTTCTGCTGGATTGCCAAGGGACCAGCCGTGAAAGGACCACTGTTGTATGGAGCAGCAGCAAGCTCAAATCCCAAAGAGTTTATGATCTGAGCAGACAAGACAACCCCATGGGGAGGGAACAAAATAGCCCAGGAACTGAATGGCATCCCATTATCCTGTGAGTAATTGAGTCATATCAGTATTTAGTGTCTTGGATCTTAATCTGCCAGTTAATACAACTGGCATCAGAGACTTGAACTAGACCAATCCCAACTGCACCTTAACTGGAGATTTTTTTGTTTTGTTTTGTTTCAATTTCTGTTGTATTTGGGGCTCTGTTCATATTCCTTTAGATTCTTACCTGGCTATTTAAGGCACGAGCAGGTGAGGGAGCAGGTGTATTTTTTTGAAGGCAAGGGCCCATCAGAGCCTGAGAAAGAATGTCAGCGGCATATACCTTGGGATATGAAGTAGCTCTCTCTACATGTACAAAAGCTCAAAGAAATCTGCTAGGACAGGCCTGCCATGAGATTTTTTCCACCATTCCTCTCCGGGAAGGCCCAGGGCGGGGAGGAGGAAGTCAAGGAGAATTTCAGAGGGCTGCCATCCTGAGCCTGCATTAAAGCCCCTTCAAATTCTCAGTCATGTTGCTCCAGTCTGAAAATCTGTAAGGACTTTGATGCACCCCACAGCTGCTGTTCACATCCTGGAGTCAGCCACTGCCCAGAAGACTGCCTTGGAGGATGACGTGATCCTTTCTTGCCACCCACTCGCTCTGTCATTTCCTAAACTGTGATGTTTTTCACATCATCCCTGGCAGTTAAAAGAACACATGTACATCCCTGGAGCAGACTGCAAACATGTTTTTAGAACATCCATTTCATAGGTCAACCAAAAGTAGCTGGCTCTTATTGTTATGAGGCTCGGGGGAACACAAGCTGTTGGCTTCTCTTCACACCCACTCTAGGAGGTGGCTACAGAATCAATTTAATCAGGGATGAAGACGGCATAATTCAGGCAACAAGGTCAAAAGTCTTGTGTCTACAGCAGAAGTGCACTTGTTTAACTCCAGGCAGTTTTTAAATCAACATCATTAAGGCTTGGTTAAATAATTAGTTAAGTAGATTAATACCACTTCTAATTTAATTTAAAGCTAAGCTAATTTAAGAGAAGCTAATCACTGTTCTTTTGCACTAAAATGACGATGTTCCCACAAGAATTCACACTGTTTTCCCTAAATCAATTCAATTCATATCCTAGGTCAAACCAGTGCAGCTTCCCCATGTAACTAAGCTTTAAAAAGATAGATATCTCAGTTAAACACTTAAGCTGCAGTGTGAATCCTGAAGTCAATGCTCTGTACAACTCCAAAGCTGATCTGTGTAATTTCTGTTCTCTTCCACCCTCAGTCCTGTGCCTGCACTGGGTCCTTATCTTTCCACAAGCTCAGAAGAATTGTATTTAAAACCAGTGCGGTACCGCTGCTGCTCCCAGCAATCCCATTTGGGATTTGCACCTCTTCCCCATGACAGCAGGTTTCCTCTTGCTGGGTATTTGGGACTTCTGGTGCCCAGCTCTCCCACAAAGCACTGACAACATGTTTTCACCTACTGCAGCCCTCTTACGCAGGCACTCAGTACCTTTTGTATTCAAAAGGAGGAGGAAGGGTTGGATGCCTTGAATATGGTGCTTCTTTTATACAAACCCCATAGCTCTGGTTGCTGGAGTTAGGCCTTGGCAGTCCACAGGTGAAAAAGTAACTTTTTTTTTTTTCCATATAGTACAGGGAACAGTACCCCAGGCAGCATCAGGGACTGTCGAAATGCAGATGAGCTTGTAGTTCCTTCACACCTCCTGCTCTTTACACTTCTCTGAGGAGTGAGGCCCCTGCACGAAGAGGAAAAGGAGATTCCCTCACTAACTGGATGCTCATCCCTCTGATTGCTCTGCCTGGCTCCCAAGTGGGTGTTTGGTGCCTGTGTGTGTGGAAAGGTCTGATATGAGGATGCTGCTGAACCATTTTTAATTAGCTCTTGGTTTGTTTTCAAATAGCTACTCTCAGGGTGGGTGATTTACTGGCGAGGGAGGGATTTAATCCTGCTCTCCTTCATGCTCTTGTCCGCTTTTGCAACCTTTTGCCCACCTTGTGGGCTTCTCACGTCTTGCTAGCTCTGTTGCTGCTTGCCAGGACTCAGGTAAACGTCACCTGGATCACTTCTCACTGCACGAGACCTGAGCACATCACACAGCACATTTCCAGAAATATTTTTTTGAGTGTTGATATAAATCTAAATCAGCTGTGTTTCAGTTCCTTCGGATCATTCTCTGCATGTTCCTTGTCAGAAATAGACAGGAATTTTAGGTAAATACTGAAAATCGGTCAAGCTGTGATTTTTTCAATTGCTAAATGTGAGTTCTTGCATGAAAAACATGCTTCTAAGCCTTTCAACTGTATTACTGGGGTTCTAGTAATCCATCTTAAATTATGGATCTCAACTATTAGCAAGATACAGCTTATAAACAATTTACTGGCTGTCCATCAAATCATACAGGCAACAAAATCACAAAAGCAAGACAGAATTTAGTGAAGGAAACGATGTGCAAATTATTCACCCAGCTCCAGATGACACAAATAATCCATTACTTTCCTTTGAATTGGGTGTATTTTATATTCATGTAAAACATTCATAGGAAACCTCACCACTAATGAAATAAAACTCTGCATAATTCAAAAAAGTGGAGCTATGAAATGCAATTTGTTTAGGTAACTCCTTGGGAGTGGACAAATAAACCAATTTTTTTACAATGAGAATTTCAAGTGGAGAAGTACCTGTCAATGAAATTGGTAAAATTATTCACTCTGTCTTTTGGGGGAAAAT
The DNA here is from genome assembly GCA_013397795.1 of Orthonyx spaldingii. Taxonomy (NCBI): domain Eukaryota; kingdom Metazoa; phylum Chordata; class Aves; order Passeriformes; family Orthonychidae; genus Orthonyx; species Orthonyx spaldingii. The sequence goes on along the minus strand of VZTJ01005562.1, from coordinate 243,892 downwards.
GCATCTCAAATCTGGTCTCCTTTTCACTCTGTTTATGCAAGTGAGAACATGATAAGTCCCACACATTCCGCCTTTTAAAAATTATTTCTTTTGCTGGGACTAAATGCTGATAACAGCATGCTGGGTGAGTTAGGGGTTTTTACACTGTGGGTGACAAGTTAAAAACGTGTAGTGAGCATATGTGTCCAGAAGGGAGGAGAATACTTCTAATTCTATCCCAGGCTAGTCAATGTATACCTAATCTGGTTTTCCACAAAGGAAACTGCATTTCCAGTCAAGGAATCTCCAGTTTCATGTATCAATCTCTCAATAATCCCAAGAAAAAATAGGAGGTTCTCTGTTTAAATTTCTGAAAACAGGCTTGGACATCTGTTTTTCTTAATTTTTTAGGTCAAACATCTTTGCTTGTCTTTGTTCACCTCTAAAGAATGATGAACAATTCTACTTAGAGGTACTTTGCACAAAATTGTAGGTGGAGAGGAAGAGAGCTTTCCAGCACCCTAAGGATGGTACTTTATATTTCAGTGTGTTGGGCCTGATGGCAAAAAAAAAAAAATGGGCTTGCAGATGGTATTGACACTTCTCCCCTTCAGGTTGCTAATATTTCATACAGAGATTAAAAGAAAAAGAGAATTAAAAAATTCTCTAGGGTCAAAGCAAACAGACTGGGTTATGAAGGTAAAAATGTGGGGAGACTAAAGGCAATATGGGGAAATTTTGTCTTATAATTTCAAGGGTTTTTTTCTCATGGGAAAAGTAACACTTTGCTTTAATAAAAGAAACAGTTACAAGCACAACCCATTTGCTGTTTGATGTAACAATGTTATCTACTCTTTGGGCTTTTTTTTTTTGCTTTGTTTTGTTTCTGTTCAAGGCATAAAATAATTATTGAAGAGGGCTGTTTCATCTCGGCGGAGTACAAAAGTCCTCTTGTTAATTGCCACATCAAATGACCAGGGCACCCCGATGGGAACCTTCAAGTGACTGTGAAAAAATTCAGGCCATCACTAAACGCTGGGCACTTGTTTTTTGGGGGGTTTTGGGGTTTTTTGTTGTTGTTGTGTGTGTGATTTCCCATTGCAGATTAGGTTACTTGGGTGTGGGCTTATCACACAGGAAAGGCCCGGCACAGATTAGTTCTGCACCGTTGCAGGGCTGTTATGCCTGCTCCATCCTTGACCAAAGCAGTGGCCAGCACCTTTATCGTATCCAGGGACACCGAAGAACATTGCACTGTCCAGGCAACAAAAGAAGCAGCAGAAGGTCCACTGTGTCTCTAAAGTGTTACTTCTCCACTTTTTGTCACGCACCGGTGACATGAGTGCCGGGTCCCAGACTCTAACCCCACACAGAGCCAGAAAAAAGCTGTCAGTCTCGGCTTGTTCAAAGACAAACCCTTTGTGGAGATCAGACTGAAGTGGCATGGTCCATATACTCACTAAAGCATGCCACGGAGTCAGAAAGTCATAATCCGGCTTTGTACTTCTGGCCATTTCCATTTTCCCCCGTAGCTGGTGCCCAATTACCAGTGCTGTAATTTTTTTCCATTGTTAGGGAGCCATAAGGGTTTAGCTAACACTTATCCAATGGGGGTCATGACCTGATGTATTGAGGCTTTGCAAATATAAGTAACAGTTCCCTTATCAGTGTCACCAGGACTCTTTAACACTTAGCAGGCAGAAAGATAAATATACTTGGCAGATACAATTTGATCCATTGCTAAGCCTTCCATTTTACCACTGACCCATGGCACTCTGCTGTTGGAGGGAATGTTAACTGGTATAACCTTACAGCCCTCAGCCTGGCTCTCAAACCGCCTGACTTTGGCTTACAGGAAGGACTTACAGGTGACAGCTTGTCAACCTGATCTAGAGCCCCGGAAAACCAGGGATGAGTCTGACCTGGCTTCCACTAGCTCTGCTTTTAGCAGAGTTCCTCCTGGCTCACACCGGGAGGAGAATTAGACTCTGTGCCACACCGGTTTGCTTCCAGGAAAAAGCCAAAGCCACGTGATTTATGCGTTACTATTACTTGAAGCATCATTTTTTGCTTGTTGACTTCCTTTCGTTAACTGGCTAACTTAAATGTTGCTTTATGCCATTTTACAACTCAGGTTTGTCCTGAAAAGTTCTCATTACTTTCCTTGCCTCTTTCAGATCCTTTCTAAGACCTCTGCCAGTCACAAGGTCTACAAGCCAAGGGTCTGGTTTCAGAAGCTGGAGAGTGCAGATTGCCTTGTTCATCCACTCCTCCAGCAGGTACTGAATTAAGTATTCTGGGCAGGGCTATGTTTAACAGGCACTTGTTTAAGAAGGGTTAAAGATGCAGCATCAGATCTAGAGAAGCATCTCTTTTGAGCAGAATAGGGCAAGGATTCAAGTGTGAACCACAAGTGTGAAGTTCCTATAATAAGTAGGCTGGAGCTTTCTGCTATCTCGAAAATGCATCTTGGTTGACTCAAGGTCTAAAACTTTGAGGCATTTGGTTATTGCCTCTTCAACAGCACTGACTCCAACTATGGACAAATTCAATTAAGTGTCATTGTCAGCCAGATTCAATTGGATATAGAACAACACTGGCGAATACCAGAGCCAGTCCTTGCATTAACCATGGAGATTTTACACCTTAGATGCCCCTTTAAAAATTGCAAAGCTTTCACAAGCGGTTTTTATTTATTTCCACCATGTGGGAAATTTTTATGACCACTACAAATATTTTCTATCAGAGTATCCTCCTTCATTAAGTTGTGATCTTCTTTAATTCTCTGAAGTATCTCAAGGCTAGTTAACTGAGATAGGCCAGAAGAGAATGTCTTTTAGAACAATCTAGTAGTACTTAAAGTGGAATCTTATCCAATCTAGAAGGGTGATTAAGACCCCTTATTATAAATAAAAGGGCTTGGTCAGAATCAATGGCTGGGTAGCAGCACCAGCTTGTTCAGTCATAGAATCACAGAACGGTTTGGGTTGGAAGGCACTTTAAGGATGATTTAATTTCAATCCCCTGCCACAGGCAGGGACACCTTCCACTCTCCCAGGTTGCTCATGTTTGCAACTGGGTCATGATTGAGTCATCATTTCAGACATGATTAAAACACAGAGCCTGACTTCCCACTCAAACATGCATCTGTGCACATAAATGAAATCTCCATTAATTTCCTTACAGTTCATGTCTTTTGCAAGTGCTTTATGGAAGTTTGCTTTTTAAGTGGCAGCTCTATGGGACTTTAAACAATGATATATTTTAGGCTATGAGCCTTATCTGATCTGAGATGCCTGGGAGAACAGGGAATTCTTTTTGTTGTTGTTGTTTTTTAATGATGTGTTAGGGCATGGGGTTTCCTGAACATTTAGCAAAGGGTTGTCAGGGTGAAACAGCTGCACATATTAAAACAGGGGTGAAACCCAACTCCTTTTCATCTCCTGGGTTATACAGCTTTTTGTGAAATTATTCCACAGGGCAATGTGTGAATAACTGCTAATTATTGTATGATCAGCTCCATGTTAAGGTAGTGCAAATGGGACTGGCTGCGTGGTGCTGAAGTGGGTGCTAGAGCCAGCACTGAGAAAACACAGGGCCATAAACTGATCCAGGTTAAACGGCCCGATTCGGAGCTAATTATTTTATAGTTCATTGACATCCAGCAAATGTGAGAAGTGCAGACCTTGTAGGCACGAGGTGCCATGAGATAGCTGTAAACAGAAGGTCTTTGATGAGACAAATGGCTTGTAGGGGCAGTTCCATGCAGGCATCCCAACACAAAGGCTTCCTCACAGGGCTCCTGCCAAAATAAAAAATAAATCAAGCCATAACAGCTATTTCAATCCTGCCTGGAAAGCTCACATGAAAGAATCTGAGGCACTGACCTTATCTTTCCCTCGCCAGTTCCTTGTCTCTGCTCTAGTTACACTTTACAGGATGTTTCCAGAAAGTGTGGAAACCCTTGGTCTACATCAGTGTAAAAGTTAAGCGCTCCTAGAAACAGACATTGCGACCAAACATCACTTTGTAATTTAAAAGAAATATTAGAAACCTTCAAATGTCTTGCAGAAGCGGGAACACAGCTTGTTCACAAACACCCTTAATTCTCCTTCGAAAGCAGGCAGGGTGTCCCAATTAGTAGCTCACACTCAAACAAGGTGGAGAGAGGGACTGATAATAACAGTTGATTTTAATCAGGTTTAAAAACAATAAGAAAGGTGCCTGATTACATACAGAATTTACATGAAAGCCTCTGATCTTTTTTGGTGCTTGTTCTTGATCATTTTCCCATTCGAAAAGGCTGTTCCTTCAACAAAGCCCCCCTCTCCTTCTTGTTTACCAGAAAGATTCCCTGTGTCTCATCACATTTATTTCAGAGTTTGCATTGCCTAGCGTGTATTACTCTTGCATTACTCAGATCTATCAAGCTGCATTTAGATGAGAATTTGAAACTAAATGAAACACACAATATTTTATCAAAACACTTCTACTCTAAATACACCTAAGAGAAAGGCATAGTTTTACCAAGACAGGGTGTTGACAGACTTCTTAGATAAAGAACTATTTTATCTCTGTGTTTTAAACTTAATTGATTTGGTTTTGATCACTGCAGATCAGAATTTGAGATTTATTACGCACCATCTCCCGCAGTCTCACTTTATTCATGGCTGGGAGGGGAAGACAAACTTCCCTGCCTTCCCAGACCCTGAGGAGCTTCTGAAGTGAGAATCAGGTAGTCATTGTACCAGACTAATCAAATACACGTAGATGAAAAAGTTTAATAGTGCAACAAACTGTTTAAATAAACTCACCCAGCAACCGGTCAAGGTTTTGGCTTTTGTTTGAAAGGTCAGCAGCATTAATTCACTGTTGCCAGAGAAGCTGACAAAATATCACACTGCTGGTCACTGATTAGAGGGCCTGACTGTGGAGATTCAAAAAGACCAGGACCCATTTATATTATTTTTGTCTAAGTCCAGGACAAGCCCAAGAATTTTATATCCTTCCCCCTGCCAAGCTGGAACAGGTTGAGATTATTTTGTGATGTGGTTTAGAACTTCCCGAGCATTGAGGTGCAGGAAATTCACCCACTGTCAGCACTTAAAAAGCCTTTGAGCATTAAGTTATTGGTTCACTGTTGGAGATTTCAAAATGTCAACCAGGCACTTTTTCTCTGGGACCACTGAGGTCTCTGAGGGCTCCTCTTGCATTTTGGGGCCCCCAGAGAGGTCAGGTTTGAGTTCTCATGTCTCTTGAGTTCATGCTCACATCAGCGTGGTCACTCATGCCTGGAACTCAGAGCAGAAGGGCTGCTAGAAATATATTAGATTACCAATGATAATCATTCAAGTACCATAGTGGGGGAAAAAAATGACACATTTTGCCACAGTGATTAGGCCAGGATGGAATACCCACAAGATATGGGATTTGTTGAGGAGTAAACATGCATTTCTTATACAATTCCATGTGCCAAAACCCACTAGGACTTGCAAATTCAAAAAGCTCCCAAACACTGCTCTTTTTTTCTCCTTTTATTTTCCTCAGTTTTTCCTTGCTGGAAAATTATGAAGTGTGAAAAAGAAGAGGAAAGTGCTTACATTAAAGTGCATTTGGGAAAAACTTGGCACATCTTTACAGCATTCTCAGCACTGCCTTCTAAAGAAATCCCCAAACTGGTGAAAGGAATTTGGGAAACATGGAAGGAAATTTACTTTCCTCTACTCCTGATTTCATTTCCTCATTTGCTTTGTAGCAAATCCGCTTGGACTGAACAGTGTTTCAAACTCAAAGGTACCAGTTTTGTAAATGGATTTTTCCAACCCATTTAGCCTGAAATATTTGTATTTAGCTTGGTAAATGATGCTTTCCAACCAATAAAATAAAACCAGCTCTGCTAGACATGTGTATGCTGATTCCACTCCCAGCTCTGCTCATGGATAAATATTTCAGAGGTTCTTGTGTTCAAGTGCTTTATTTAAATTAACTTTCTGAGAACCTTGGTGAGAAACAGTATCAACACAGAGGGTCAATTAATTCAAATACTCTTTAATTTCCAGTATTAAAATGGTTATTATTGTAGTAGGTCCACCACATAATTCTTCTCTCTTATAAAGAAATCATGCTCTCACTGTTCCCTTGCTTCCTTTTAATAACATAGTCCCCTTGATTAGCAATAAACAGATATCTGGAAATCATAAATAAATATTACTTCCTAGTCCTATGCCTGTTGGCCAAAAAACACCTAAAAATAATGTTTTAAGCAGAAAAGCAAGTGGTAAAAATGAATAAATTAATATTTGATACAGACTTAGTAACCTTCTTGCAAAATGAATATTCATTCCCGCAGGTCACGCGTCAGTAGAAAACATTTCAGACTGTTGAGGAATGGGAATTCAGTGTTGTTGGATCCCTTCAGTGGGGCACAGCTCTTACTGAACTTGGGTTGTCAGTCTATTGGCAAGAACTTGGCAGAGGAGCCCAGTCATCAGTCATGAAGAGTTTCTTCAGTTTAGATATAAATAGCTTAGGTGAGGCTTTAGGGCTGTTTATAAAGAATCCGTGAAACCTTTTTTTAATCTGTTACTGACAGATGGAAATACCACAGCCTGTTTTCAGGCCAAATTCGATGCATGTAGCCTGAGCCAGTCTGGAATACAAAGTGCCAGTTAACTGGCCAAAATACAGGAGAAGAGGACTTTTCCTTGGTCCTGGCATGGGAGTGAAGGTGGTTGAGGAACTGAGTGCTTGGAACACCAGGTCACTGAGCTGGGTCTTCCTCTGGGACTCTACAATATAAGCAGTTTCTGTGCCTCAGCATCTGAATTACTTCTAAAATTGAACATCTTTCCCTTTCATCCACTTTGTTACCTTCTTTTTCAGGGAAGTTCTGTACCATGTGGTAGGCTGACTCTGGCCACTGTCCACCCAGCCCACTCCCCTCCTTAGGGACATGGAAAGAGGGGAAAAAAATGGGATGAAAGAGCTTGTGGGTTGAGATAAGGACAGGGAAATCCCTCACTCTTTACCAGACTCAGCTCCTCTCTGGCTCCTCAGCCTCTCCATCCACATATGTGTCCCCACAGCACTGTGCTCTCTGAGGGGAATCCCTGCTCCAGCCAGTGCCTGGAGCACCTCTTCTCCTGCTCCTTCTTCCCTGATCTGGGTGCTGCAGGGCTGTTCCTTGCCTTTTACCCCTTCTCCTCTGCCTGTCCAGCATTTTTGCCCTTTACTGAACGCCTTTCCCTGAGGCGCCATCAGCCCAGATGAGGGGCTCGGCTGTGCCTGGTGGTGGGACTGGTGTGCCTGGGTGGCTGGACCAGCCTGTGTCCTGCTCAGGGCAGCCCCAGCCTCTCCTCACGAAGCTCCCCTGCAGCCAGAGACACCCAAAACAACGGAATTTTATGTTAAATGGGAAAGGGCACCCCACAGCCGCTGTTTCCATCTGGGATGGGCAGCAAACAGGGAACCCTGATCCCCAAGAGCAGCCCAGAGACTGGCTCCTTGAAGGGCTGAGGTGGCATCCTGACCCTAGGGAAGCAATGTCACAGTGGCACAGTTGATTTTCATTAGTTTATTGCTGTGCCCAGCTACTCCTAAGGCAGCTTTAAGGGATCACTTGGTGGGAACACAGAGTCAGGCCTGGGATTGTTCCAGGACAGTGACTACTCAGAGGTGCCCACACTGAAGATCACATCAAGCAAAGAGCCCCACAAGCTCCTGTGTCCAGGGAATTTTTGTCAGGATGGCCATCAGTCCCAGGGGCCAGGATGTGCCGTGGCCCTGGGCAGAGGTATTCCCACAACACCACATGCAGGCCTGGGCTGAGAGCCTTCCCGTGGCTCTGGGATGCCACTTTAGAAATCCCATTTAATCTTTTGTTACAGCAGAGTGTTGCACTGTGCTATAAGAATGGCCACAAAAAAAAAAAAAACAAACAACAAACCCACACAGTGTTGTCTTCCCCTTCTCTCATTGGCAAAAGCAGGGTTTTTCATATTCCCACTAACACAGATAAATATTCTGTCATCACTGGTGGTACTCTGCTTGTTGTCATGGAAGGCAGCAGATATTATTCTGATAAAAATTTGTCTCGAAGTACTGCTTAGTAGATAACCTTCATGTTTTCATTTTGACCTCTTACCTTCCCTGAACCTTATTCCAAGCCCTTCCCTCTAAACACATTATGAGGAAACTCACATTTCAAAAGCCAGGAGAGCTGCCTTTCTTATGAGAGTCTGACCCGTGTCAGAATAGAAACCTCAGTTTATGAAAAATAGTATTACAACTCTCGTGCTGCTCTACTTTTACAACCAAACAATAGAAAATCAATTACACTGGCAACCCCCTGCCTTGCAGGGTGAGGCTGCGTGAGCTTTCTCAACAGACAGAGCACATGTTTCTTAAAAATGCATTTCTGAAACCTGGCTCTTTAGGTGAGAAAATAAGGCCTCATCTCACAAATATTATGTCTTTATTTCCTCAGTTACAACTCACAAGCCATTCTGCATTTTGTCACTGGGACACCTGCTAAATGCTGGACTAAAATCACTTATTCCTGGTGTCTGGGCCACAAGGAAGTCCACAGATGGTGACACTTGCCAACAACTTCTGCAAATCAACGCTGCACAGAGTTAAAAATGTCTGTCCCATTCCTTTCCCCATCACCCTCTCCATTCTTAATTTTCACATCTTGAGAAAAATATAGCACTTGGTCTTAGGACTCACTTCTCTAAAGGATTTTAGTAGCCCCCATTTTTAGAGGTGGAGTCTCCCAGGTCAGGGAAGGCCTTATTTTCTGAATGCCTATTGCATATTTGAAGGCTGATAATAGCATGGGATAGCTCCAGGAATGTTATATAACTTACAGAGTGTCTATTAAAAAAAGGAGAGACTTTGCCATCCCTAAA
>VZTJ01005562.1:191374-234962 GCA_013397795.1 Orthonyx spaldingii | reverse complement strand
AAAAAAAAAGGAGCCTGTGAGATTCCCACCATCTGGATGGAGTCTTTTTTCTTCCCAGATGAATTAGTTGTCAGGGGAGGAATTATTTTAGGCATCAAGTAACCCCTGATTGTGAGTGACAGGCTAACACAGGAGCAGATGCAGGGTTGCTGCAGCCTATCCATTATGTGGAAAGGAGACCCCTGCATGTCCCACTTACTGTGCACAGGGCCTTGGGTTATTAAAAGAGTAACTGGAGGTGGGTCAGGCCCAGGAGATGCTTCACACCGCTCACAGCAGATGTTCTTTCACAAGAGAGAGAGCAAACACCGGGTACTTCATGGGGGTACTGCAGAAGGAGGGTTCGCTGCCCGCAGCAGCTCACAGATTTTCAACAAGAAGCACAAAGCCAACTTTTACACTCAAGCAGCAGTCTCTGAGATAAACTTTCTTACAACCTGAATTCTGCAGAAATCCTGTCCCAGCGTTAACACCCTTATTTGAGAGTATGCTGACAACATCTTGGTGAATCCAGATAAATAGAGCAAACAAGTTTGAATACATCTTAAGATAAAGTTGGTTGTCACCATCTCCTATTTCAGCTCATGGAAATTTTTTTTTTTTTTTTTTTTTTTTTTACATAAATATGGATGTCAGTAAATCCCCTTGTCCTTGCTGGCAGCACAAGTCTGTTATGGGAACATTTACCTACTCAACAATCTCATATTTATAAGTTTATGCAATAAAACCATAGCCTGATGTGCAATTAAAAAAAACACATTATTGTAGCAGAAGTGTATTAAATGCTGTCTAGAAACTTGTGTGCCTGATTTTACCAGGAATTTAAAATTCAAACCCTAATCACTCAAATCTTGACAGAGACACTTGAATTTAGCTGAATATCTGGATTAATCTCACATCCAAAAGATTTTTAATATTTAGAGGACCCAAAGTAAGCCTGAGCTGGCTTGAGAACAAAAATTTAAAAATGAAGTGGTGGGCTGTGAAACATTTTACAGTCTGAAAGGAAAATAATATCTGCAATAAATAAACACTGAAAGCCACGAAACAGTGGGGTTTTTTCAAATAGAATATAAAGAGAGCAGGTGGTCAAAATAAACAGGTACACAAAATATTCATGTTGTTGAGATCTGATCGTTTTTCCTTCAGAGAGCATTGTGGAACTCAGGAGAACTCTGGACAGTGCCAGCTGAGAGGAAAGAAATAAAAAAGAGTGACATCTTGTGGTAAGTAAAACGCTTTGGTAAGAGAAACTCAATTTTCCATACACACTCAAAAATCTAGATGTTAGATTACGGCTATTTAGAACTTGGAGTGGTGAGTTTTCTCCTCCTCTGGGTTGTTTTGGGGTTTTTTTTCCTGGTTTTTGTGCTGCTCCAGAGAAAGAGCTGTTTCCATCAAGAAACAAACAGTAGCTACATTGAGTTGAAATGAATATATTCATGTATAGCTGTTCCCTGTGCTGTATTTAACAGAAATCACTGGTCTCTGCATTTGGATTACTGAGGCAGAAGGTGAGCAATCCTTGATCCCAACATCTCCCTGCTGAAATTCTGTGAAGCTGAAGCTGCAGCTCAGGACAGTGTCACTTCTGGGGAAGACCATGACAAAGAAAAAAGGAGCATTTTCTTAGGAAAGACTCCTAAAGTGACCCACTCTGCCCAGGCAAGCATCTACTGTTGGGAATGGAGTTGAGAGTATCAGAACAAGAATTTATCAGGTCCTTGCTCTAATTCCTGATACCCCAGTTTGACTAAAAATAAACTCAAAGCTCTATCAGGCAGAGTGACTCTGGCAAAATATTTCTTAAGCCCCACCAGGACTACTGAAATCAGCAGGAACTTTCGTCTTTGACCTAAATGGAACAAGACTCCTGACCTATTATTATTCAATATTTTCTGTCTTACTCCTGAGTTGCTTCTTAAATCACGTGATTTCCTTGCCAGGGCAGGTGGCAGTAATAATATAATAAAAGCTTGATAATTATTTTTAATAATTCATTTTAAATACCTATAATGAAAAACTTCCAGATTTCTTGAGATCTGCCAGCTTTATTTCTTGACAATAAAAGAATGATGAGAAGCAGGAGGTATTTTATGGGATATTCCAAAGCTCTAATTAAGAATTCTTGGAAATTGTCAAAATGGACCATAAGGTTGACACAATTCCTGATCCTCATCCAAAGGTATTAGAATTAAAAGAATTGTGTGCCTTTATCTGCAGTGTGTTCTTCATCCTGAGCAATAAACACAACTCTTTGCCATAAATGGTAGACCTACAATATTCTGAATGTTGCCAAGAGGAAAGAGGAAAACCTTTTACCTCAGGAAAAAGTACAGGTAACTTCTGGCCAAACCACAACTAACCTGATTTCCATTCAGCTTCGAGTCTTAAATAGACAAATATTTGCTTTATACTACAATTGAAAAAAATATATTTTATTTTTTAATGTAAAAGCACGTGTTTAAAACCAGCAATTTCTATTTGACTGCTTCTTTGCCACTGAAAATCTTGGCAGTACATTCAACACCTGTCAGTCATGTCCATGCTTGAACCTGAAAATTGAAGTAAACGAAATGATGATTTTTTTCCCTGAAAACTAAGGGCAAAATATTTGCTATCTTCTGTTGTTATCCTAAATAGAAAAACAAATATACAGTTTTAATTTCTTTCCTTTGTAGGTGACCGGGAAAAAAGCAGTTCAGTGTAACTCAGGATGTTTGTGTTTTCCTGCAGGAGGCTTTTTGCAGAGTGCAATTCTTTTCTAACAGAGCAAGTGAAAAGCAACAGGTTACAACTCCAGACCTCTGTGAGACAGTGAACAGTCTGTGGAGACACTGTTGATCCCTGCAAGCACCAATACTTTGAATATTAAGGGTCAGGCTTTGCATTTGGCAAAGAGTGTTGAAGCTTATTGGAACCTGCATTGGCACTCCATCATTTTTGGTGCTCAGATTATCACAACAACCATTCCAGTGAGGGAGAGAAGGCTCCAAGTCTCCCTAATGTCCCTTTCTATGCACTCCCTTACCTGACTGATCAAAATCCAGCTGTTTGCTGGAGGCAGAGCTGCGCTCCCAACCAGCTCCATACCAACCCTCATGGTCAGCACGACACCTCAGGGTGTATAAAACTCATAATGCAGGAGAAATGAAGAAAATGTTGAGGTGTGGTAGTGCTGACCAGCTCCTGGTCTTTATTCAGCGAGGGTTTCCCAAGTACATAGGACTGTTTCAGGTAAGGAGCAAATTGGTTTAATCTGGATTTTTGACGATGGTGTTGTTGTACCATCTGAAGGATGCAATAACTGATACAATCATCCACTGCATAAAAATAAATGTGCCACAGAATTCAGTTGGAAGAGCATCAGGCTGCTAAAAGATCAGAAATGAATCATTATTTTACTATTTTAAACCTCTGTGCTGTGAAAATGTTCCCTAGGCCTAAACCACAACAGGGGCTTTTAGACCTTGGTGGGTATTTAGTCATTTTAACACCAGGAAATATTTGATCATGACATCCCTGGAGGAACTGTTGTCAGACTGTGACCACAGCAGGTAAATGGGCATTTTACCAGTTTCCATGGGCCACTGCACAGATTAGGAGCATTTTGGTCACATTTAGGTCATAATTGTCCAGAAGGCGGTGGTCTGAGTCACAGGAACTTTCTTAGGAAAGCTGAAGTGACCTGGTTGCTTGCTTTCCAGACTGAGATTCTACCCAGATCCATATGCAAGGCATGAAACAGACCTTTGTTACCTCTACATTACCTAGTCTTGGTTTTATTTCCAAAAATGTTAAAGCAAACCTTAGTGAAATATTTAAAGTCGGGCTTGTACAAATCTGGGGATGTGTTCTCATAAAGTCCCCTGTAGTAAATGCCAGGATCTGCAAATAAAACACAAAATCACCAGGAACAATTGAGGATCTAGGAAGAGCTGAGAGAGGCCTGGGAAGAAAGAGAGCAAATGGGCTCCCACTGCAAGTGCAAACAGATTTATGGCTTCTTTAACCTGCTTTTGGAACCCAGCGCTCCACAGGGCACTGTGCTGTTGGCTGCAGTTGCCAGATCACATCACACTTTGGCCCCAATCCCATTTTATAACTGTAACAAGCACTGGGGAGGTGGTCAGTGGCCTCACAGAAGATTTGCATTTCCCTGCTCTGTTAAACACGTGCAAAGAGGCTGAGGATCAGTGCAAGGACCATCCTCACTGTGGCAGCTGGGACATTTTCATACAGAAATGAAGGGTCAGCACAATGCCTAAGTGGATGGCAGAGATGGATTAGAGTTTTCCCTGTTTGAGGGATGCTCCAAGCCCTGTGGCTTGCTCTTTGTGATCTGTTTTCTGCTAACATTGTTCTGTTCTTCAGAAAAAAACCTCAGGAATTGCCAAGCCAAGAAGCTGCTGTTGTGTGGTTGCTTTCTCCAGTAGGCAGGCAGAAAAGGAGAGTCCTGAAAACTGTCCTTTCCTTCGCCTATTTTACATTAACCTTGTAAAATACAATCTCCCATTTTTAAGGCCCCTTCCAACCCAAACCAATCTATGATTCTATGATTCTGAGAAAACACCCTGCCCATTGGTGGAGGGAGCAACAGAATTTTTCACATCCTCAATGAGTTCCTGAACCATCATTTGACAGCAGGAGATGGCAATTCTCACCCTGGGAATTTTGAATTCTTTCCTGAACTTACCTTTTGCTCTGATAGCTGGGGTACCTTGCATGAAAGTCAGACATGGGGGCTGATCCCTCTTAAGGGCACCAAAAAAAAGTTGAAGTTAGGTTTCTTGTGTCCAGAATGCTTGTTCTCCTTCTTCCTTCCAAAGGGTTGAGAAATGCTTTGGGTTTTAAAAAAGAAAAACAAAACAAACAAAGAGACAAAAAAACCCAAGCCACACTTGCAGTCAATTATCTACAGTTTCTTGACTTTCGTTTTGTTCTGGAAGCCAGAGGAGCCAGGTTCTCTCCAGATAAACTTGCAGCTGCTGTTGACAAGCTGAGATCAGCAATACAGAATCTTCAGGTACATAAACTGATTTTCGGGTCATGACGCAGGAGGGGCATGGGCCTCATGGATGAGCTCTGTGCATGGACTCTCGAGTCCACCAGTTACTTAAAGTGGAAATATTATGCCAAACAAATTTAAACAGTGACTTTTTATTTTTTGGACATGGCTGTAGCTCAAAGAGCACAAACCACCTGAGGATGTGCAGCAGAAGTTTGTGAGTTTTCAGGTACTGCTGCTGCACATGTGTAACCACAGACAAGCAGCAGGACATATCACAGACACATTTCTTATCCCTGAATGTTGCAAGACTGAAATCAAGGTAGAACCTACCCCAGGAAAAGCAATCCAAGATATGACCTTTTATGTAGGCAGGGAGTACAGAGCTGCCTGGGTTTTATTCCTTAATTGCTTTTTCTGGAACATTACCCAGGCACTGTGTTTTCCTAGGGATGCCTTTTTTAGCCTGTTAAGAAGTAGCAAAGTCATGCTGCTGGTTTCCTTCTCATTAGAAGAGGAATTCCAACAGATAAGTCAGTCATAGAAAGAAAAATAATTGTTAAGAACAAAACAATTGATGAAATAATCATCAGTGATAAACTTCTAATTGTGGGGTTTATCTCCTCTCTGCCTTTCACCACCTGTTACAGATTTGATGGCTTATCATAACTTTCTTGTTTATTACTGATATCCCAGGTGAGTAATCCATGGGAGGGTGTATTCCAGGAGTACAATGCAGAGGAATGGTGTGAGCAACCATTTACTGGGATTAATGAGTGCAAGGACAGTAATAGCTGTACGGGAGGGTAGCAGTAGTGTTGGAAATAATTGTGGACAGAAGGACATCTGAGACAATGATTTAACATAAAAAAGCAATCATTTGTAAATGTACATCTACATTTCTGGCTAAACCTGACATGCTTCTGAGCCCCTCTCTCCCCTTGGTGTATGTGTCTTACATTTTGTAAAATCAGCATCAATGGAATTTCCATTCATCCAAATTTGCTTGAAATGTAGCAATTAATAGCTAGAAAAAAATTCCAAACTCCATAGAGGAACAGTTTAACCAATCCAGCTAGTGAAGCTCCTAGACAACATCAGTGTAGTTTGGTTTTGCAAGTGTTTCTTAGACAAAAGAAAAAAAACCCCAAACCAAAAAAACCTTGTGTGTCTTTAGATCGTGTCTTTAGCACCTGTGAATTTCTGCATAGGTCTCAGGTGGACTGTGGATTTTTCCTGTGTTCAGGGATGGCAGAAGACCCTCCAAGAATTTTCTTTTCACCCTGTGTGTAACTTGACTTGCTTGATCTCTGAAAAATCAGGAATCTTCTACTAAATCATAAAATGTCTTAATTCATGCTAAATCCCAAGAGATCTCAACTCTTAATTTAGCTGCCAACAGCCACACCAAAGCAACAGTGATTTCAATATTCCAGGTAATTTCTTAAGGAAAGTAAATCTTCCTAAATGTGTGTGGTCTAATACGTGACATTTTTTTATGATTAAAGTTTTTTTTCCCCTTTTCTTCCTCTGTAAATTCTTGTATTATTCTGTAGAATTAGTCATAGACAGGCACATTATTACACATCTACAGTGCTTATCTGACACTTTAATTTTAAATCACAAGTGACATCTCATGGGAACTGGGTGCCTCCTGCCATGAGGACTTCTTTGGAAAACCTAGGTTTTGTCTGTAAAAATGTGATTTCCAGTACTTTGCAAAGAGATATACGCAACATATACAAGTTTTCTTTAAAAAATAAATGAAAATTAAACGTAAAAAGTGACTAGGACTCAAAATATTTGACACGATGTTTCAGAAGGCGTTCTGAAAGAGAAAAGGAGCTGGTGGCTGAGACATGATGTTTGTTCACAGACCTGATTGTTGTCACTCTGGGTGTCTGGATGATGGAGGGAAAACCTGTTTCCATTCTCCAGCAGCCAGACTTTCAGGCTGGGAAGTTCTCAGGGAGTTTTGACCCAGGGTGGCAGCAGATGAAAGTGTGGAACTGAGGAACCAATGTCTTGGCGTGACACCAAAGTGGAGCACCAGCACAGCACAATTTGTGGAATGGCCTCAAAAATGTTGGCATTTTCTTACTGCAATTGTTTCATTCTCTCTTGCTCTGGGCACCTTTCTCTGCAATCCAAACAAAACTGCCAGGGATTAGGCTGAATCCACTCGCTGCTAATATTTTAATCCTTTTGCAGCTCATTGCCCATAGCTGAACTAAGCACTGGTCAAGTGCCATGTCAGTAGTTCAATGGAATTCAGACTTTGGCACTCTGAAAAAGGCAACAGATGTGCTTTAATGATTATCTAATAACTTGTATTTTTTTTCCAGTTTGCTGTGCTAATGAAATCTAATCTCATTGACCCAACAGACAAAACCGTAACAGTAGGGACATTAATGGCAAGACAAAGGACGTGAACAATGCCACACTTTGGAGAAAGCCCAGAAATCCGAGCGCTGCAAAATGTACTGGCAGCAACAGACAGGTTGACTTCCATTTCCATGAGCAGCTGCAAAAATTACCTCTGCAATCTGTGGATTAACTATGGGAATATGGATTCAACGTGCCTTCAAATAAATGTTCTGAAAAATCACTGCTTTTCCTGGCATGGGCAAAGACCAGAGCAGAATTTCTATTAGGAATCAGTAAATATGCCAGATGTCCAGGTCACAGGTTTAGCCCTGGACTGCTTGGTCCAGAAGGTGTGTAAAAGGTTCATTCAGTTCATGATGCCTGGTTTTACACATGAAATTCAAACACTGCAGGCAGCAGTGCATTTTAAGAGTCTTGACTTGTGGTCTCCAGTTCGTGTTCAATGACTGCCAGGCTATGTACTGGGCGGCCTGGAAAAGTAATTAACAAAATGGCATTTAAACAAAACTGGGGCTGCTGTTGGAGGCAGATTTGCAAACCAACTGGGCTTAAAAATTATGATCCTTTATCAGGTGCATCTGGATGTTATGGCAGCGGGGTTCACTGTTTGTCACCAACCTCTGCTGCTCTGATACTCTGATTAGGAGCAAGCGCTGAGCTCCTGCTGATTTCTTCAGGGATTTTAATGGGAGTGAAGCATCTCAGTGCTTTTGTGGACCTGGTGTGTTTTTTTAAAATACCAGAATTTGCCAGGAAATATTTGGAGTAGCATATAGCACTGTAAAGAAACACTGTTTTAGAATTGTCCCTTAGCTCCTGCTGTCACTGCTGTGCTGGTCCTTGTCCTATCCAGTAAAAGTCTTCTTTATGAAAAGCTTAAAAAGATCTTGAGAAGGGAAAAACAAGCAGCTCTCTAAAAGACAGCTTTACTCAAGCGCTGATATTTGTAATATTTTACTATTGCTTTATGATTATTTTTTATTTCTAACATTCTTTATTTGTCTCAAAATGTTGTGCTGTGGAGGTGCTCTGTTCCCTCAGCGACTCCTGGCTTTGTTCAGCCATGATATTGCAGTTTTAGAATTATATTACTAAAAAAGGTGACCAAATGTTTTCTTCAGCCTTGTACAGCTGGAGTGATTAAATCATAATGGAGTGTGTGGCATTAAGGAATAACACCAAGCTGAGAATCAAATCAAAGTGCATAGATCTGGGCTAAAGGATCAGAGGCCCTGTTTGAATAAAAAAAAAATCTTTTGAGTTAAAGGGCTTGTTCTTGCTGTACATCTACTTCCACAAGGGCCATTTTCCTGGTGATCCCTCCTTCCTGGCTGTTTTCCTTTTGCCTTATCCAGGTCGAATTTGATCTGGCTATCTCTGTCTGGAAACCACCCTTCTGTAGGCATTGCAATATCCTATTTATATCACCGGTGACATTAATGGCAAACGGGGCACATTCGTAGCATCACAGGAGAGTTGTCAGATGTTGAGGCCATGACTTCTCTTTATCTCTCCAGATGACAGCAAGTAAATATTTTGATGTAAGGGACTTAGATAGAAGTCTTTGATCTTCATGTATGCCCTGCAGAAGCTTCTGGACTCCAGCAGACATCAGTCATGCTAATAGACAGCTGTCAGAGGAAGCTGTGGCACCTTTAATTGGCAGATTCTTCTTTGATTGCTGAAATTTGGGTAAGAAGCTGGAAATTGTTCTGTCTTCTGCAGGTTTCAAGCCTGGGAAAGGAATAAATAGGGGGGCATTCGGCTTGCTGGCACCTCTGAGAGCTTTTATTGACTGTGTGGCTGTCAAAGGGGACTGACCAAAAGATCAGAGATGAGCTGATTTACCAGATGCTGGGTGTTGTTTTAGTTTGAGCTCCAGTGAAACCTATGTGCTTTTGGGAGCCACCAGAGATAAGAGGAGGAAAATGCTCCAGAGGGAAACGACCTACCTTGCTGGACATAACAATCACTCAGGCAGGAAATTTTGTTGATGTGAAGTTAGAAACCTTTAGCCCCATCCTGCAAGGCTTTGGCCCACGGAATTGGATGGAAATTCTGCCCTGCTAACCAAAGAGACAGGAAGCCTCAGTGATAAATGCTGCAAACCAAGCTGCATGTTCCTCTTTCTGCACTTCCCAGTGACAAAGCCAGCTCCCCAAGTACCCTGTAATCCATCAGGGAGAGATTGTTCAGGGGAAGTGTGAAACCCAGGCTGAGTTCACCCACACTGCCAGAAATCCACAACACTTCTGCTTGTACATGTGAATTGAGCTGTGGGATTCAGCTCCAGGGTAGGACTGGGGATGCCTCGTTCAGGTCTTGGTATTATTAGTTGCCTGCTGTGAAAGTAAATTTTGGCAAATAATTTCACCTCTGAAAGGATCCATTCAGCAAGCTGTGAGATTGAAGTGCTTTCCACTGCTTTGTAGAGTTCTTTGCCAGACTTTATTTAGGTAAGGACCTGAGTTGTCCGAAATTTAAATCAAAATAGATATGAGCAGGCATGTCAGTCTATTTTAACTACCTCCATTCTCTGTGGCTAAAGCTTCTCTCAACAGCAGGCAGCTCCAGACTTTAGAGCAAACACAAGGCTTTTCAAATTCCATTGCATTTTGCAGAGAAAATTTATTTACCATGTCAAAACTATCATGGTCTCACAGCAATAGAACACCCTTTGCTCTAAATTTGATGCTTGAGGGTATCGCTGGCCCTTGGAGTGTTTGGTTTATTTTAACAAATTCTCTTTATGTTTTTCTGTCAGCTTCTATTTTTCCTGTCAACCTCCAGTTTCCCATCTCTCCATCTCCGTGGCTTTGAAGCTTATCCCTGATAAAAGACAGCACTTATGTCAAAATACACTAATGTCACTTTGACACACAAGTGCACAGTCTGGAAGCCGTTTGACTTGGCAGAATTATCTCCTCTGGCAGCCTCACCACAGCTGGGTCGAGCTGCTGGGCACTCGTGTGTTTGTCCCACTCTTTTTGTCAGAGGTGAACCCTTGGGACTTTCATCAGCTCACATGAAATAAACACTAACGAAAATAGCTCTGAGAAAACACACCAGGCTGAGACTGTTTTCTGGGAAATGGTTTCTTGTTAGTTTTGGGGGTTTAATTCAGGGCACCAGGGTAATCCAGGGAAATGAGTAACAATGCCAGACCCAGCACTTGCTCCTGTCCTTCCTCTTCTGCTGCTAAAACAATGTTTTTAGTGAATGAAGGTAATAAACACTTCAGAATTACTACAGATTGTTTCATTGGTGTTTCTGAATAACTCTGTTGTGCTCCTGACTGCAGATCATCTTTTTACTGATTACTCTACAGGTGACCTATATTGGTACCAGCTTTTATCCATGTAGAGAAGAATGATCTTGCGGCTTGGACTTTGGGTTTAGATCCTCCCTTCCCAATATGACAGGTGGAGCCAGAAATTCTCATACTGGCAGCTACATGAACTGTAGGTCACAGGCCCTGCAGCTCAGTGTGAGTTTTGGAACTTACACTGCTCAAAATGCAGCTCTCTGGAACATGATGCTCCTCACTGAAACAGGATATTCCTTACTTGGTACTACCCTGGCCTTCCAAGGGAACTCTGACCAGTTATTTTGAACTTATCTTTCTCATGTAGTGCTAAAACTTGCAATTCTCGTTATTTGGTGTGGGACTTGCTATGCTGAGTGTGTGGGATAAGAGAGCACTCACAGGTACAATTGAAGTAAAGCATCATTTCACTTAAAAAATGTGTGTGGCTACATGATGTTTACACTTTATATGATCAGATCTCATGGCTCTCAAGCTGGGTACCTACAGCCAGAGAATATTATTGGCCTCTCAGTCTCAGCTGCAAGCTGCAAAATGACAGTGTAACACCACTTGCCACCTCACAAAGGTGTTGTGAATACACGAATATTCCTGTCTGTGTTGCACTCAGCTACTGTAGTGAGAAGCACCACGAAAATGTGTGAGGAATTTGTGCCAGTCTGTGAACAGTGGTGCAGCTCAGGGAGGCCTCAGTGAATGCTGCTGAGCTAGTTTTAGAGTGGAGAATATTTTTGCATATTGAATGTATTAAATGTAGGGGAAATTGAGTTGTGTAGCAAAATTTAGAAGGAAGAAGAACACTTTTGCTTACATCTTTCAGATCTGAAGTAAACAACGACAAGCAAATCCCAGCTGTTAAAATAGAGGAGTTGCTGTTTGCTGCCCTAGAGTTAAAATCAATTCCCTAGTGTCTATTAAAAATACAGAGTATGCATTATGTGCCAATGTTGCATATTTGATGTTCACACTAAACAAAGACAACCAGGACAGCAGGTCTTTACAAGAAGGCAGCGTGACTGGGGAAATCACGAAAATTAAATCAAGGCTTAAAATTATCACTGAATAGCTTTCCATTGAAACATGAAACTACTTTTGTAACTGGGACAAAATCAGTAATCACTAATTTGTAACTGAATGTATTAACTCAGCCATTTAAAGAACAGATCTCTGACCACTGCACAGAGTGGTGATGGAGTTTTCCATGAAAAGACTCTTTTCTGTTTGGATTTAGATCAGTGCTTTGTTCAGTGACTCTTGATGTTCCATGCATCACAATATCTCTAGAAAGAAAAAGAAGATCCTTGTCTCTCTGAGGTCTGAAAGCAAGTGATGGTAATAAGAAAACACTTGCAACATCTCAATACCTCATTGTTATTAGGGCAATTTATTTTAAAACATGACTTAGAGAACCACAAAGACCTTATGATGTTCTCAAATCATGTCCCATGCCTGGCTCTCTGCCTCGCCTTCATCTGCATCAAATGATGTGTGTTGTTTTACTAGGAAATAGTTAGAGCAATGAATCAACACATTTATAGAACAGAAACAAAACCTTTCCTGCATATTCTGAGAAGTTTTTGCACACTGGAGATAATTTAAGGAGCCTTTCTAGTTCTAATTGCTAACACAAATTTGAAAAATAATCCTTACACAGACCCACGAAATTAGGTATGATCCAGTAATTCAGAAAATAGTGAATGCAGGGAAGGACCATAAAACTGGAAGTGTTGTGAGTTTAACTTATTTTTGAGCCTAGATAACATTACAGCCAATGGCACTAAATGAACACATGAAGATCATATTAGAGATTAGGCTGAGGTAAACCATACCATGGTTTTGATATTTAAAAGACACCAGCCTTAAACTTTTAATTAGAAAACACTCTTTCTTGTATGGGTAGTCATCTCACAGGTGTGAATGCTCAACACTGAAATGACACAAAACAAGGGGGAGAGAATGAGGGGTTCTATGTCCTCTCCAGGTTGTCTCTGGTAAAACGAGTTGCAAAGAGAAACAGGGAAAACATTTTTAACCAGAATTCTGGGTTTGGGGGCCACATTACTTAGGAGTGAGAGGTTCCAGGGGAACTTGCACCAAAAGCACAGAGACCATTTAGCCGGACCTGGGGAGATCTGTGGCGGTGTTCCACTGGCTGCCACAACAGCTGGCGAAATTCAGCTGCCATCGGGGTGGGCAGCAGCAGTGGGGGGCCTTGCTTGTTGTCTGGCCACGGGGGACCACTACTATGAGCTGTCATCACTCATCTAATGAGCCTGAAACCGGAGCAAAGGCTCCCTGGCCGCACTTTGCTATCTTTAGGAGGGGTGGCATGAACCCACACATGAGTGCCGTGTGTGGCAGGCCCAGTTGGAGGAGCTCTGGCTACTGATGACAGAGTGTCAGCATCAGTTCACACACTTAATCCCGGGCTCAAGCAGGCAGGCTCTGCTGTCCTCGGCATGCAAGCACACATGTGCTTTTTCTAGGTCAAGCTTTAAAAGTCCTTATAAGTCTCTGAAGCCGTGGGGTTCAAAGTAAAACACCCAGCATCCTGATTTTGGAAGCCTGTCCTTTGTGTGGCCATTTAATTAATTAATTTATTTATTTAGTTACTGCTCACTTTTATGGTGGGATAAATCCTGAGACTAAGCAAATAAATGCCATGGGTTGACCTCAGTCACATTCGGATCAGGAGGGAATAAACACGGTGCACTATCAACAACTGCATAATGATTTAAGAACATCAAGTCCTGAGCAATAAAAGCTCACTGAACAGCATCAACACCTTCACCTCCAGCCACAGACTTTTAATATATCAACTAGATTTTTGTTGCTAGACGTTTTCACCCCGAAATGAGGAGCTGTGCCATTGCTGGGATCTGACTTCAGGCTCGCTGGGATCTGCAGGGTGGAGGCAAGGAGAGCTCCTTCCTTGAATGTTGGCTTCACAAGTCCTGTGCTCACTTTTCAGACAAGCCAAGGGATGTGGCAGTAAAAACAGCAGGTGCAAAATACCTGTGTGTTATTCATATCTCAGCATGTTTATCCTCAGGCTCTCCCTGAGCTTCAGCGTGAGTTATTACCCACTGAATCAAGCCTTGGGCTGGTTTGGTTATAGGAACATCTGATTGAAAGGGGAGGAAATGAAAAAGAAAATTAAGACAATATTCCTGGAGAACCACCTGCATGAGTATCTGGAGCTCATGCCACATTTCAGATCTTACAATTAGCTGTCTCAAATGCATCACCCTCAAGTATCAAGGAATAATTTTCTTTCAGATAAACTCCAGAAGTAGAATCCAAGGCCTGCAAGTGTTGATTTGGTACTTCTAAAGTAAAAATGAGCTTGATTTGAAATTGATTCAGGCATAAATTTCAGAAATTAAAAAAAAAAAAGGCACTTGGCTACATGGAGATCTTCAGGATGAGAAGTTTTAAAGCAGAGATCCTGCAGACATAACCTGGATCTTCACGAACTGAGGGCTTTACTATTATTTCTCACCTCAGACTCTTGTGTGAGCTTCTGCCTTCTCATCCAAGGCACAGGAAGCTCGGGGTGAGGGAAATCTCCTCCTGTTAATATCTGAAAGCAGTAAATGAAGGAGTGCTGAAGCACCAAACCAAGGCCATAGTGCCAGAAAACCCAAAGATTCAAGTATATTTCTGGCAAGAGGATTTGGTCCAGCAATATGAAACTAGCTCCAGAATTTGGATTTCGATTCTTGTCAGTTCTAGAAAGTTCACAGCATTTGAGTCCCTAATTTCATCTCAAACTTAACCTCCTTCTCTGTTCAGGAGTGACATGACTGTGGTGGCAACAGCAGCAGAGAATGCTACACGTAATGTTTCCTTTGTATGGACCAGGCTTAAGATCTCCAAAAAGTTTAATCTCCCATCAATTAAAATACTGAAGTTTTAAGCAAATCATTTTCAAATTTTTTCACTGACTACAAGAAGGATAATGGATACCCAGCCCTTTGGAGAAAAAAGCCATTATGGAAATGCTTATTTTGGTTTGAAGGTATTGGCATTTTCATGTAAAACTGGGACAGGAGAACAGGAGAGCATAGCCAGGAATTCAGTCTTGCAATCCTTGTACAGCTGAGTATTATTTGTTTATGATACCGGGGACACCTGGCAGAGTAAGCAAAAATTAAACTCCACGAATCAGGTAAGGGGATTTGGGCTCCTGCTTTTGGACTTAACTTCTATATGTTTGCCTAGGAAAGCCTTCTTTAGCCCCAAATTCCGTTGCAATTAAAAAGCAGAGGTGTCAGTTTTAAAGCAACAAATTGACTCGTGGCTGAGTCTGGCTTTGGCTAGAAATGACTGCAGACCACTGAGATGGAGAGAAAGCCTGGTCAGAGTGAGGAGAGCAAAGGAATCACCTCAAAAGGAAAATACCGACTAAAGCCAACTTTGACTTCACATAAGAAACCGGAATTTCCCTGAAATATGTCGAGGCTGCCATCTGCTGACAGCAGGAAGAGTCTGGGTACCAACAATAAATTCAACTATTATTTGAAATATTTGAGTCCCTAATTTCACCTCAGACTTAACCTCCTCCCTTTTCAGACGTGACATGACTGTGGCGGCAACAGTAGCAGAGAATGCTACAACTATGTTAAAATATTAATTGAAACAATGTCATTTCGAAGTTAACCTCTTTCAGTTCTAGATAAAGACTTAATTTTTAGTTAGAACTGAGAGTTTTCTTGTCTGAAATGTAAAAACAATTTCTTTGAACATTTGCCTCGTTTCACATCAACACTTCAGCATAAACATTCATTTCCTAAACTGACAAAATTAAAGCAAAGAAAAGGAAATAACAGTTTGGAATCAAAATGTTTGCTTCTTGTTAGCATTTGCTAACTAGTCATATTATATTTGGAAATGAAAATCGATTGATTTATTGAAAATCTTTTGAATAAGAAAAATATTTATTACAAATAGTGGACCTTCTTACAATCAGGGGAGACTAATTTTCCTGTTGGATGGTCACATATCCCAATTTTTCTTTTTTTTTTTTTTTTTTTAGTAATACAAGTGTAACGTTTGGAAATACATAGAGGATATTTTACAGGTGTGACACAATTTTTCTATATGCGTGAGTAATACTGAAACATTTCTGCAGTTCATTATCTTGTCTATTCCAACATATTGGTGTTTGGAGCTTGGAACAAATTCAGAGCAATGTGCTCCACAAAACTATGTTTAAAAAATTAAAATTGAATGTGTAGAAAAACAATCTTCTTTCTTATTCTTCAAAATGTTTTGCAGATTCATGGCAAGGTTTGGGTTTGCCCTAAAATGAAACCATAGATAATTATTTTTAAAGAGAAATAAAGAAAAAAACCCCAAAATCAAAATATGCTCAGCATCCAGTGCACTTGTTTCTCCTAACTAGGTCAAGTGAATGAATATCAATATACCTGCAGTATTCCGATCCTGTCTTTTTAATCAGAAATTTCATCTTTATCCTAAGAAATCTCTTCTAGAGATTTTCTGCTGAACTGAAAATTTCTGCTTCACCCAAAAGTATCTTCTAAAAAGTTAACTTGCAAGTCACCTGTTTTCTTGTTTTGCTGCATTGTTTCTTCTCTTCAGATTCATTAATTTGTACAGCAGAATCTTTTTTTTTTTTTTTTTTTAACAAGTTTCCCTCAAGGGAGAGATTAGAACAAGGAGGATGACATCTCTTTGTAAGGGTTTAAAGGAGAGCATGGGAGGAAGCAGGGCACTTTAAAGTTTGAAAAAGTACCAAGTTTGCAGAGGAAGGCTTCTATCAGGGGTTGACTGAAAGCCAGAGGTGATTAGAGCTGATGCTTTGGAATAGTTTCAGCCAAATGCATTTCCATCAAAGTATGTTTTCTTAACTGGAGTCAAACTTTTTGCATCAGATGAAAAAAAAAAAAAAAAAGAAAATCCAGTGAAACTTCCCAGGGAAAGTTTGGTCAGGAAGAGTGAAGAAGATGCAGAGAGAGAATGCATGCACAGATCCTGCTCCATCCCAGTTCATAGAAAAATGAATTTTTGAGTCTCCAAACGTCCATGATGTCGCTTTTGCCTATAGGTATTTAAGCAGAGAACAGGGATAAACAAGGTGCACTTCTGAGGATTTCAAGGTGAAGACAACAAGTTCTTTTTGTTGGATACAGCAGAGACATGGGATTGTTCAACGAGAGGAGGGCCATGGTCAGAGCAGTAGGAAAATAGGAGGAAGCTTTGTGGCAATGCTCAGGAAGAGACAGATGCCAGGGCAAAAGGGAAGACTGCTGGGGTAATTGCAGAGTAAAGGTTATGCACATTTAAATAAACCCAGCAGAACAGTTTGTAGATTTAAAATACCCATCACCAACTAGTACAGCAAAATGTAGGATAGAATGAAGTCCTGTCTATGCTACACCCTGTTATGTCTTACTGTATTAGGTAGAGCTGATAAAATGCTTGTTTTTAAGGGAAAGAAGGACAACAGGACTACCCAGGGAACAGATCAAGAAGAATAAAGATTTTTGACTATTTCTGTATTTTTTTCTCTTATCATCCTGCATTTATTTTAAGGAGCTGTCAGGGTGCATTAAAATAATCTTAAAGCCCATGCCCAGGTTAGAGATCCACTCTGGGAGTGTGAAGACAAAGTACTGCAGTTCCGTATTTAGGGGGTGAGGCAGGAGAGGAGGGACTTTTCCCCAGTTATGTGTCATCTCCCACTGCAGAAATAATAAGAAGTTGCCCCCAGCCCTCTGCTTCCTTATCAGATGACTTTAGGCCCAGATTCCCCAAATATTTCTGCCTCTATCTCATCCAGATTTCTCTGAAGAAAAATGTCTGCTCATGACAAGTTGGCAAGGCAAAATAAAGAGCATAAAGTTGTTTGGATATTGGAGCACTGTTGCTCCCCATATTTGAC
The DNA here is from genome assembly GCA_013397795.1 of Orthonyx spaldingii. Taxonomy (NCBI): domain Eukaryota; kingdom Metazoa; phylum Chordata; class Aves; order Passeriformes; family Orthonychidae; genus Orthonyx; species Orthonyx spaldingii. The sequence goes on along the minus strand of VZTJ01005562.1, from coordinate 217,331 downwards.
TTATGAGCTCTTTTGTTTCCAGAGTTATCAGTGCCTTAGGGTGCTCCAGGAAATACTAATGGAGAATTTTGCTCTTAGTAGAGACAAATGATGTGATTTGAGATACCAACATTTCCCACTGAGCACTCTGAGAAAAATGACTGGAATACTGTCTCGATGTTATGAAAGTACCAAAATATGCTTCTTTTATTTAGTTTATTTCACATTTTGACTATTTAAGGACCTCAGTATTAAACTCAAGAGTTCCAGTTGGTTAGTCCCATTTTCTTGAATGAGATTACCTCCATATCTACAGCTGAATAAAAGCTTCCAGGATGCTTAAGGCAGTCAGAGGCTGCTACAGGCAAACCCTTTATACATAAGGTATTTCCATGACATTAATGAAGGCAGGTAAGGTGTTGTTCAACACGGGATCAAGAAAAAATGTAAAAGGCTGGGGTGTAAAATTGGCATATAAAGCTACATCATATTTAGTCACATTTTGTCTTACACACTTAATGGCCTAGGGTAGTTCTGGAGGAGGGGACTTCTGTGGAAATCTCCCCCAAAAGAGTAACAAACAGTTGAATAAAAATATGAAGAAAATGAATGGGACATCAAGGACATCTTGGTAAGACACAGCTCCATGGCTTGTGTGAGAAAAGTTGTCAGGCTCAGTAAGAAGCACTGGAGGAATTTCAAAGAGAGATTTTGAATGAGGCTGAATGAGGAGAAAGAGTGAGGATATGAAGAGAGTGACATGAGCAAGTCCAGGGTCATGACTTTGCCAACGATTTTGGAACAGAGACAAGGTGACAGAAGAGCATTTGCCAAGTGCAGAGCTGGGCAAAATAGATTTAATTATTAGTGAGTTTTAGTTGAAATGAGTGTCTAAACCAAAAGAGGAAGAGAAATACAGCAAAACAAACAAAAAAGTGATAATGTTTTCACAGTATTTTCAGTTGGTGCTCTTATTAATATTCCTATTGATATTGTTATAAAATTACATTGCTCTTGTTCCTAAGCTTTTCCTGAGAAAAGAAAACAGGGAAGATACTGTCAATGACCCTATGCCTTGGGGTGGGATTTCCCAGATAATAAAGATGGTTGAAAAATAGGAGATACATTATTTATGTAGTCACCAGCATTTTTCAGGTGTGATGAAGCAGACACTTTTCTAATAACTACATCTATTTAAGTACAAAGAGTGGGGACAGAGGGGCCAAGGGCTGATCTTTGCGAGATTCCCCTCAGTTCTTGCCTCAGGAAGGAGGAAACAATTAACACGGAGGGAAACTAGCCGAGAGAGGGCAGACTCAGAAAAGCTACGGGAGGAGAAGGTTGGAGCGTGGAGCTGATGGTCAATGGCAGAAAGCACGGGAAAATGGGGAAGGGATTTGGATTTCCAGCTTCACTCAGGATGAACTCTGCAAAGTGCTCCAAGAGAAAGGGACCAGGGCAGCATCCAGGCCAGATGATCACTGGCAGCTCCCAGTGGCAGCTGGAACTTGCGCATCCCCTCAGCTGACTTACACTGCACATTAACAGGGCTCGCTCGACCTACTTTCCTAATCTTGGTACATGTAAGACTTCAGCAGAGTGGATTTTTTGGAAACAGGATGCAATTTCAGGCAAGAATGTTCCCTCAAAAGTAAATAAACATGAAAAGGTTAGGATGTTATGTTCTATTAACACTAATCACAGACTTTTCTGATTGTTGAATTTTCTGAACACCAGATTCCTGTCAAGGCTGTTCCTGCTCTCTCCTTATTTTCTTTTTTTTTTTTTTTCTGCTCAGTGAGATTAAACATCTATGATATTTATTGTACATCAGTCAGGAAGAAATGCACTTCTTCAAAGCTTTTAGATCTTCAATATCTTGAAAGTAATTTGAATTTGTGTGATGCCCTATTGCACAAGCCTTGCTGTTCTGTGTTTCAGTTGACTGATTTTATTTCATCGTAAATACACACAATTGATATGGTGCCTCTTTACTCAGTATGACTTTAGAATGATGTATTTTTATCTCTAGGTTATCAAAAGTCCCACCTGACATAAAAGCTGCAGGTACAAGAAGCAGTTGCCCTTCTTCAAAATGATCATTGCATTTATTTCCAGTCTCTGAGACTTTATACCTGAGAGCAGGCAGAGTGCATATGAAAATGCACAATGTATATAAAAATCATAGCTTGAGGGAAAAAATAATTTTGATAGAATTAGTTTTCTGACAGAAAAAAAAATAACATATAGTATAATGGAATTGGTCCAAAATTCTGCAAAGACATTGAAATTGCCGGTATGTTTCTTGTAGATAGTCTCAAAACTCGGCGAGCTGAGTTACAAATTCATTTTAATGCCAGTAGATGGAGCTTGACACTTCTTGGCAAGATACCCCCACGTTAGTAGTGCCTGGGAAATCTTATTGAATACAGAAAAGTAACTTTTATTCTTTTCCTTTCAGCTTAATTTGCTGTTGTGGATAAAATTTGTAATGAAAAATACTGTCCAAACATTACCTGTTGAAAGGCAGATTCAGATACTATGACTGTGCAGAAATACAGAGGGGGAGCTTATGAATGCTGCTTTAAAAGCATCGTGCCTCTGAATTGTTCTGGACTGTGTATTTTGGCATAACTTTTCACAGAGAGTCAACAGAAGTCTTGTGCTTATGTGAAACTGAGGGCAACAGGACAGTGTGGGGCTAAAGAAGGCATGTTCTGAAAAGCTTGAGTGCTTAAGGATAGAGTTAAATGGTTTACTGATCTCGGCCTTGGTTTGTCTAATTTCTTACTAACAAGCACTGAATAACATAGGAATGTTTCTCTCCTGTGAACACAGAAAATTCAGCTCTTAGTCCACATATTTTAAATTAATCCTAATCAGAAGGGTTGCCTGTCTGAGGGCTATCTGTCTCATTTTTTTGTCCTCAGGAAGACTTCACAAAATTTGTATCTGCAAACTCATAACGCACTTGCTCCCCCTCAAGAATTACTAAGATAATATATAGGCTCTCCGACCTTGGAGTAGTGAGTATAGCAAACTCTTAGTTTTCAGCATTACAGGTATTTTTTTTCCTACAGGACGACTACTTCATGCAATTTTCTGGGTACATAATCCTTGACAAAGGAGTAACTTAGTAGTGTTTGGCCCTCTGGACAGCAGGAAACTGATTCCAAGCGGCGTGGCAGTCACAGCAGCGTGTGCTACTCCTTTCCCATTATGAAACCACAGATATTTGTCTTGAGTGACGTGGGGAGAGGACCCATGCCAGGCCTAAGAGTCCTCAATAAAACATGCACAAGAAATGATGAGAACTGAAGGTCGCTGTGGGAAGCTGTATTTCATCCTGAGCTACAGCACATGCCATGGCAATTACAGGAATGGCAGCAGGGACAGGGCCGCAGCAGATCGGTGACAGGCCGCGGCGGTGGGAGGGTGGCCACGTCCTGCGTGAGTCACAGGCAGCCTGCAGATAAAATGCAGTAAAACAGCTTGGCCAGGACAGTGTGAACAGACACAAGGAGAGATAAAGTCAAGTGATGCTTTGAAGGTGGTCTGATCTCTAAATACGTTGCAGATTAGAGAGGCTGCGAGAGGGCCGAGGCCTTGCTGAGCAGGGCCTGGGTTGCTATTACCAACTTTTTCTCTGCGTGAGGAAATGAGGGAGTCGTGCTCCTACAGATAATGCAGCAGTGCTGCCCTGGCCCTTCTGCCAAGGCTGTGCAGCCTTGCCTGGTGTCAGTCATCTCCAGAGACAGCCTGGTGTTACACAGGGACAGTCCTGACCTCAAATGATCCCACTGCAGCAGGACACTGTGTGGGGAGCCAAAAATATGTTTTTTAAAATTCTTTCAAGTAAACTTCTGTGAATAAGGATGAAAAAACCACGAAGAAATCCCAACCACTCTTCAGGCTCGTCCCAGTGATCTTGCTTAGGGTACTCAGCAAGTGGCACCAGTGGGTGTCCTTGATACAGTTCTCTGCTTCATTTGTAAGCAACTCCACTTTCCTTTGTGCCTCGTCCTTCTCCCTTGGAAAAATATCATTGGACTAAGCTCTGTCCTTTACCACTTTCCAAACTCTTCAGAGGTTATTTCCTTTCTTGGTTAGCACACAAGAAACAATCTTAATGGTACAGGCAAATATTCAGAAGTACATCTTTCTTTAACAAACCAATACAAAATGAATTGCTCATTCAGATAATTTCAGTGACACCAGATCATGGCCTTGCTCAGAAAACCCATTATACCATAGTTGTTTTGGTTATCTTTTTATGTTTAACCATTCTCCCCATTTTCTGTCACTCACCTACCTATCCTTCAATCTGGTGATGGCAGGTTAAATGTTTGGCAGTGGGTTTCCTACTTCTTTTCTGGAGCAGCTAGGATGTCTTCAGGCTCTGGAGCAAAAATAAATGCTGACTACTCCTTTTGATGCAGAGGAATGTTACAACATAGTCCATTACCAGATGATTAGAGGAGCAGAAATAAACCTTGAGCACGAAGCTGTAGTTCCCTGCTCAAATGACACTAACCCTATTTATAGACATGGAGTAGGCAGAAAGGAGATGAGGAACCAAAACATTAGGGAAATAATTTTCTCAGGCACCACCAGGCAATGACAGAATTATCTCAGTAGTATTTAGCTTTTGATATTGGAGAGCAGGAAAGTGTGTGAAGGCCTCTGGGACAGCCTCACCAGACTCCCTGCGCTCCCAAGGAGGAGCACCATGGCTTGGAGGCAGCTGTGGAAAGGCTGAACAGTCTGAGGTGGACAAAGGTCTGAACAGAATGTGCAGTGTCTGCATTACCAGGGAAGTGACTGAAATTAATGACATCCTTCATGATATTTTTAGGCTTTCTCTAATCCCTTACTCTTAAGGACCAAATGATGAGTAGAGTAGAAATGATCATGATGGGAGAGTGCCAACATCCAGAGCTGGCAGATGCTAAAATTGGAAGCATTGAAAGGTTGATGGATGGCGCAAGATTTTAAAAGGTTTGAAATTTTTGGATGAATGTATCAAAAGTCAGACACACTGAAGTGAAAGCAAGTGATTCTATTTACTGACTCCATTCAAATGACACAATCACATAAAACACTATCCTTGGAGGACACAAGAGCCCCACTTCTGCTGTAGTCACAGACTTGCAGAATAGAAATTATATAAAAATTGATGGACTTATACCAAAGATTAATTTGGACAGAGAATATTTTGCACAAAAAATTGTATTTAATCCTCAGAGTGATTGGGATTTGTAGTGAATTGCCATCAAATCTTTATCAGAAGTTCCGAAACATACAGCAGATTATGCTATCACACAACTGAGCCAGCCTTCTGGATTTTTGCTGAAGAGAGGATTTTGCCCATATTAGCTCAGACAATTTATCAGGCTGAACGTGTTTTCATACAAAACGTTACAATAAGAGCAAGGCTGCTTTAGAAGTTGGCCTCTTTTCTTCTGAAATTACATGAAACTCACTACTTGAAATGTACAATGTGCGATAGGTAATCTGAAATCTATTTCCTTTGGTTTCAGTGGTATTATTCAGGGTTTATGCAGACTTAAGTGACAACAATCTGCAGCCTGGCCATAGCATCTATTTCACACAGCTATTGAGGAATAGCCTTTCTCAGGAATTCTTGCTACAAATCAGCCAAAGCCACGGTCTACTGACGGAAAAGAAGAAAAGTGAAGAGAGAAAGGTGAAAGAATCAGATCATTTATTTGAAGAAGAGAAATTAATGCATTAAAAGAAGGAGGTTTAGTCCTAGAAGTAGTGAAAATATGTAATGAATCATCATAAAACCGAACAGGAAACTACAGTGAGAACGGCACATGCGGAATGAAGATGGAAAATTAAGGGCAGACTGGGAATTCAAACTCCGAGATTTCACCAAGGTATTAAGCACAGGAGTAATTTGCCAAGTAAGGTCATTAAGGAAGAAAAGGTTGGATGACTTGTGGAGAAGACAGATGTTCTGTACTTGAGAAAGTGGATTTAAGGTTTTACTGGCACTTCAGGAACACGGAGAAGAGATAAACGTAAAAGGCTTGTTGGACTCAGGACACTTTTCCTTTTCCTGTCCAGCAACGCCTGTTCCACTCCTGCCTCTGATGTGCTGTTCCAAGACAAGCACAGGTCATGGGAGGACAGTTCAGTCAGGTAGGAGAGCACAGCCAAATGAGCTCTCCATGTAAACCCACCGAAAGTAAGACAAGAAAGCAAGTTGTGTCAGAGAGAAATTTGAATTGATTTGTCATTGCATTGAAATTAGATAACACACTCTCCAAATTAAGGATGGAGCATATAAAAAATGTCAATAGCTAAAACCTGTCACCTGGAGAGTTTCTTTCCAAGACCAGGGACAGGGGAGGAGCATTTTTTCCACCTTCCTTTGGCAGTCCCTAAAAATGTTTTTAACGAAGAATTCAAATGGGTTATGGACAGAGTGAAAGATGCTCAGGCAGATAATTACATTCTTCATAAACTCATTAACTGAAAGTTAGGGGGAGGTGGAAGGCAAATAACAGCAATGGCCATGTCTCATGACAGGTAGGAGAGAAAGAAGGCAGGGAATACAAAGTGGAATTTGCCAGAATAAACCCTGTGATCCTGTTGTGTGGGAACGTGCTGAATTTAATACCAAGAACAAAGCATCCAAGTCTGTCCCAGCAGCTCTCTGTGCCATGGGGGAAGGCAAAGAGTCCAGGAGGTGTAAATCCTGTGGGGAAGCCAAGAGCAGTGCTGAAGGGAGCTGCTGAACCTGGCAGTCGGGATGAGCTGGGATTTTAAAGGTATCACAAGCTTTGAACTCTGCAGATTCCTAAAGGTGAGAAAGTCAAAGGGATCACGCAGTGGTGGTCATGATGAGTCACCATGAAAAGAGAAATTTAGGTAAAAGGGAACAGAAAAATATTTTTCTTTCTTTTCTTTTTATTTGCTTATTTTTAAGGAAAATTCTTGTATGCAGTGGCTCCCTAGTGAAAGGGAAAATTGAGGGGTCTAGAAATCACCTGCACTACCTGATGGGGCAATCAACATTGTCCTTAAACTACAAATTCGACCTGTTTCAGTTATTATTGGTCACTTCACAGGAATATTTTGTGTCCGAAGCCCTGGAGAGCAATCATCTCTAAATAAGCCCTGAAGAGTTGTTTCCATACAGCCCTGTGACCAGAAGCTGATATTTGACAATAAGTTTTGCTTAATTTTTATTTTCACTTCATAGATTTCATTTTCCTGCACAGAGAAAACAATCACATCCTTTAGTCTCCCTACAGTCTTCTTTCTTCTGTTTTTCTTGCCTGGACCCTAGACCAGTGTGAATGCTCCAGTTTCTATTTAATCCTTTTGGGGAATTAACTACAACTTTCAGTACTGATCACTTTGCATCTACGACCTCTTTCACACTTGTCCTGTGAAATGGACATTTCTACATCCATCTAGTTGGTTGGTGCAGAAGAAGCTGTGAAAAGTGCAAACATTGTCTGAGATACCAGATTTCACACTTTTCTTTTAGTTTTACCCTCATGGAAACTCAGGAAAACAGGCTGGGGTTCACATTCGGCTACTCCTTTTCCAGATTAAAGCTGTTGCTATCAAGACTTAGCAAATAAGACTTGAAGCTCCAGGATTCTGATGAAATCTCCCCTGCAGAGCTGTCTTTTCCCAGATCTCCTCCCTACCTATTTTCTCATCCATCCCTAAACTATGGGAAGAGTCATCATAATTTCTTGCTGTTCTCGGTATCTTATTCAGATTCCTGCTTGGATTTCTCAGCCCACAAATCAATTTTAAATCTCTGCCTCAAAGGACCAATAAATCTACTATTTTGTGCATTCTGGCTCTCATTTCTCATCATGGGCTTTCTTGCTATTTTCACTCCATTTTATACTTCCCATCAAACCTGTTCCCATCCTGTCCTCCTTTTTGCCTCTCTCTTCCAGGTTTCCCTCTTTATTCTCTGCTTGTATTAAATAAATTTCTTATAACACACTTCTTTCAGCAAAGCTTTCAGTGATGATCCCACCCACACGCCTTAATCAAAGCTGCATTGAAGACTGTGGAAAGGTTTTAATGGACTTTGGATCATGCACTAAAAGTGGTGGTCCCTGAGGCTGCCTTGTGTTGCAGTCTGTGGAATAAGCTTCAGAAATATTTAGTGAATCCAAGTTAGTTTTCTTCCTGAAAACTAAATTTTTGGTGTGTTTAAAGTACACCCGCTGTTTTACTCAATGTAACTGGATGTATTTGTAAATTTAATCTGAAAAGGAATAAATCTTGGGTAATGTTCAAATCCAGAGATTGTCTAAATAAGGAAAGGATTGAAAAGAAAGGAAAACACCAGGAAAGTAATGGATTGAGAGCTTCCTGGAGACAAGAAGCAGGTATAGCCAAATGCTGGAGTTGTGGATTATTTAAAATTCCTTTGACCAGTGTACTTCTTTGTGAGATGGATCAAATACTGTTTCTATTAGATGACAGGGGTTCCATTTCCTTTCCTTAGATAAACACTTTAAGGTGCCAGACTCCTCTGTGAGATGATAAATTACTTCCTAGACGTCATCATAAAGGAAGTTGTTCCTTATAACTGTTCTAAATCTGTTACATATCAAATTTCCTGTGCATGGCTGCCACTCTGCAACGCTTTCCAAACTGTATTTCACAAATGCACGGTATGTCTTGTAACACCAAGACACTCATTTTCCAGATCCATCTTTGGCCCTGTTCTCAAAACACAGGAGGTCATGGATTGGATTTAGAAGTTAGCATAACACATCCTGCCTACCTTGAATTACAAAAAATACACAACTTGGATGAGTGATTTATGGATTTCTAATTGCAGATGGGACTGTTCTGTTTCAGTTCGGCCTGGTGAAGCTGAGAACAGCTGAAATCTGCTTCTTTCAGTGATAGGAAATTCAGGAAGAAGGTTCTTGCCCTCTCTGTTTTGGAAAATGTGGATTGTGGTTTATGTGTCCTACTGGAAACAACAATAGCATCTGAGATTCTGCTTGTACTCACGTATTTTCAGATTGCCTGATAGATCAATAAATATCACACCAGGCCTTTTGGGTATTCACCCATTTCCACTGACAATAAATTGTTAAAATAAGCCTCTCTTTTCGTGCCACTTGACATTTGAAACCAAGTGCTCATTGTCAGAGCACGTAATGCCATCAAATTAATTTCTCCACTGTCATAAAAGAAAGTTGCAGAGTCATAGAAAAGTCGAGAAATTGTGGCCAGTGTATAAGCAGAAGTACAAATACCTGATGTTTGTGTCTGTGTTGTTCATCACCAGACGTTCTTTATGTTGAGATTTGAAGTATGTGTCTTAACGTGCCTCTTTTTATTTGAACATTTTTTTAACTCCTAGTGTTGAGGCACAAGAGAGACACTTGTTTCCTTTGAGCCCCAGCCAGTTTTTTTCCTGTCCCTGGATCTGTGTGCCTGACAATGTCCTTGGTGTTCCTTGGGCCAAGCTTCAGGTGGACTTCAGGTGCCTCAGATTTCCATCACCAAAAAGTCCTGTAAGACAACCACAATTCATGTGACCTTTTCTTCCACCCCCCAAATTATTCCAGTTTTCATAGAGCCCTGCTCTTGGTCTGATTCTGTAATCCCCTCATCAAACAACACACGTTTTAAAAACTGCTTTCAGGATTAACGAGTTTCCATGCAATTAATTCAAACCACTGAGACTCAAACATGTAGTGACCTGAGGCACAGAGGCAATCCCATGAAAGGCAGAAACTGGAATTACTTCCTTTGCATAAATGTTGGGAGAATGTTTCAGAATGTCTGGAACAGCAAGAAATGCATGTGGGATGGTGAAAGGAATGATGAAAAAGTACAAGTCCTTGACATATGTATTATTGCTTTTGTTTTAGCTTTAGAGCTGTTTGGAACATGGTCATTCCACTGCTTTGTCTTCCAGTGACAAATCGGAAGGTCTTACAAAATAATAGTTCAAGTCATTCCAGGCTGGTATTTATTAAGCAACCTTTGAAACACTAAAGATGTTAAATCCCAATCTGGTTTGGTCAGGAACAACTGAGCAAAGGAAAATGTGAGTTAGCACAGAAAAAAATTGAGCAGTACTGGGATCTACCCCTGGCTATTATGAAGGCATTGGACAGGAGGGCTGAGAACCACCACTCTGAAATAAAATAGTGCAACCAAGGCACTTGTTCTTGCACTGTAGTGATCATATTTTAACATGAGGTATCTACTTTGGGTACAGGCAACACCCCCTGATTTAGACCAACACAGATGAAACCAGCTCCAGCACTTTCATGCATCTCCCATCTCCGAGGAGCTGCATTAATTTTTCTGCACGTTATTTCACCAAAGGCTTCACCAGAGAGGAAAAGACAAATGTATGATTCATATTCTAAAGAGTATTATCGACCTTTTCATCTACTAGTGAACTTGTTTTGAGAGGTAAATTGCCATTGCATCTATATAAATGACAGCTTGTCTACTGGCAGAATAGGCTTTTTAGTTGTTTGGGTGACTTCAGTTTCCCTAGCAGAGGAAAGAAAATGATTACCCAGTTCACATGGAAAATAGGCAGCTTTAACATTTCTTCAGTGGGAATTCAATTCCCTGGAAAAAATTCTTAGGCTCAGTTTGTGTGGACTGTTTATGACACTGACTTAGCAAAGCTGTGCCTTCAAATCCATATTTTATTGGAGAGAATAAAATACCCATGGCTCAATATCAGATGGTACAACTGAGGGGAACAGCATTTTCCAGTGAGTTTGCAATTCCTTTGTCCCTGCAGTCTCTTTTAGTCTGCAGGATACTGCCAGGAGGTGCATTCCCAGGCAGAATAAAGATATTTGAATACAGATATTTGACCTGAGCATAACAGTATCTGTCAGAGCCCTCAGGAAAAGCCTCAGTGCTTCAATCACCTGAGGAGACTGGTAGCTGTAAGATCTATTTTCTTGGGGAATCACTTGGATGATGAAAGATCAGGAGACAGTTCCAATGATATGCAGTGTTTGTAATGATGTCACTGTAGCCAGTAATTATTTCCAGCATTTATTTATTTTCCTTAGTCTGTCAGCCTTCAGAGAGGTGATTAGTATCAGTTTTAGAAATCCTGGCCTCCTTTAGCTTTTACCAGTGAAAATTCTTTTTTATTCTATCGCTCCTGCTGTACCTCCAATCTATCCTTCAGCATGTCCCTGAGAAGCTCCTACTTTCCTCCTTCAACCTTAATGGGCCTGCCACTGGCATTGTTCTTCATACTGGAGACATCCTCAACATCAATTTTCATTTGCTCTTGATTTTCACATCACTTAGAGAGCTTAAAAATGTCAAGGTGTCTGAGAGTGGGATCAGGACCCTGTGACTAAGACTGGCTCTACATTTCTCCACTTTCACACTGAATGGGCAATATTTTAGCATTGCCTTTTCTTTTCTCTTTTGATTACAAGCGCCCTGTCAGAGGCAATTTTTCTGGGCTGGCATAGAAGAGTGACTTCTTACCTCTGCAGCTCCTAGGATGAGAGAGTATTAGATGAGGACATGTTCTTACACCATAATAATTCCAAAATATTTACTTTGATTTGCATGTTTTTGAGATCTGGCTGCCCCCATCAAAGATTGCTCTGGTGATGAACTGTAGCCCAGGGCTCAGTGCAGAAAGTGCAGAAAATGCCTTTCCCCAAGAAGCTGTCAAGGAAAACTCTCCCTAATGTGACCTCGCCTGTGAGCCTGGATGTACTCCAGCACAGGGGAGCACTTTGAATCTAAAATGTATATAAACACAAGTACACAAATCCAGTAGCAATACAGAGCTGAAAAAATGTCAGGACATTGTCTTTGCAATAATAGCTCCAGAGCAGGACAGTTTCTCGTGGCTGCTCTGCCTAAAATGGGAAGCAGTGAGCAAGAGCAGCACTTGGAAGGAGGCACCACGACTGGCTGGAGCCTTGAGCTGTGAGACAGAGCACCACAGATGCTGACACCCGTGGGGCAAGCTGAGAGGCTGCCTCCTGCTGCATCCCATCTGATAGGGCTGGTTTGAAAATATCTTTAATTTTCAGCGTCGGAGATAAGGTCTCTTATTTATGAGAGTGAAGACTCCTCTGGCATGGAGAGGAAGCACCACGGCGTCTGCCCTGAAAGGCATTGAGATCTCTCTGAATGCCCTGAGAGGGATTAAATACAAACATCTGCTAAGTCTGCTGCCATGAGAAATCCATCTGGGCTAGTGCCTTCCCTTCTTGTGTGCCCACTGAGAAAATGCACTCCAGCTTAGGCAGTGCATTTACACAGTACCAAACAGGATGCAAAATAATAACACTTAGAACTAAGAAAAAATGTCTACATTTCCAGCTGGCTTTATTAACTGACAGATCTCCTGTGCTGTAACATGTATCAAATACTTCCCTTTTGAAAAATGATGTAGATAATGGCTGACTATTAGCACTAATTTTACCCTGTGATGTTTGGGAAAACTCAAAAACGACTGGAAGAACAGCCAAGAAAAGCTGAGAAATCACTACAGCAATTGATTTAAATGAAGTGATAAGGTGTATATAATAATCTCTGCTTGCAAGTGAAAAGACACCTCTCTTGGTTTTGATTTGTTGCCAATAGTAATAAAAGATACAACAACTAAGGAAATACAAAAGCACTCAAGAATGCAACCTATCTTCATGGTCATTTTCCTGAAATAAAACACCTTTTGAAAGACAGAAGTACCAGGTTCAAAGCAAAAAGAGAACTTGTACATTGGTTTGAATATTGCTGCATGCGGAAAAAGGAATGGGAAATGGGTTTTCCCATACATGGTTATAAATTGCATAATTTTAAATGGTTTGACTAAAATCATATGATGAAAATTAAAGGTGGTGACAAAATTTGAGCACCGGATACTAAAAACCCAGAAACATTAACAGAAGTTGATTTATTTATTTCCCCATGGCAGAGATTAATGACTCCTGGAATTGCAGCTGTACTTCTTGCCTGTTCAGTTTCACTGTTTTCAAGGCTCACTATTAGTTTTACCAAAAAACCACTCCAAACCCCCAAACTAGTTTTGGGGAGAGTGCCCTTTTGATTGAATATTATTTGTATTCTTTATTCTCTTTAACTTATTTCCCACAAACAAGAATTCATAGCACTCCTGGAAATAATTTTGCAATATTGCATTTGCAAATTCTGCCACAAGAACAATCACTTCTAATATGTTTTTACACATCTTACTTGGCTTCTTTTCACATCAGGCCCTAAAATCTCACAGTAGGCTCTGCCACTATGCCAGAAAAAAGCAGTTGTAATATTTTCAACCGTTAATTATTTGGATCATTCAAGCCCTTATGTAAAATTCCCATTTCTAGGAATTGCATCAAATAGTGCATATGTCTGAAAGGTTATTAAATATTAATATTGAGAAAAGGAAGACTGTTCTCTCTTCTTCCTCTTCTAAAGTCCTCCTTTGATTTACTGCTTTCTGCAGCCCCAAATGTAAATAGTGTCACAGCAAATAAGTGTTTAGTGTCTGTGAAGTTTATTCTATTGGTCTATTTAGGTTCTTAAGTCTGAGTTATAATGCATATAAATTAGTGGCCAGTGAGTGTTGTTTAATTATCTGAAAGCCTTGTCATTGACAAAGTGACCTGTGCTGGCTTTCTTGCCAGGAGGAATTGAAGTTGTTATGCTAAAGTCTGGACAATTTGATGTAAATATTTACCCACTCAATAAAGAGGTGTTAAAGCTAATTCGGCCTCAGGATGTTAACTCCTGGAGATCACACAAGTCCCCATGGGAAGCCAACTCCAAGTTCCATAGGCAAGCTTCAGATCCTGCTGTAGTAAATGAAGAGTTGCTCGAACAAGGTGATGATAAGGAGAAGTTTGGGCTTGATCATGAGCATGTCTGGGAAAAATGATTTACATGCAAAGAAGGATCCACCTCTCTGTCTGCGCTTCCCTCACAGTGCTCATCACTGTGTTTTGTCTGATTTTTTTTAGTTCTGAGTGAAGGTCAATACAAAGACGTAGATTTTGATGCCCACAGCCCATCTGAGATGCTCCAAACTATCCTCTCTGGGTTCTGCCTGGACCCTCAGGTATGTCCTCTAAGTCTTCTAGCACGTGGGTATCTTTGCTGGGCTGTGGTGGCTCACGTGGCATGAGACAGAGCCGTGTGAGCAGCTGAACCAGGTCCTCACTCTCAGTAAGTCAGTAAGAATGATGACCACCAGCCCAAGGGCTGCAGTTTTGGTGAGTTTCTGTCAAATCAGGGCAGCATAGAGATGGTGATTTTTTGCTTTAGCAGTTGGTTTCTGTATTCCTCCTTAGAGGGACAATCTGACACAGCATTTGATGGGATGAGTGATTTTTAGTATCTTTTTGTTAGTATCTGTTTGATGCTCAGGACAGTATCAGATCCATTGCCTTCACACTGCTCAGACAGCTTCTCAGGATATCCATCATTTGTGACCACTGGAGCAACCAATACCTGTCTCACAGCGCTTAACCAGCAAACTTCTGGATAGGAGAAGTGGCCTGTGGACAGTAGGACATCTATTCCTCGTCTCTCTGCTCATTCCCTCCCATCCCAGGAGTGATCCAGCTCTGCCCTTTGGATCTGCCTGAGGCAGGTCCTGGGCTCTGCAGCACAGCAGAGACCTCCAGCACTTGCAGGCCCACAGGGCTGCTGCTGGAAAGGGTTCCTTGAACTTACACACCATGAGATTGACTTCCAGGGCCACCCTCTGCATCCTCCTGGGTGGATCTGCTCCCTCAGAGGCAGAACCCCTGTGAGGTCAGGGTCATCCCTGTCCCTCAGGGAAAGGGGACAGCTGCTGCCTTTGGATCCCCCTGTTATTTGACCCCTCTGGTCAGCGACCTCCACAGAGATGTGGCTGTTAAGCGTGACCAGAAATGATTTCCTGCAAACATAGTGTAAAGGATCTCTGCTTGCTCCACGTTGTTGCCCCTCTGCCACCTCCAAGTGCTGGCTGAACATCACGTGCAGAATAAGAGCACCACAGGGCTTGCCAGGACTGGAGTTTCTGAGGAGACACAGTAGGAAAAGCAGCACACCCCACCTGCCATTGCCTTCCAGGGTGCTCTGGGACTTGTCAGTGCATTATAGAGTTTGGGTCACCCAGGCTGAGGGTGGGGTGCCCTCACGGACAGGACTGACCTTGGCTGACTCTTCTGGGGAATCTCAGGATATCCCACAGGCAGGACAGGACAGAGCCAGAGCTTTCAACTCTGTGGCTGCCACTGGGAAAAGCCTAAGAGGACACTGGAGAGGTAGCCCTGAATGTCATTAGACAGTGAGCAGGGGTGAACTCACACCTTCCTTTAGAAGCACAGGCTTGTCCTCAAAGCTCTTTTTTTCTTTTTTTTTTTTTTTCCCCAGTAAAGAAAGTGGAGATCAGAGAAATTCATTTCGCCTCCACTAAATTACAAAATTTATCTGTGTATTTGCTGTCTGATGCAGATCAAGGACCAACGCTGTCAAGATTATAAGGGAAAGGATATTTTCTCTTCGCTTTCAGGAAAAAAACATAGACAGAATTAAAGCAGATTTGCTGAGCTCAAGTTGTTTCCAACTTCTTCCAAGAGAGGAATATCCCAGTTTCCAATTTCATCTTCCTAAACCGGTGATACTTGCAGAAAATCATAGCGAGCCTTTTCCCAGGATTTTTGCTAGAAGCCACTAGTAACCTGAAAAAGAAATGACCTGACAATGCCTATGTACACACATATTTGGAAAGCCAGAAACTGCTTTGCATGGATATAAAACCACTCAGACAGCCAGGTGACTGGTTCCATACACCCCAGAACTGCCCCTTGCTGGTCATACAACACAGAAGTATCTGTTCAAATTCCAGGTAAACACAGCAACAAATAACAATAAAGAAGCAAGGGCAGGATTTTAGCCAATGTTAAGAAAATACAGCAATGCTGTCCTTGATTTGGTTCATGTTTGTCCTAAAGTGGAAGATGAAGAATGTACCCAGCAGAAATTTGGATTTAGGGGTTAATTTTGCTCCCTCGTTCTTCGCGACACAAAATGCACTTTTTACAAGACATCAGAATCGTAAATTGGCATAACCAGGGCCAAGTTAATTTAGATCTCAGAGAATCTGGCTCCACATGTCTCAGACTGTCCATTCTGTGACACTCTCTCTCCCTTTTCCCTTGCTGTTATCTCCCTTCTGTCTCTTGCAGGCTGCAGAAGGGAAACCAAAGGCTCTGACCACCCACGGGGCCTCCTCAGCAGCCGTAAAACAAAGGTGCCAAGAGCCAAAATGCATTTTCTTCAGCAGTGCCATCTCCTGTGGCTGGGCCTTGGGTTGGCATCTGGGACCAGATCTGATGTCAGACAGGGAATTTCTTTCAAAATGCAGAAGGAAAACATCCTGGCAGTGCTTCCCTCAGCCTGAGTGTTTCCTCTGGGGAATTTGCTACCCTGTTGGATGTACAAAAAGAGGATCTTTTTTGGGGGGCTGGGGGGTGCGTGTGGGTTTGTTCTCTGTTCAAGGCCCAAATGACTCAGGTTGAGTGTCCTCAGAGCTTTATGGGAAAACAGCCATGGTCCACCTTGGCTTTTACGGGAGAGGAGGAATGTGAACCAAAAATTAAATTCACATAACTTTGTGGGTGGCCTCCCCTGCTATGCAGAATATCTTTGTGTACACTCATGTCTGCCATGACTTTGAGAAAAAGCCCTTTACTTGTATGGCAACAAACTCATAAGTCAGAGTGTTTACGTTCCTGAGCACTATATCACATTTCCCGACAGAGTTAATGAAACAAATTAAGCAAAACTCCACACAGATTCCTGTGTTCACAGAAAACTCTGCAGAATTCTTGCAGCTCCTGGTTGTGGGGGTAGCTGAGCGCGCTGAGCCTTATTTTCCATTTGCTAAAAAATCTTAAGCTGACTGAGTTAGTCTTGACTTCTTTTATCTTGAGGAATGGAGGATTAGGTTAAAATACTCTTTAAAACTACATCCCACTTCTTTCAACTGCTCCAAAGTCAGTTTTCACAGTGACCCAAAGGATTGGTCAGCTTCACAGGGACCCGACATATGTTTAAAGTTATGAAAATGATTGATGACAGGGTACTTTGAGCACACATTTTCCTGACTTGGGTCATCAGGCAAACGAATCACTAAATTCATTCAATGAGAAAGCTGCAAAAGCATAAATATACAGTGTTTGCCATGCTGGGTTATTAATGTGGTGTCCTCCAAAGAGGTATCATCAGGTCTTGGGGATGCCAGGGAAATGTAAACAGCAGAGCTCATTCACAGGAAACAGGGCTGCACTTCTTATTTTATATTTCTGATTATTTTGAAACATAAAAAAAAAAATGAAGTATCCAGATCTGCACCTAAAGAAAAAGGTTTATATGAAATACAAGTGGATCTTGACTTTCAAACCGGTTTTTCACACCCATTCAATGCAGCTTTAGACTGGTTACATATTCACTTTTTGAGGCAAGGCACCACGGAAGACATTTCAGCATATAAATGGAAAAATGTTTCTCAGGAGACACTTCCACGTTTACCTAATCATCCTTCTGCAGCCAAAACTTTCTTCAGGAAGGGGCCTCAGGAAGTTCCTCACCCATGAAGTCCTGTTGGCTGTAATGGAATGGGCAGATATGAATAACCAAGCCCAGAGTGTAAAGCCAGTTCAGAAACCCACCTTTTATTATCAAAATTCTTCAGTTTTTCATTTAAAAAGTTCATATTCATGCAAATTTCCTACAGTATAAAATTTTTCAAGATTAAAGCTGTATGTAAATTAAGACTATGCCATAAACTGTATATATAGACCATGATTAATATGCTATGTTATTCTTAAATAAACCATGTTTTAGATAAAAAGGAAGTTGAATATTTGGATATTAAAATATGGATTTTCAATGATGTCTTGCCCCGGTTTTCTGTTGATATTTTTATATATATATTCATGACATAATTTTGTTACTAAAAGTTGAATTTTGCCACATAGCTAGTCTTTCTCCAAATTCTCCAATCTTTGCCTAAAAAAAATTACCAGTCTGCTGAAAATTTGTTGAAAATGCTGCCCAATATACCATGACAGGAATATCATATCTTTAAAAAATATTCCTCCAAAATCGCCCTGCATCTCATATAAAAAGAAACAATTGGATTCTAAACCATGCATAGTTCTAAAGACTTACTCTTAAGCATCCATTTTTAGAAATACAGAACAATTCCTCCAGCTTTTTAAATAGCTGAGACTTAATATGCCATAAAAACATACTGTAAATATTTCTGTTGCTGGAATGGTGTCTCAGTTACCACAAGGAGTTGCTAGGATATTATCTGTGTCAGGAAGTTTGTTGTGCCTTCATAAAGGAAAACTAACAGTCATTTTGATGCATTATGCAAATAATATCCTGTTTTCTCAACAGATTCCTTTGCAGCAATCATAAAAAAAGTTCCAGCCTCTGAGCAGATTTCTGTAGTCTGCTGTTAGCTTCCCTGTAGGGAACACTTCCATTTTTCCTACAGTGATTACAGTAGTAAATAAACCTGTGCCTAATTGAATTTAGTGCTCGAGATCATACTGCAGACACATCTCAGAAAGCCTTTTCAAACTCAGAAAAAGGAAAAATGTTGAAAGTGTTATAAAGAAACCATTTTTGTCACCACAGTTATATTTAGAAATGACTGCTAAACTGACACCTCTCTTTTCTCTGATAGCTATCCAGTATGATGTATATAATAGAATAAAGTGATGAAGTTAATCACTGTAAAAGAGAAATTTGGTTGCAAAACTATTCTGACTCCCCCTGTTTCTGACACCTTAAAAGGTGATAGAATTAAACATTATTAGAGTACTTATAATAAAAAGAGGAATTTTTTTTCTCTTTAAGACACATAATTTATGCTTGTCTTTGAAGTTCCCAAGGTGGTTTGGGTTTTGTTGGGGTTTTTTTTAATATCTTCAGGAAATCACTTCAGTCTAGCTTAACTCTAGGTAAATCACAACTTTGCTGTGCTGAGTTCGGACTTTGCTGCTTATTTAGGTGTTATTTTGAAAGGGTCCTTTAATTCCTCCCTCATTCCTGGCCATTTTTTTTGTTCTTGCTTTGAACAAGGACTGAATGGAGGTTAAGGCCTCTAAGTGACGCCTACAGTTCTTTGTCAGGGACAACAGTTACATTGGTCTTTGATTACATGCATATGCTATAAACTGTAGGCCCAAAATCCAACCAAATGTACTTAAATTTTGTGGAGCTTAGCAAGCCTTTAAGCTTGTGTTAATTGTTTGCGTTGCCTGGTGGTGGCCAGAAGCGAAGGCTCTGAGCTGCACAAGAACGTTCAGTGCCCTGTTTCTGACCCAGCAGGGCGAGGAAATATCAATATGATGTGAAGGTCTCAGGAGGCCTGCAGTGTGAATTCCAGGGAAAAGTTATTCAAACAAGTATGAAGTGGATTTTGCGCAATCTATTTCAGTTTGACTCATTGCTGGTTTGGGTTTTCGATGACCGTTGAAAAACTGAAAGGATGAAAGGAAGTGTTTTTCTGAGATAATCAAAATGGAACCTATGGCAAATCTGGTTTTATCCAGCACTGGATTTAAGGTTGAGCAATAGCGCAGTGGGCTCATTATATTTGTTCTTTAGACAAAGGGAGCTATGAGGAGGAATTAGACACCTTCATAAGACCTTTTTCTTAATTATGCAACAGCAAGCTAGGGAAAAAATGCCTGTATCCAAATATACTGCCTAAACGGTGTTCAGTTTAATGTCAGGTGTAAGGAATTGTTCCCATGTTTTGGCAATATATGATTAATATGGATTGGTAAATCAGAATTATTTGAGTTTTAAAGCCACTGCACAGGACCTGTTTCAGCAATGACATGAAATTAAGGATGAAAAAGAGAGAGGCTAATTATTATTTCATCAAAGGAAAACCACTCTAAATGTATATTTCCATCACTGATATATATACAAAAAAAAGTTAGGTATGAAGCATTTATTTACAAATATGCACAGGAATAAGGATGGAACTCTGTAGCACTCAAAGGTCTACAAATTTATTTTTCTCCTATTCAACTGCTTAAAATTTTAGTGGGGTGGTAGCAGGATTGGACAAAATACACATACTGTTGTCTTTAAACAAAATATTAAATCACAGGCAGGGAAATTATGTACAAAAATAGATATTTACTATAATTCACATGGAAAAACAATTCAAATTTGTAAAGTAGTTTGAACAGTACATATGACAACACCATTATTGTAGCAGAGTTCACACAGCATATAACTAATTTTAGCTGAGAATATTACAGACAACTAGGATTTTCTAAGCCTAATGGTTTCTAATGAAATCATTTAACTTGAAGAGTTGGAGAACAGAATGTATTTTAAAGGACTGAAGTGAAGCAATAATGACATCGTGCTGATTATGATTTTCTGGGAGTCTAAGCATTTCATCACTGCTAATTCCCACACAGCATCACCCATTACTTTTAAATAAATGGCCTACTTTTCATTACGTAAGGAACAAAAAATAGAGGAATAACTTGGGGTTTTCTTCAGCCCTCCTGACAAACAGAGGTGCATTTCAGCTGTTTGCCATTTAGCTGCTCCCAGCAATTACTAAATACCAGCCTCCAGCTCTGTTTACCTGATATTCTCCTTCTACCAAGATTGCTCAGCACCTTTATTTTGGTTCAAAATGTGTGAAATCTTAATCTTAATCCTCCTATTTCTCTAAAAGGCTGAAACAAGTGTCCCAGTTTCTGGTGATACAAGTTCCCATTAACATAATGGGAATTGTGTTCAGGCATCTGCTCGGGGTAGAAGGACCTGACTGACCTTTTTGTAGTGGAAGATGAGTTGATCCGTTCTGAAAATGAGAACCCACTTGGAGAGCAAAGAGTGTCAGCAAAACCTTGGTTTGTTTTGGTACAGTGTCTGCAGCACAGTGAGAAGGACTGCAGCTCATCATCAGATTAGAAAATTTCCAAAACACAGTTATGTGCAGTCTTTTTAAATTAAGTAGATACACATTCTCATTTCCTTAGGGAAATGCACTTAAAAGGAGGTCTCTTTGCAGTGGGAAGAGAAGGGCAACTTCTAAGGCACAAAAGAAGGAGAAGAGGGAATAACAACTGCCACCTAAGCTTCAAAGTGAATTTTCCTGTGTAGCAGTTTGCTGTTAGATTTGTTAAATCCCACGTTTCTGTTTTTGAGCAATAGGATTGACTAGGGGGTAAAAACTTTTGTATTTATGGGGTGATTTGAAAACAGACACAATGCCAGAGTGTCCTTCTGCCCCCACTGGTATGTGTATAACAATGTTGGTGTCAACTTTAAGAGTGAACAACAGGGACAAAACGCAGGAATCCATACCTGGGCTACAGTTCTGCCAATATTTTAACTTCAGTACAGAATCCAGATCAGTAACTTTATCTGTAATGGATGTAAAGTGAAAATTTAAGCTGTGTAAAGTTCTGATAGCAAAATACAAAAAGAGATTAAGTTTATCCAATTTCACATTTTCTCGCTGTCTAAAGTGGCAGGCTTACAAAAAAAAAAAAAAGTTTAGAAGCATTGGTGAACCTCACACACTGCCTGAATTAAGTTTAGAATTCCAAAGCTGGTTTGTCTTCCAGACTTGGGAAAAAGGTAAAAATCTTCAACACTGGGCAAAACTCAGTCCTAACCAGTAGATGTAACACAGCCTCATGCAAGAGACTCTGCCTGAGGTCCCACTGTGCTGGGTATGTAGATAAATATCTTTGTTAGATATCCATGCACCACAGAACTTTAAATTCAACTAGGCAAGACACAGAAAGTAAGCAAAACTTGTTTTACACATAGGAAGTGGAAGCACAGCTAAATGCCTGTTTAAATTCATGCAGGAACTCTGTGCTGGACCTGAGAAGCGAACTCCATTTTCCTGAGTCCTTATCCCAAAGCACCTACTTAGTGCCCAACTCGTTTTTCAAAATCAAGAATAGTTTTATTGAAAGATGGCACTGATGATGCCCAAATGTGATTGGTGTTTCTGAGAAGGTTCAATCTAAGCAGACCAAGAATAGAGAAAGATACAGGCACAGAGAGATAGTAAAGGTCATACATTACGTGAATAATTACAGGAATTAGGTCCTTTGAGTACTACTACCGTGCTGTCCTTTTTTTTCCCTGCAGCTTTTGCTGTACTTTTGGGATTCCTTGGAGAATCAAGACATGGAAAGTCCCATGGACCAGCACTTTGAGGCAAGCATAAGAATCTTGAGTAGCCCTCACACAAAAAAGTCCAGGTTTCTTACAGTTTCATTCTGAATGCTGACCATATTTTATAACCACTTCCCACGAATGTAATTACTTTAATTCAGCCTATTTGTGCTGTAAAGCAACTCCTTCATATGCACTGTTTTCTGGAACCTGGGTGTTTTCAAAGGACAGCTCATCTTATGTGACAGAAGTCATAAAAACCTGTATTTTAATGCCCTTGAGTAAAGGTCTTACAATTGGTCAGTCAGGCCTGTAGCTTGCCTTGTCTTTAGAAATGCTCCTGAACTTTCAAGAACAACTCCTAATTATCAATTGCTGTTCATAACATCTCTGGGCAGGGTGATGCAGATGGTTCTCCCCTGGTGTGGTGGAGTTGTACAATGAGGGTAAAATTCACTTTCTTTGCATGTCTCCCCATCTCCTGGTGACTTCCCAAGCAGCTGGGGAACATCCTAAATGTCACAACCCTCCAGACAAAGTCCAGGGAGCATGTCTGGGATGTTGATCTCTCTCTAATTTGTAATATAAAACACACTCCACTGTTCCCATTTCTCCCACTGGCAAGGAGATGAGGGAGCAGGCACATGGCAGATGTCAGTCCTGTTGTTAAACACTGCTGAAGGGCACTTGGGTAAAGCAGTAGTAAATGGGGTATAGAAATCCATGGAAAAGCTGTATTTCTACCTCAGAGTGTGTGTCACTGAATCCCCGCTTGTGCCACTGACTCACACTCCCAGGCAGAGGCTCTCCAGTTGGAAAATGAGAAAGAAGAGACCTCAGAAGGAAATGTCAGGGTAGTCATTTTCTCACAGGACTCTTTCTGGCAGCTGCAGACAGCGGCTCTGTGACAACACGTTGGAGTTTTGAAGGGGGATTCCTCCGGAACGGAAACGTCCTTAGAAGGACCATTTCCCTGACTGTGTTCAGTCCTGTGGGAAACTCTTACCCTATGACGAGTTCTTCTAAACTAGATGGGATTTATATTTATTCTTAAATTGGCTTTTATTTTTGGCAACTCCCCCACTGCTGGCTTGACATCTCAGAAACGAGACCCGTCAGATTCTCAGAAGCCTGAAATGCTGCTGACAAAACTAATTCAAGAACTGTCCTCATTAGCTCTACTCGCTTGATAACATTTGCTTTCCATTCAGTTTCCCTTCTCTGCTAATTCTGGAACAGTTTTGGTGCAGATAAAAGAAATTAAGACCACCTTGCTGGACATACATAATCCAAGTTAAGAGAAGCAAAGAAAAGGCCTATGTGCTTAACCTGATTATATTTCTAGTTCGTGAGGTGTGGATTTTGCATGGTAAGACCTAGACAGATGCTGAATAAACCTTGTCAAACAACCCAAATTTGGGGATATAATTCTGAATATGTTGTGCGTTTTGGGGTATCTTAGATTTGTGTCTACAAGATTCTATTCACTTCACGAAAATTCAGTCATAATTTATCTCAGCTATGGCTGAAATGGCTCATAGGGCATTGAGCTGCTTGTTACAGGGTTTTTTTTTCCTTCCCCTGCAGATGTTGCAATCTCAGTCTGAGACCTAAGAATGAGCCTGCATTCATTTCTAATTGCACAGCTTCACGAGAAGGAACAGACTTGCCTGTTTGCCCAATGTCTCCAGTGATATTTCTTAACCTCATTAATCCCTGAAACTCTATTAATGTGAAGTATATTCATGCAAGAGACCATTCTGCTGATTATGTGCAGTGTACGGAGAGACTATAGATCAATATTTTCATTTGACTGGTTGTTCCCGCTTGGCAGGAATGATGAAGGGTAAAATCTGCCTCTCCTAGATGGAGTGATTCCACACACTGACACTTCTCCAGACATTCCAAACAGAAACACAACCTAACACTTTGCTACATTTTGTTCTCCACTTGACCCATAAGTCTTCCAGTTTTCACCCAAGGGTGAGAATTTGGTGTTGAACTCCCCACCAGACTCTTTAGTTGCATTCAGTACCAGCTACTGGAAAAGGTGACAGAGACAAAAATTAAAGGACTCTTTTAAAATACGAAGTTAACTTCTCTCCAGAGTGACAAAGGCTGATTTAGGTGCTCAGAGTTTAGATTTCAAATTTTTTTCAATAGACAGGTAATCTGAATGTTTATGTTATAGACATGTTTTCTCATGCCTGTGAGTAGTAAAGAATGATTAAAACAAGTTAAAATCATTGAACTCCCCTACCTACTGTAGTTGAACTTGGAAAAACAATGATCAACTTTGAATTTTCAAAAAGTTGAAGAGGATTTCTGTTTCATTTTTAAAGTTGTTGGGTTTCTTTTGTAACAATCTTGAATTACTTGCCTGGTAGTGTCAGGCACCTAAAGAGCCACATGATGTCTAGTATTAAAAATGTCTTGGCAGATTTGATTCCATACCCACCAAAAACAACAAAAATTGTGAGTTTTAAGGGAAGAGACAATCTTTCACTTGGTCAGAGCATGCCAGAATGTCTCTCTTTGTGGTGATCCCACATCATCTGTGAGGGGTAAAAAAGGGTGTAAATTCCAGTGCCTTTGTGCAGGGGTCTGGAGACTGTGAACTTCCTCCTTTTCCAGTAAATTTACACAGGTAGACACCCCCCAAGCCTATTTTGTGTTGTAAAAATCCTGGTGGATTTTCACAGCACCTCTGCTCTCAGCACAGCACACTCTGCTTTGTATGGCTCTTGGGTGAGCAGAGTCTAATCGGGCAAATTCTCTCTCCTCAATCTTCCACAATTTTTTTTCTTTTTGGTGTGTTCTAGTGTTACATCTAAAACATTTAGGACACACTCATCTAAAGACATTCCTACTTTTTGGTAATTCAGCACTTCTTGGAAGCAGACTTGCCACTCAGCTCAGGGGCAAGCCGTGGGTGTTGTGTGAGATCAACTCCTTTCTCCTGAGTAAATGCCATTAATGTGCTGGGAGGTTACAGTGGTGATTCATGTCTGAGCACTGTAGGCCAGCACAAAGCTTCTAAATGCTAAGTTTAGGCTAAGATTGCAACAGATAACCGACCTGGAAGACGGGATGCAGAGCAGTGTGAGAATTCTGATACAGACTAGACTTCCAGTCACTGAATATTGCGTAATCTGAGATAAATAGAAATCTTTGTTGTGAAGCTTAAAAAAAAAACCCCTCAGGATGGAATGCTTGTTGAACATAATGCTGCCTAATTTCGACTCTGTCAGCTGTAAAATTCATCTCCTCATTAAAAAAAAAAGTTAAATAAACCAAAGTTTATGAAACATATGTTTGCATTTAAAACTGTTTTGCTGTTCGCTCTGAGAGGACTTTGGAGACATGGCCTGTGTTATAATACCACTTCCATTAAACATTGGAAGCTCAACTTTTTTACAAAAAAATTCACACAAACATTCTGCTCTTAATCCAAACAGAGGGGTTATGAACTGAACCTTCAAACAGAAACTTTCAATATTTGGCTTCTCAGCTCAGTAGCACCAATCTGGGATGCCAACTAGCATGCACTGTAATTCATAATTGTTGTAAAAAAAGGTCCTAAAGGCAGAATACCCAGTGCATATAGCTTGTCTGCTTTTTTAACCAAATAAGGGAACAGGGCATTTCACTGTTTATAATAGCAACATGAAATACGATGTTTCAAACTGTTAAAGAAAACACTTTTAAACTTTTCCTGCCCATTTCCAAGTTTCTTCATCTTAAAAAAAAAAAAACAAAA
>VZTJ01005562.1:178574-191326 GCA_013397795.1 Orthonyx spaldingii | reverse complement strand
AAAGCCCCACAACTGGCTACAACTCTTTGGCAGATTTATAGAAACCTCTGTTTCTCACTTTTCAAAACACTTTAACAAAGCTCCAGAGATGAACAACATATCACCCAAGTTCTGGCAGCTATGCAAGGATTGTACACACAGTTCCCAAAGAGTAAACACGCAAAAATCAATTCCAGGGGATGACAGAAAGCGGAACTAATTAAAGACTCCAAAGCAAAAGAGATCATTTTCTAAGACAAACATGTCAATATTTATCACACAAGTGAAGTTGGTGCTACATTGAGTCTGGTGGTATTTATAAACATACATCTGGCACAATAACATGTTGGTAATTATAAAATGAATGCTAATAAAATAAGTATAAATACTTAAGCCTTACACTAGGCAACTCCTAAACTGCTGCTTTAGCCTCTTTATCAAAACTTAAATACTAGATTGTCTGACAGCATCCTAAAGTTTTTGAATTATTTGATTTGTTACTGTCCCCATTTACATTAAAATGTTTGACTGAGCCAGAGCTGCTTTTGATCACCCCAAGGAAAGCAGACAGATTCAAACCACAAAGTCCTCATTACACGTCTCTCTTTCCTATGTTTTTATCACCCTGCAAGCCCAGTAGCTGTTGAACAGAGCTCCCTGGGCTCTTCTGATGGTGATGCCATTCCTACCGGGTGCTGATTACCCCTTCATCCTGCTGGAGGCTCTCTTGGCACCAGACCCAGGCCAAAGCAGATGAAATACATCCCCAGGATTTTATTCCCTGCTTCTAGCCTGCCTTATGTTCTGAACTGAAACTTTAAGTCAGTGGGTGCTCACTCTCCAGAAACGAGGACAATGGAGTGCAGCTGGGAGGAAAGGATGACTTCCTCCACCCTGACAAAAATCAAGAGAGCTATTATAATTTCTCCAGCTTTGCGAGGCTCAGGGTGATGCTGGTACAGCTCTGTCAGATGAGGTTTTTCTCATCATCTGAGTGTTTGATGTTCAACAACAGCACAGCCACGCACTTCCAGAGTGCTGAAACCACTGCTGACACCACCCTTTTTTCACAGCCAGGTTCTTTTAAGGCGAGGTGCACATGTTTATCAGTGCTCTGTTTTGTTTCTACTGAAGCAGAGCCACTTGAGGAGGAGGCAGCTCTTTCCTCTATCGCTGGAAATGGTCTTCTGTGTGCTGGTGCCAAGTGGGAGGAAGTGGGGAGAAGGGATGAATGTAAGAATGGGTATGAGTTTCATGAGCTCTGTGCACTCCTCCACTCAGGTTAGTTACCTTTTCTGATTCTCTGGTGTGTTTTATTATCTAGTTTGTCCAAGGTTTCTGGCTGCCTCTGGGTTTTGCATGTAACAAATGCATTCAGCAAACACTAATTCCTTCTAAAGGACAGCTCCAGAGCTGATGGATAAAATTTAACTTTGCAGATCGAAGTCCCTTTTCCTCCTCCATACAAACTGGGTATCGCAAAATGAAGGGGAAATCTGCAGCACACGTGCACAGCACAGAAAAGAAACAGCACCACAGCTCAAAAGCCTTATTTTGAGCTTGAGTTTTGCAGTTTGGAAAGGTCAAGGTACAATTTCTTCCTATTTTTTTAATTGTCTTGGGTGGAAATTTAAATGTAACAGCAAGAAGCCAGGTTGTATTCATCATTTGACTTTACTTCTACTTGGTTGGTTAGTAAGAGAATTTCCTGTCTGCAGGAAAGGTCTGTGCTTTGGAAAGAACACTTTATTTCAGGTTGATTGAAACACTGTATGCCGTAGTTGACAGAGTGAATGAAATAACGTTCAGGAAGTTTTCATTGCTGCCTGAAAGGAAATTTTATCAGACCTGACATTCATGTTGTTAAAAGTTTCAGTGTTCACAGAGGGCCATGTTTTAACTTTTCTGTGACTGATTCCAGCTCAGGTTGTAGTGCCACATTCAGCAGCACGGTTATTTAGGATTTTAAAAGTAACTCTTTCACCTTTTTGGAGCTGCCTCCTGCTCTGGGCCATCACTAACATGTGTGCTGTCATTGAGAGATTGTTTGAGGAACTGGTTCAAATGAAAAAAACCAAAATCTTCTTTTTTTCCTCATTCAGATAAGTTGCCTGGGTTGTTTCTCACAGGCTTCCAAGAACCATAGGTCAGAGGAAGGAGTGAGTGCAGCAGTAAAAGGCTCAGCATGTGCAGGAAGCGGATTGAGCCAGTGTTGGCACCAAAAGTTGTTCACGTGGAGCCATAACCGCTGTCTAATTTCATTATCTAGTAAGGACTACCTTGTTTCCTTAAATCAACAATTCCAAATCCCCAGAGAGTTGATTCATGTCTGAGGGAGATGTATCAAGTATGGTGGGTGGATAAGAAACAGACGTTGGTGTGCAGGTTAAAAATCCCAGGACAGCTCTTGCAATGACAGAGGCTGCTCTGGTGTCCTTGGAGAGCTTCCCTGGTGCTGTGCCTTGTTTGGATACACTGCAGGGAGGGATGCTGCAGCCATGGTTCATGTGAGGCACCTGTCTAAGGCACCCCAGCACTGCTGGGCAAATACCTGTAGCTAAAAGAGGGAAAGGTGACAAATGAAAGGAAGACGAAAAGAATAAAATGTATTTATCTGAGGGAAAAAGAGGAGCCAAACCCAAACACAACTGCAGGAATAACAACTCCCAAAAAGTAAGCAAAGCACACTGCAGACCTGAACAAAAGCATCAGGTGATGATGCTCAGTTTTAGTGAAGGAGTTGATTGTTGAATGTCCCAGCAGGGTCAGACAGGAGCAGCTCTGCTTGAGATGTTGTGCAGCTCAGCACAAGCCAAACTCAAACTTTTGCACGTGCAGGAATTAATGCTGCAACCAACACACACACAGAGAAATGCCTGCATCATAAACATGGTTGGAGACCTGGGGCATAACGCAAGCAGAACCTCCAGTATTTCTGGAATTAAGCAAAAAGAGAGAAAAATTTGGATTAGGCCAAAGTTGGACACTCCTAAGCTAACGTGCTCCTCACCTCTACTCTATCCCAACACCAATTTAAGATTAAGTGATTGAATAAATAACCCCTCACACACCTACAAACTTCATGAAATCAGACATCCCCCTGATTTCAAGGGCTGGTAAGTGCAGTGGAAGCCCTGATGTCAAGGTTGGAAAAGCCAAGCTTTGGTCTCAGGTTTGAGAAGTGGTGGGGTTTTCACCTCATAGCTGGGTCTGTTGTCAGTAATGCAGAAGGGAAGCACTTACACATGAGAATAAAGCACAGACAGGTTTGCTGACTCGTATTCACAGGAAAGGTAATGGTGTGAAAAGGATTCTCATCTCCTGACTCCCTTCTTCTGTGTTTTATCCACAAACCCATTTTTGAGTCATGGGATGCTTCTGAGTTTTTGATGGATTTAAAGAACACATCACATCTTGTATATTATATATATATATATACACAAAGACCAAAGAGTTTTCCCATTTTGGAAACCATTTACAAACAGTTTTACCTACACTAAACAGGTAACAAACACAGCAGTGAACAGGGAGTTCAGGGAATACAGAGAACAGGAAAAGCAGCTCTGTGCAGGTCCAAACACAGCCAGTTATCAGGAAAATCTTAACCATGAGATCTGTGTCATTGTAGAACCATTTTTCCAAGCCGAATAACAGAAGCTTGAAACCTTCATACCTGGACCATCATCTCATGGATGGAATAATCGACCTGTGTATGGTCTGACTATACAGCAAAGACATTTTAACTCCATGCAGGACTCACCTGGGATTTTAAATGAGTTAAAACAGCTTAACACTTGTAAAAAAATGCATTTCCTCCTCGTGATTGTTAGCTGCTGACTTAAGGAATCCACCTAAAAGAGCTCTCAGTTAGGGCTGTCTCCCTTGAGACCTCACGTTGACACAGAAAGTGTTCATTCCTTTGAAAATTTGCTCTACCAATGTTTATTTAGGCTGAGAAGAGGGAAGGGCTAGATGGATAACTGCCTTGAGAGTTAGGAGGACATAAAAAAAATCCAGGGAGAATGAGAGTGCCCCTAAGAAAGCAGGAAACTCCTCGGGAGGGAACCTTCAATATCTGAAGTCGAAGAGAAGAAAAAAGGAAAAGTCAGGAAGAAAAACACTCTGCTAAAGCCATTCTCTGAAGTCCCAGAGGAGCCTTGCTTTCATTCAGTGCACTAAAACATGGCATTCCTTGGAATTCTGCTCCCTTTTGTGAGGCTGGAAAAGCTCAGCAGAGACTCAGCAGTCACAGAGGTGATCGAGCAGAGCTCAGATGGCCCTTCCCTCACACCACAGCGCTGCTCTCAGAACTGGCCCCGCGCTGGGTCTCCTGCTCACCCTCTGCATCGGGAAAGTTCCCTCGTTTGTGTGTGCAGACGCCCAAGTTTCAGTAGATGGGCTCAGGCTACATGAAGAACTTCCATATCTTGATTTAAATATCAGAACTTCCTTTCTAGTCAGCTTTATTATGGAAACGCAAATTGATTGGAAAAGGGCTTGAAATTTGAGTAACACAAACATAACTGATATTTCTATGGTAAAAAAGAATTTAAAAAATCAAACGATCCTTTGTCTCAGCTTTGCATTTTGGGGGGTATTTGGCATCTTTCAGCTTCAAAGCTGGATTCCTCCTTTACAAAACCATGCACACAGGACTCCACCTTCCTCGAGAACCATCCGTGGTGGGAAATAATCCAAATTCTAGCTAACAAAAGAAATGAGGCAGCAAAAGATGCACATGGCAGGGATTGCTTTCCCAGTTCTTTCAGATGAAGAAATGATAAAATGTTGCATTGCTTGCTTTTTTTTTTTTTTTCCTCCAAAATCCATCTCACTTGACAAGGCTATCAAGAGTTGCAGCAGGTTTTTTTCTGATTTATTGTATGGGAACCATTTTAATCTTGCTCCTCTGGCTTTTTAGTGCCCCCTCGTGTTTAAAAGAACGTGATAAAGATCAATTGCATCTGTGTGTCTTTTCAGACATGAGATTCATGGAGAAGACCTTAAATAACTCTGTCTGAGAAAGGTGTGAAAATTAGGGCATAGGGGAAAAAGATCTTTTAAAAGCTTTTTTATCAGAATTAAAAACAGAGTTTTAGCTTGTAAAATTTTTCAGGATTGTTTTTACCCGTGTCCAGATGTTACCAAACCCACTGATAAATTAAAGGTACTTATAAGTTTGTGATAAGTGCATTTTTAAAAGTATTTTTAAAATATTCAGAAAGAGCACTGAGATTTCTTCTCTTTATTCTGTTCAGGTTTATTGTCCATAATCAATAATTAAATAATAGTCTTTATGATCTGATGGTGAAAGGTATCTGAGGACTTGCTTCCAGGTACCAGTATTTTAAGGTGTGTGAGTTGTTGGGTGTGCAGGTTGTACATGGGAAAAAGGAGAGAATGAGCCACTGGAATTTCTCCTACTGTGTCACTGGACTTTTTCAGACCTTGTGCCAAGTACCTCACCTCATAGCTGCTGATACCCTCATCCTCAGGGTATGTGCTGGCATCTTCCCATGGAAATTCAACCTGCTGTTAAGAGAAAAGAATTCTATATATATAGATATAAAATTTTATATATATATAAGAACTTTTATCATTGGCATAGCTGACAAAATAGGCCAAAGAAACATTGCACACATTGAAAACCCTATGTTGTGAAAGGGAGCATTCAAGAGCTGCTTTTGAAAAGAAATCACCTGAATCACCAGAATTTTGTGTGAATGTGTCTATTTCCCACCTTGACCTACATAAATGATACACACAGAACTTCCTGAACCCACTCCAATTCAAATTTTCCTCTGTGGCCAGCAAGAGGCTGCTGTGATTCGAGTTCACCTCTGAAGAAGAAAACTCCTTCATGCAGTACCTCTTGGATCGCAGTTCTGACAAAAATAGCAGCGCAACACCCTTTCTTCTTTTCTTGCAGACAGATCTGACAGTCTGGAGGGGAGCTACAAAAACTTCTCCCATGACAGATTAACTCCTAAGTGGTGCAATTAAAAAGATTTATTAAGATTTGATGGAGAAGGTGGCTTTAGAGCTGAAGGAATGGCCTCGATGTCACAGCTACCCTGACAGGAGGCAACAGCTCATCAGAGAAGTTTGACTTTGGATTAGTCCTGGTGAATAAGACACAAGGAGTTTACAAATTTTTTTATCTCATTTTTTTAATCCCTTCTTGTCCAACCCTCCCCTCTTATCACTAAACCTAACCCACAGATCCAGGCTTTTGCGTCACCTTGGTTCTGTCATCCCCTCCAGCTTCACCTGCCTCCCCACCCTGATTTTTCCTGGAAGGAAGCAGAGGCTCAGGCTGTGGGATCACACAGGACTCAGGGTTGGCTGCTTGCTTTTCAAACACCAGTGTGTGCTGTGAGTGGTGCATTTTTATGGCACATTTGTGTACAGTAACAAATGGCCTGGCTTTGTTAACCCTAATTACCCATCTGGATATAGACAGGCTACTTATATTTACAGATATAATGCAGGAAGGTATGTGGTGCTCAGTCTCACCAGGAAACAATCACTGCTGCATTATTTTATTTATATGGATTCAAAGCACAATATAACAAGGTCTATATTCTTTCTTGGATCCATGTGATATTCAAACACGTGCACGTGAGGACACAGCCATACCTGATTACCTCAACCAGGACTCAGCCACTGCAGGTGATGTCCTGCCTTGCTGAGATCTGTCTCAGAGGGGTTGATTGCATATTCAAACATCCTTCTTCAGTTTTCTCTCTGTTGTTTTTCGTTCAGTACCTGTCCTGCAGAAACACAGAGGTCTGAGGCTGAAAAAGTGAACACAGCTGTTCCTTTAACCAGCTCACCACTCTCACAGTTTCTCATGGAGGCCATAGATATTTGTGCTTTGGAAAATATTGGGGAGTCTCTGCTACTGACTCAGCCCTGGACTGGATTCTCAGCTCATTGTCCTCTTGTTTCCAGGGAGTCTTCACAGAGATCCCGACTCAATTCATGATTCATGTGTTTAAACCACAAACACCTTGGAGATAAACTCTGGATATTTAAAAAAAAAAAACAAAAAACCACACAAAAAGCTGTAACCACCAGTTGCAACTGAATATATGAGAGTATAGAATTTAAACCTACCAATCAGTGACAGTCTTATGTGTAATTGCATTGGTAATGTCTCATGGAAAGGCCTTATAATATTTGAAGGTAATTGCTGCTTGTAGACCACTGAGAGCTGCATTGCAGTAATTCAAATCAGAAAAAGCAGATATATGAGTGCAACATTATCCAAATATTGGTGCAAGAGGTTACTTGCTGTTATAGCACAATCTGGTGCTGTTGTAGCTTCAGGTCTGAGCTCGTTTGCAGAAACACAAGTTTGCTACTTCTTGTGAAGTGTTTTTAGGAAAGGGAGGTCAGTCAGGTCTCCTGGCTGCTTAGGAGGTGGGATGGACAAGGAGTGAAACCTCATGGGTTGGGTCTCTGGGTGTGATCTCTGTTATACTGGTGAGCAGATGGCCTCATGCATGGGTTGGAAGGACCAGCATCTCCTTTGGCAAGTGCTGCCAAAACTCTGAGCTCTAATCTCCAGTGGATAACAAACCTTGAGCTGTTTTAGAGGATATCTGCTGATAACAAAAGAGAATATGAAATATTTAGGTCCTGGCATGTGAAAAACCTTCACTGCTGATGGCAAAACCCCCATCACAGTCAATGAAGAGTTAAAACCTTGTCTCTCAGTGGGCTGCCAGTGCATGCAGGATGCTGAATTTGCTGTAGAATGCCTGTAGCACACAGGGCAGCAGACTTTCAGTATCCAAGCCACTTAAAGGGTATTAACCTGACTCACAGTTAGTGCCTCTTTGTATTTTACAACAAAAGGCTTTGCTGCCTCAATTATAAATGACAAAACCATTGCAAGTTCAAAATTAAGTTGCAGTAAACACCTGGACTAAAAGTGTGTTGAGGGAGATGCTGCCTCCTATAAATGCAAAGAGTGGCAAGTGGAGTCACAAGTAAATGCTTCACCCTTTCTTCCTCTTTGTGATTCAAGTGACTAAAGCGCTACAGGTAACTTCTGCTAAGCAATTTTGTATAATTTTTTTTTCTTTTTACCTTCATTGTTTAAGACCAAAGACACAGAGCCAGGTCAGGCACATGGAAATACTGTGGGCTGATTTTTGCTTTGGACTGTACCCCCCCCAAGAAAGAAAGAAAACCACTGAGAACCATTCTGATTTTTCCTCTCCTGGTTGCCTGAAGGTGGTAATCAATGTGTACTGCTGTTAGTCACACGGATCAAAGAGCAGGGAACACACACTGCTGTGTCTGATGGAAATGGCCATGGACCAATTGTCTTGCCCTAAAGCAAGAAGTGCTGGGGATTAGGGGGAACTTTTCTAAATGCATGGACAATTGTAAGCATAGCACCAGAATCCCACAGGAGCTGGAGATGGATGCCAGCAATCTCACCAAAAGAAAACTCAGATCAGCAGTAGTTTTGCTCTGCTTTGGGATGGAGAGGGGGACTGGATCCAACAGCAGAGGGTTTAAAAAAGTTGGGAGTGGGCTCCGTTTCCCTCCCCACCCCTCTGGCCGGTGCAGCTGTGCCACGGCTGTCAAAATTTCCTTCCATCAGCAGCGCGGGGCGAAGCGGGGACCAGCTGTGACTCACGGTGTGAGTCAAACCTCCTCCCTGCCGTCCCTGCGAGCGCAGCTTACAGCATCCCCTGAATTCATTGCAAAGGCCTGCCGGGGCTCTTGGGTGGTGTCCCTTTCAGCTGCAAACTGCACAGGGGAGAAGGGGGAGGTGCCTCTAAGCACTCCTGTAAAATGACACTCGGAAACTTCGGCAGCATTGATGGGAAAACCCGGGATGTTTCCCAGGTTCGTGGCGAACAGCAACTGGTGAAAGTATTTCGTTGCGGACCTGAGAAAGGGAATAATCTTGCTCCTCCTGGACATTACTGTTTACAAGCAGTAACTCTTTTCTCACTGAGCTTCGCAAAATGCTAAATCACAAAAAAAAAAAAAAAAAAAAAAAAGAAAAAAAAAAAAAAAAAAAAGTAGTAAAAAAAGGAAGCAGAGACTGCTCACAGAAATAATATTTAATAAAAGCATGCACAGAAGTGCCTATGCTTGACCCAAATGGGTTCAAAACAAATAAAATAGTCTGTGCTTTAGGCACATGAGCTCTACCTAAATGCTAAGTGCTATAGAGACACAAGAACTTGCCATACTCTGAGGTCCACCTCACCAAGGACCCACTGTCTGTCAGGGGTAAGTGGCAAGGAAAGGGGATTAGAAACAGAACAATCCTTCCCCACAAATGCCTCTCCAACCATCAGAGCTTTGAGAGCTTACTAAGTTGAAAATTACACCAGACTCCTTTGTACAGTATTGGAGCTATTTTTCATAAATATTTCTTGTCCCCTTTCAAAAAAAGCTTCTGACTTGACTTGTATCTCATGACAATGTAACAACGTTCTGCATTCTGTACACAGTTTTGTTCTGTTTACCATTATATAGTAATTTACTTAATATTCTTATGGTATCAGTGCACTACATGGAAAAAACACTCATCCTGTTTATTTAATCTTGCCACCCGCTAATTCCTGTGGGCATACCTTAGTTTTTATACTGTGACATATCACTCCCTGTTTATCTTTCCCTCATTGGCTGTGGTTTTAGGGCTCTCTGGAACCCAATTCTATACAACATAGCTTTTTTTTTTTTTTTTGCCTGGGAGTCCCTGAGAGCCCGGGAGTGTGCTGTGTGTGGTGGTGAAGGTGAGGAGCAGGGGCTGTGCTGCTGTCACAGCCAGGGCCAGGGCTTGTTTCACCATCATGTGATTGTGTTCACGCTGCTCCGGGTGCCTGCCAGGGATATGGGCTCTTATCTCTGGGTGCCCCAGCTGAGAGCAGAGCTGCAGTGGATCCCTGCCTTCACTGAGTGCCCCTCAAAAGTGTAAAAAACTTCAGAAAAACAGTCCAGAGGCAGCTCCAAGGCAGAGGGGTGGGTGGTTGGTTGGTTGCCATTTGGGGTGGTGGGGCTGGTGCCACACACAGGCATTTCCTCAGAGCACGAGCAACCCGAGCACACAGAGCCTTCACTCAGCTCCAAAACACAGGAGCCCAGAGCTGCATTATTATTGTTAGAAAAGCACATAATCCATTTTACAGACTGTAAATATTTCCAGCAAGAGCACTCACTATAGGTGTGGATGCCAAGCCCCGCTGTCGCCTTCCTAACTGCTGGGAGAGCACTTTTGTTTTATTGCACAGACAGTGGGTTCTCCATCCCCTCGCCATTCTTCTCACAAGTATGTGTTGAGATGGCATGCTGGGTTTATCACAGGCTGAGGAAGAAAACTGGAGCTGGAGTCTCTGCTTCCTGTCATCCCAGCAGCCTATTTTAGCTCATGGGGCTCTTGAAAAGACAAATCACGTTTCCTCTGCGTCTGTTGCAGGCTGAGCAGTCCCACAGCTCAGCTCTGTCACCTCAGGTGAGTGGCCCAGCCCTCGCTAGCCTAATTACAAAGTCCATGTGCCCACACAGAGGAGGGAATATTGACAGGTGAAAGGAATAGTGTGGGGAAGCAGCGCAGGGGGATGGAAGCCAGACAGGCTCTGTCCAGACTCATGGTTTTCCTGTTGTCTTTATAGCAGTTTCCAACAATGGGATTCTCCAAAGAAGCTAAAGGATCTGCCAGGGCTCATCTAGGGGTGTGGGATGGGAATTTGTTGTCCTGCGTCACTGTACTACTGGGTGGAGCACAGGTTCCACAGCGCACTGAGACTTTTCCATTTCCACTCCAATGTGGGCCCTGTCAGCCCAGGACCTTCTAAAATAATACCAGGAAATTAATCCATGTTAATTTTCAGGACACCAAGATAAATTATTGCTCATTAAGACTTAAACACCTGGAATGAGGTAGTAATGTCAGTTTTTGAGGTTTTTTTCAGGCGTGAAGCTGCAATACAAGCCTAATTCTCAAAATCTGGCTTGTCAGACTAAAACTTCCTAAAACCTGCTACAAAATGATGTCATCAATCAGCTGATCTACCTCTGGATGGCCTTTCAGTAGGGAGTTACCCACAGGAAAGGTGGCACTTGAGTGATGAAGGCCCTGTGCACGCATCCAGGCTGAATTCCCACCCCAGCTGGATCCAGCAGATGCTCATGGCGCTTGTGGCCACGATGAGATGGGATATTGGAATCCAGCACTATTTCCAGATTTCTTTGTGTCTCACATTTGTAAAACAAATATATATGTTGGTCCCGTGCCCGCCTTCGGGTCTGTCGCAGATCTCCGTCCAAAATAAATTAATTACAGGCAAAGGGAAAAGAGCATGTTCCCAAGTGCCTTTGATCTGGGGGTTAAGCGAGCTGCTGAGTGAGGCTTCGGTGCAACACAATCTACTCGCCCCTTCCCCTGCTAATAATAAACCCAGTGATGTGCACTTTAAAAATAGTCTGATCCACACTGGCCCTAAAAGAGCCCAAAAGTTAAAATGCAGTGAAAAAGATAGGACATGTAGCCTGAAACCACCGTGACTCAGGGCCTCTGGGGGTTATATTCCATGAAGAAGAAGTCCATATGCATAAACTCCCCTGTTTCTATACTTACCACACTGTGTCTTCTGTCTCTCCTGTCAAACCCCCAACCAACCCAGAAAAGATGCTTTTACAGTTTTCCAAAAAACAGCCCCACAGAGATACCTAAGCCATAACCTGCTACATTTTCAGCAGCAAAGGCGAATTCAGGGTGGAATTAGGACCATGATCTGTCCAGCCTTAGGGGAAGTGCCACCAGCAAAATTCCACACAGGGATGTCCCTGCAATTTCTCTGGGTGCAAGAAGACTGGGAAGGGCCTGGGTACTGCAGGAGCACGGCAGTGAGAGGAGCTTGCAAATGTGGGGCACTTGGGGGCTGCCTGCCAGAAGCTGGGAAGCCTGGTGAGCCTTTTTCCTTTTGGCAGAGCCCTTGCACACTGCTGGCTTTGCATTTTTGAGGGTTACGTGCTCATCTGAGATTACAATTAAAAAAAAGAAAGAGAAAACAGTCAAGAGAATGGTGCAGATAAATCGGTGTCAGGTTTGCCTGAGTGGGTTTCTGCAGCACAGCACGGGCTCAGGCTGTAACTTTGGAGAAGACCAGGGAATCCCTGTGGGGCACTGAGGAGGGGAATAGCCTGAAATCCTATTCAAATCCCTGTACAAATACTGTAGCCACCCAGCGGGAGGCGTACAAAGCGAGCGCCAGCTATTTCACACCTCACATTTCTAAAAAAAAAGTTTAAAAAAATTTAGTCTTTGAGCGCCCGGGCTGATGGTGTCTATGGTGACGATCAGAGCATCCCGCCCGGACCAGACCTGGGAGAAGAAGCCTTGCCGAGGGACAGGCTGCCCTGGCTGCCCCTCGCCAGCGGGGCGGAGGAAAACCTTGCCCCTGCTTTCCCAGCTGGGAATCTCGTCACCTTTCCCACCGGGGCTGAGTGAAACACGGGGAGTGGCCAGACTGCACTTTGGGGCGTGGGGGAGCGATCCCGAGGCTTCAGCAGCAGACTCAGCCTCGCTTTTCCTTTTCGCTCGGGCAAAAACACGAAGGTGCGGGGGAGAA
The DNA here is from genome assembly GCA_013397795.1 of Orthonyx spaldingii. Taxonomy (NCBI): domain Eukaryota; kingdom Metazoa; phylum Chordata; class Aves; order Passeriformes; family Orthonychidae; genus Orthonyx; species Orthonyx spaldingii. Next base: position 178,742 of record VZTJ01005562.1, on the reverse strand, counting down.
AAAAGAAAAAGGGAAAATAACTAGGAAGCGGCGCGGGGGTTCCGCGGCTGAGCCGCGAGTGCGGGGCGGGCGGCGGGCGCTCCCCGCAGCGCAGGGCGCGCTGACCTTTCGCGGCCGCGCTGTCCCCGCCCGCAGCTGCCGCCGTCGCTCCGGCGCCGCCGCCCCGCG
>VZTJ01005562.1:100718-178473 GCA_013397795.1 Orthonyx spaldingii | reverse complement strand
CAGGGCAGGGCGAGGGCCGGCTCCCCGCGGAGGGCCGCGCTCCGGCGGGCCGGGCCGGCCGCCGCCCGTATTTAAAGTGTGCCCGGGGGCGGCGGGGTGCTGCGCGGAGCCGCTCCCGGAGCAGCGCCCCCGCCCCGGCGGCAGGGGGGGACGAGGGAGGAGGAGGAGGAGGAGCGGCGGGAGGAGGAGGGATCCTGGCAAGTTCACTTTGGTACCAAGTGGCAGGCGGGCTGCGGGGCTCGGACGGGCGATGGAGAAGGATGAGATCCACCTGCGCAGGCTGCCGGCCGCCGCGCCCTGGGGACCGCGTAAGTCTCGGCCGCTGCCGCGCTGGGGACGGTGCGGGATGGGGCGCGCTCCTGCCCGGCCGCGGACGGGCTCGGCGGGCGGCCGCCCCGGGTGCCCCGATAAGGGATTTATTATTAGCGTTTCATCGACTATTTTTAAAAATCCAGAAATAAGCGCCGCGGAGTACCGGTGAAATTAAATAGCTCGACTCCCATCTCCCGCTTTGCCCCTCCACCCCGCCCGACCCCCCCGAAGAGTAAAATAGTGTAAAGTACTTTCAGCCTATGTTAATATCATAATTAAAAGCTCGTCTAACCGCGGGAAGCCAATCTAATTATGAAAAATTGCCGGAGTACGAAGTATATGTGACAAATCCTTGAGTTGATGATTGCTGTTAATTCACACTGTGCTGTGGAAGAAGAGCTGAAAAAAAAACCTTACTAAATGAAATGGATCTGAGATTTTCAATACTGTTTTTACAGAACTGACTAAATCATGTATCTCGGTATCATTAACTAATGTGTGCCGCAAAATAAATTATATATGTTGGAAGGGGAAAATACATTCCTTGGCTGAGAAGTTGCAGAATGTTTGGAGCCAAAGAGCAGATCGTTTAAATGGTAGGGGGTGGGAATTTCCTTGGCTTCCCTCTGGAAATAAATCATGGCTCAGTGTCTGTGTGCGTGCATGTGCACCCACATGTGCACTTATATAAAATCTGGGTATAGAAAACCTCCGTGCGCACGCACTGGGACACAAATTTTGCAAGTACTATTTACTGAACGCATTTTTTCTACCAGTTTGGAGACAATAAAACCAGAACTGAGATGCTAACCAGGAACATACTGGAACACTTCTGATTATCCGGCTGAATTGTATACAAATGAAGCAAATTTAGCGTGGAACCATTTATAAATTCCATGCTTTACAATCAAAATTCCAAATCTAGCTGTTTGCAGCTAAGAATAGCGCGGGGAGCCCTTTTCTTTACTCCCTCTTTTTGGATTCCCACGAAAACTGTTATCCTAGAGCCTACTCATTAAATGGCCAAGTATTTCACTGGAGTTCAGCCCATTTCTAGAAGAAATGCTGTTTACTCATCAAACCTAGGCTGGTCAGAGCACTCAGAATTTAAACTTTTTCTTTAATGTCTGACACAAAACAGGTGGGCTTTATATCAGGAGCAGGGGACAGGGTTTCTGCATGGCACTGGTTGTCCCACCTTAACTTCTTTCTGGAAGTATGGAGCTCAAACTTTGCACAACCGCAGGGGAAGGCAAGTGGAGCATGGGAAGCTGAAGTGTTGTGGCAGTACATTAACAGAGATATCAGTAAGAGGACTAAATGATAAAATGGCACTGGGAACTGCCATTACTCATGGGGCAGGTGGTGATTTATCACGAGGTAATCGCAGCAATAGCGTGGCAAGAGTCCTGAGAAATCGTTTGAGTGGCTTTTTATCTTTGAGAAGCAGAGTCTTTTACAGTGACATTATTTAATTTACTGAATCACCCCTTAGCAGCATGAACAGCTTCATTGATGAGTTCAAGGAGCAGTTTTGTTCTCGGCAGTGTGTGTTTGTATTTCTGTTGATAACCTATCCAAAAGAGCTTGTTTGTAAAAGCTGTTTATATGACAAAACTCCTGTCTAATGACATAGCAGCATTTGTGGTACAAATTCGCTTTGTAGCTTGCAGGAGAGACACGTGGAGACCCATCCTTGAAGTTTTTACACTCAAAACAATCCTTCTGCACGCAGCAAAGGAAACCTGCTCATTACAAGGAATTAGGAAAAAGTTGCGGGCAGTGAGAGGATGATGAAAGACAGGAAAGCAGAAGGGAAACTGTGCTCCCCTAAGCTCTGGGTAAATACTATCTGTTGCCTACATCCAAAGTACTGTTTCACTTATCACTACCAAGGAAAAAAGTGACCTCAGCACATTATTTTTGGCCCTGTCGGTGGCATGAAAGGACAGGTGTCCTGAGCTACATCTGTGCCCTGAGGAGCCGGGCACCGCAGCTGATGCCTGTCAGCTCATTGTGTGCCCATTCCTTCTCTGTGCCCTGGGGTAAGGAGCGCATCTGCTGAGGATGGGGTGAGGGTCAGAACTGGGGCGGGCTCTGGGGCAAGGGAGGGGCACGTTGGCTTCTGAAAGGACCGTGGTGATATCCTGTCACTGCAGAGAGAAGCCTGGAGGCACCGGGACAAGTGCCCGGGACTAAGCACAGCTTTAGGAGTCAAGAATTTACCCTCTAACCTTTCAGCACTCAAAAACCCCCTAAGCGAACCTCTGCCCTTTTTGAAAGCAAACTTAAATGTTGTCAGACCAGCACCCCAAAAAATGAAATGTTTCTTCCCCTCTTCTCTGGAAGACTATGTTCAATCCAGAGCTGGGAGTTCCGGCACGTCTCCATAGGTTTCTGGGGTGTACTGCCCAGCTCCCCCTGGTAGCACTGCAGCTCTTTCCATTAACAGTGAAAATGATGGAGCATATTAAGCTAATAATTAATCAGAGATGACAAGGGACTAATAACTGTATTGATTTAATTAGAACTTCTTTTCCAGCTCTGCAGCTTGCAGTCATGCACATCATTAACTTAATATTTTAATTTGTCGTGATAGCTTATTAATTTCTGAGGCTGAGCGTGCACGCGGCCAGGGCAGCGGCTCTGACTTTGTGCCGGACTGCAGCCATGTGCCACGGGAAGCATTCCTTGTCCTGCCCCAGGCTGACAGCAAGCAGGGCAGCTTGGCAGTCACTGGGGGCTCTGACAGGGCATCGAGGTGGTGGGAAACGGGGCGTGGCGGAATCAGGTGTGGTGGATGTGCTGGGAGGATGGTGTGGAGCTCTGGGGCCACATGCAGAGGTTGCATGGGCGTGTGACATGAAATATGGGGCGAAAGCAACGTGCCAAAACAGAAGGCAGGCAGCAGAGTAACCCTGGGAAGTAGCAGGGTTTGTTGGCATCGGGAAGGGAAAAATGTCCATTTTGACTCGAATTGCACTCTTTGGGTTCTGGCAGTTTTGAGAAAAGGAAATGCTTGGGGACGTGCTGTGGTTGGAAAATAAGGCTCACTTTTAATTAGGATCACTTTGGGGAGAGGAAGAAAGGAAGGGACTGTGACAGGCATGAAAAACTTGAGGACTTTACTGTATGAAAAGCTGATGAATGCCAAGTTTGGTCCCACCCACCTCCCATTGTACTGGGGATACTTGGCACTAACTGGGGCACGTTTGGCATCCTGCACAGCTGGGTCCTGAGTGAGATTCCGCTGGGATGCACTCCTGACCAGAAACCTCTCCAGCAGGAAGGAGCTGTTCTCGCTGAGACCACAGTGCTAAAGAGGTGCTTGTGTCACACTGTACAGCAAGATCTGTGACCCCTGGGGAAAGAGATCCCATTAACCTCCACACAGAGCTCAGCATCCTGCTGCCTCTTGTCCAGGTACTTTCACATCTTTGCCCTGTGCCCTCGGAAGGCTGATCCCTTTGCTGTATCCTCATTTGCCACAGAAGGCAGCCAGCACAGGGATGAGATCTGGGAAAGCCAAAGGCACCGAGCAGGCTCCAGAGGAAAGCCTGTCTGAAGTCCTTGGCGGTGTCCTCCTGCGAGATGAATGGGAATTTGAAGTATTGACACTATCCAAACATGCATTTCATACGGAATTGTTGGGTCACTGTGTAGGTGCACCATTGGTCAGGTGAGCTCCAGGATGGGAAGTCACCACTCCTCTTACTTCTTGTGAGTGTTTTCAGGGATTCTGAGAAAGCCCTTCTGCTCACAGCCTCATGTTTTGTTACACAGGCCAAGTTAGCACCAGTGAGATGAAAGAGCTCTGTATGATTTCAGAGGCTGCAGAAGGTGTTCAGCTGGTGGGGTTATCCACCTTCCCGACCTCACCTGTGTTAGCAGCCAAACTGGAGATTAGGACAAGACTTGCAGTTCTGTCATAGGTACAAATCCCAAGAGGAGGGGCTTTTACAAATGACAAATTTTCAGGGGTTGGCAGCTTTGCTGGGGCCCTGCCACGGGGTTATTTTCAGTGGTGCTAAGTCATCTTGTGCCAGCTGTTGGATCTAAGCAATGCCACTAACACGGCGCGACTTTGTTCTGGTGCTTTGAGGAGCACAGAGATAGTGGTGTCTCCATTGTTCCTGCGAGGTAATTTATGGTAAATGTGGGCTTTTTAGCAACAACCACAAGGTCTGTCTGTCTTGGGAGGCTTGGAATGCACAGGAAGCGAAGCTCCTCGTGCTGGGCTGCATTAGTCACCACGGCTGCCTCGTCCTAGGCGAGCCCACATGCCCTCCAGGGAAATAGACTCGTATTTATTTGGTTTAGCCTTTGATTTGTATCTCTCATCCCTCTCTTTCTGAAAGTAGTACTACATCCTGGAGGGAGGGCCAGCCCTTCTCCCTGCCCCCTAACCTCCCTGCATCCTTTAGCCTTTCTCTGCAGCAGCTGACCCGTGTCCCCGCTCCGTCCTCGCCTCGCCTTTGTTCCCTGCCTTTGTGCTGCTCCGTGTGTTCTGTGTTCCAGCTTCCTTTGCTCTTTCCAGTGGCTTGTCCCTGCCTCTCCTCTGCGGCTGGCCCACATGCCAGTGTTTGCTGTCTTCTTCAGACTCCCACAGTTCACATTTTTTGAACCTTCTGTTGGCAGTCTGTCCTTCCAGCCATTACAGAAACTATTTCCAGATTTGAACTGATGGAAAGATAGCAGTAACACCAGACCCACTGCCATTCCTCTTTAATATCTTTGCCTGCTTACCTTATCTACATATCTGATTTATTCTTGGCAGCCCTCTATCTGTGCAAGGACCTGGATGTGCATTCTTATTCCTATCAGTGGTATATTAATAATGTATACAATTACTGAGATGGCCTTTCAGGCTGCAGCTCTGAAAGGCAGAACCGTTTCTTTTTTAAAAACTGACACAAACACCTATGACTTTTGCCACACCACTGAAAGTGCTCCAAGGGAGTTTTAAAACCTCCAATCTGTTATGAAAAGACTAAGTGGTTTGCAGGCATTAACTGCTCTTTTCATATCCTATAAATTAGAACTTCGATCATGACATCAGTGATACATAACAATCCGAGTTATGTATTCCTGGCTCCCAGTCCTGCTGGTTTACCTCTCCCTCTATTTGTATCCTGATGAGTACATACTAAAACGAGAAAAATCTCTGTTTTCTAAACACATTGCAAAATATTTGGTGCCCCTTGTACAACTTCATTGACGTCAGCTGATATCCTGCTTGCAGAACAAGCTTGCAATGTGCAACAGGGATCCATGTGTTGATAAGTAAGGTTTACCAAGAGAAAATGTGTCCAGGGAGAGAGAAATACATTTCACAGCATTCAATTAGTGAAAAAAGGGAGAAGTCTAGCAACTAAATTACATTTTCAGAGCAGATTCAGGACCTATTGTTAAAAATTGAATAGGAAAAGTGAGCAGATAGTGACTTCAGTGACATCATGGAGGTAAAAGTAATGAACTCTGAATACATTTTAAAGCTCTACTTTTCAGCATGATATTGTAGGAGTTTTGTAATCTTTCTTAAGAAGTGGAACAAGAGCCAGGGTGGAAGTTTCAGGACTAAGCATCATTCAAAGTTTTAGGTTTTTTACAACTTTGAAGTAAGGATGGTGACAGATGCTTGTCCAGAGCAGCATTAACAGTCAGGGAAAAACCTCTTGTGTATTTATCTCTGACCATTTGTGCTATGGCATCTTGGCTGCCCACGCACCACAAGACATGTCAATGAGGGTGCCTTGCAATTCTTCCCGGATTTTGGGAGGCAAAGATTCAAAATATGGTATGACTTGATGCTTGTGGCATGACTGCCCAGATAAAAAAAATCTTCTGCGGGCTACAAGAGATGGAAGCAGCTTTTATGCAAATCCCGTTAAATTCATCACGAGTGCAGTGTGGTGCTGTTGGCCTGAAAAGGTTTTCCACTGATGGATTGGTGCTGCTTTGGCAAACCAGCCAGAGGAGGAGAAGGAAGGGTTGTGTGGGTGTACTGAGTTCACTGCTGCGTGTTTGGGAGTTGAGCATCCAGCTCCATATTTAATCACCTCTTTGGTTTTGATTAGCACTGGCATGGTCACAGAATCCCAGGATGGTTTGGGCTAGAAAGGGCCTTAAAGGTCGTCTAATTCCATCCTCTGCCATGGGCAGGGACACCTCCCACTATCCCAGGTTGCTTCAACCCCTGTCCAGCCTGGCCTTGAACACTCCCAGGGATGGGGCAGGCACAGCTTCTTTGGGCACCCTGTGCCAGGGCCTCACACCCTCACAGGAAAGAATTCCCTTCCCAATATCCCACCTGAACCTGCCCTCCCAGTCTGAAGCCATTCCCCCTCATCCTGGCACTCCATGCCCTTGTCCCAAGTCCCTCTCCAGCTCTCCTGGAGCCCCTTCAGGCACTGGAAGGGGCTCTAAGGTCTCCCCAAAGCCTTCCCTTCCCCAAACTGAACAACCCCAGCCTGACTTCATAGATGGCTTCAGCCCTTGGAGAGTCTCCATGGCCTCCTCTGGACTCATTCCAGCACGTCCACATCCTTCCCATGTTGGGGTCCCTGAGCTGGATGCAGCACTCCGGAGTAGAGGGGCAGAACCCCCTCCCTCACTCTGCTGACCACGCTGTTTTCGTGGCACCCCAGGACACATTTGGCCTTTTGGGCTGCCAGCACACCTCGACAGCTCATGTTGAGCTTCTCATCAGCCAGCAACCACGAGTCCTCCTCCTCAGGGCTGCTCTCAATCCATTCTCTGCCCAGCCTGTATTTTGGGATTGCCCCAGTTGAGGTGCAGGACCTTGGTCTGTCCATGCAGTCTGGACCTTGGGACGTTTTCCCCAGTGTTTAACCTGGTGTGGGCACTGCTGATGGAAGGTGTGTGGACTGCAGTTTGGGATGTACCAGCTGGTTCTGTGGTGCATCTGGAGGGAGGAACCAGCTGTAGGACCACTGGAAGGGTGAGACCAAGCAGCTGCAGCCTGTGTGGTGAAAGCACCCTCTCCTGCTAGTGGAAACTACTCCATTATTGTCTGCATCCTGTGTTCCTGGCACGGAGTCTGGGACTGGTCTAAAGAAGGCAAATGCTTCTCTGTGTGTAGTCTGAATGTTGGTATGTGGTCAGCAAACCCCATCCAGATGCTTGTATCTCGCTGCAAACTTTTGAATGTTCTCCTTCTGATGAATGGCAAGAACAGGTTTCTAAAAATAAATTAATGGTTTTCCCTTTTTGCTTCCTGTGACTTAATATACTTTATTTATCTATATAGCTACTAGTCATCATCATTCTTCAGCTCACAAGAGTATAAACAGAAATGAGCCTGAGTCACAAAGTAAGGATGTGGAGCCAGGCTTTTTCCAGGATTTTCGCCAGGTGTAGGAGTTGCAGCTCCAGGGTCAGTGAAGGAAAGGGCTGGCTCGGGCCTTGTGCCTCAGGGGTCTCACTCATGACATGCATCTGCTTCCAACATAGTAAGACCTTGCAGCTCTGTGCAAAGGGTTAAGAAAAATCATTAGAAGTGGAATTTTTAAGGTTAGTTTATCACTAAAATAATGAAAGTGAGATTCTGGTTAATTATTCCTCTTGCACTATCCCTAAGGTTCATCAAACCAACATCCAGAGCAACACTTACTTTCTTTTGATCAGCTCAAGCAACTTATGTTCACAAATTTGGTCTCCGAGGGCATATAGTCAGTTCATCATGCTGCTGCCCCAAACCAACCATAAATTTGAATCAAACAGATTGGAAAATAAATTACTGTTATCAGGAATTTTAGGAAGAGTTCTCCTTTGGGTGATTGCCTACTGAAATTTAAGGCTGCCTCTGTACAATGGCAGCAGAAGATGCTGTAATTTTGTTTCACTCCTTAAAAATGGCAAATAATCTAAGCTAAAACATGCTGAGCATCATTTTCTTTGCCAGGATATATCTTGGGAGTACCTCTCTTTGTGGCAAACAGAATAATGAAGAGTGAGTGTCCACATACTCCATTTTTTAAAATCAGCATGACTGATTGTACAGAGGGTGTGAATTGAGTCATCCTTAACTTTCATTTCAAGGTTTCTGGGGTTGTGGGTATCAGCACTGTACTAGCAGGGTTGTGTTTGCAGACTCCCTCAATTCGTCTTCTAGGGTGTAGCATTGACATTGACAGGGACATAGGTTTGAAATGTTATTTCATCTTTCCATCTTCATTGCTGTCAATAACCCATTTGCCAGGAAGCTGAGACCAGCTAAAGGCATGAGAGAGCAGCTTGAGGTACGTTGCCAGGACGCACTTCAGCTAACAGACACAACTCTTCCTGTGCTGCGGATTTCAAATTCAGTCATTTTGGAGAAATATTTTGCTTTGTGTGCCCTGGGGTGTTAGATGATGTTTGGGCTCTTGGAATAGGAACAGATCCTTTTTCTGAACAGCTGTACTCAAGGATACACAGGAGATCCTCCTTTAATTCCCAGGCTGAGAGGCTGAAGACCAAAATTATGTCCCAGCCCTTTTGTACATGCTTTAGAAGTTATTTCTGTATCCACAGATCTTAGAGGACTTTACAGATTTTAGGGAGACATCGTGAGATCCCATCACTCCATTTGCATTGCATTCAAATTGTAGACCTTCTGGCATATGACAAGAATGAATATGTTGAATTTATGGGTTTGACAGGTAACAGAGAACAAGAACTGTAATTTTAGTTCACTTGAAAAGGACTTAGCTGAGAGAAGAGAACACTTGCCCAGGGTAAGACCCTGTGCATTGTGTAGGTGAGGAAGAAGCAGAGTGCTTGTGCCTGCCCCAGATCACACAGGGTAAAATTGTTCCAGGCGGTCTTTAGCTCAGAATTGGAATTCCAACTATCAGGCCGTGCTTATTCACTCTGCTGCTTATTTTGTAGGGGATTTTTAAATTTGCAGCTGATTATTTTCATTCAAGAATGAATCTTTTCTCTCAAACACACAGAGAATAATGACAAGTCATTGGCTGCAAGAGAAATTGTGCTCACCAGTACTGTTCTTACACTGCCGTAATGACTTGTCTTTTGTGTGTTGTGATAAAGTATTTTTGATTAATCTTAACCATTTAAGCCCATCTAACAATATAAATGAATAGTTGGATAATAAAAACCGGACACCATCTACTAATTATCAGAGGAAGAGCAGAAACAGGTTTTGATTTAGGTTTTAAACGCCGTTACATACCAGAGGCATAGAAATCAAATCTAAGCCTTTTAAAGCTAATAGTTTCTAAATGGCAGATGAATTAATTTAATTTTTAAAGGTTCTCTTTGTAGCGTCTTGCTAAGAAGCTCTCAGTTAAAAGAACCAGATTACCATTTGCAAAACAAGATCTTTGTTGTCTTGTTAATATAAATTAATGAAAGCTTTCTTTTTTCTCTCTCGGGCTGCGCCCTGCAATTCCCTGTGCCCTCTGGCCCTCATCCAGAGAAGCACTTAAGTGGACAAATAGCCCTGGTTTTGGTGGGAAGTGGGCAGCTGAGCAGGAGACCCTCCCGTGTGTCCCGACAGCTTCCGTGCCTCTGTGTCCGAGGGAAATCTGCAGCAGCTTCCCACCCTCCACAGCGTTGTCTCCACCTGACAAGAGCAGCATTGCAGAACACAACCCTGCCCCTTCATTCATGCATCTGCTCAACGGGTTTTAAGGATTATTTAGTTGAAGGTCTCTGCCTTTCAGGTATCTTCCCATGAGCTCTGCTCCAGTGGAGGCCTTGCCATCCAGTTTGGAAGCAATGTCTAAGGGTAGTTCAGGATTTCAGCGTCTCACCAGTCACAGCACTAAATCTTTACAGCAAAACCCACTTGAAGCAGTTCCTGGGAGCTTGTGATTGATTTCAGTCCAGGAATTACTCGGTATTGACTGACTTGAGCGCGTTTTCCGTCAGGAGCAGAGTTGTTTGCGGGAAGTTTCATGTTCTTCCTGTGGCAGATAAACTCAGGGACCCTATAAACATATTTCAAAGTCAATGTGAGCAATCTGATGTTAAAAAAAAAGCTTTTAAATCCCACACACTGTATGTGTGTAGTCATTCAATAATGTAAGTAGGAAAACAAATATTTTTCTTGACCAGATTATTACAGGGGAGTGTCTTTCCTCTGGGGTATGGTATTGCTGTCAGACTAAAACAGGGAGCTAATTGCAGCTTTCACCCTTTTTTGAGTGCTCTTTCTGTTTCTTTGCACCACATTTTCGTGCCACTGCTTTCTGTGTTACTTTTTTCTTTTATTTAAATTCATTTTTAAGATTCAAAAAAAAGGAGAAAAGAGGATATTAGAGAAACAAAGACCAAACTGGGTAGAGAAAATGTTCCCGCTCTCCACAGGCAGGAAATCTGAGCTTCTCTGGAACCTGAATGAGTCCTGGAGCAGCCCCGTTATTTTTATATATTTATTTCCCTGTCTGACTGTTCTGCTTGCTTTTCCCACGTTATCATCAAAGTGGCCCCAGAAGGGACAGTTGTGAAACAGAAACTATCTATGAGCGGAGGAACAAAAACAGAGCTTTTGTTAAGCTTGGTTTCAGCAAGAACAAACAGCTTTAATTGCCACAAGTGTTTGCAAATGTTCCTGTTCCTCTTCTAAGTGTGTTTTAATATCGGAGGGAAAATGGTGAAAGGCAAGAAGAGATGTCCGTGGCAGCTCCATCTCATTGAAGCTTGGATTGAGCCAGTGGTGGTGGTTTCTCCCTCTTCCTACCCTGTGCCCTGGCTAGACTGCAGATAGGTTTACAGCACTGAAGGAAAAAATAGTTTCTTCCCCTGGTTCACATGAACTGCTTTGAACTGGAACAGATGTGGATGTACAGAACTGTCTGCTCACAGTGACTGTTCCATTTATAACCACGGGTTTTCTATTCAGGTCTCTTTATCATTTTAACTTATTTTCTGTTTCCATGTCCTTTTCCACAATAAAATATTCTTAACTAAATGGGTTTTCAGCTTACATCCAAAGCCTTTGCCAGTACTATTCCTTGCATGAACTTACAGTGCCAGCATTATTGATCAGTGACTTTCTGCTGATAGTGGTGCCCAGCGGAGGCAAGGTTGGGTTTGGATTTGTGGGATTTGTAAGATGGGGTTCAGAATATCAATTTATTCCCAAATCAGGGCAGAATCTGGAGTCTGATAGTGTTAAAGTCTCACAATAGGTGTTTGTAATATCCAACTTCCAAATGGCGTTTCTGTTGATTTTCTGCTTTGTTGAACTGTGTTTGACTCTGGTGTACAAAACAAGTTTGTGTGCAGCCCAGACCAGAATGGTTCCAGTGAATACAGATAAGAGATTTGAATTCAACCACAAAAATTCAGTCGATGATGTTGAGTTTGCTTTGTGTTTTCCATGAACTTGTACTTCAGAGTATGTTCATTCATGTTTGATTTGATTAAATGCTCAATAATTAATTCTGCCAGTGCTCTGCCGGGTAAGAGGTGAGTTCTGCAGTTTCCACAGGAATGTGTCCTGGGATGAAGAAGAAATGCATGAAGTAAGAGATGAAATCAGTAGCAGTGTTTGGGTAAAACTGATCAGTTTTGCCTCTCCAGGTCTGTGCTCACTTGAGCGGACAATGTGGCCTTAATTACAAAATCAGGAATTCATTTTTTTGGAATTATTTCAGTTTGTTCCCAGATTTTTCTATGGAAACAGCCAGTTGTTTGCACATTGGAGACATGTACATGTGTCAAATTCTTTGTTTTAGTTCATAGCTTTTGGTTGACATGGAAAACAAGACTTTCATCAAAGTTGTGGAGACACATAGGATTTTAATCTAAACCATATTAAAACGCAAAACCCTCTGTGACCAGGGGTTTTCTTGGGGCTCAGCTTTGAACTGCCCCCTGCGCTTCCTTTTGGGAAGGCCAGAGATTTTTCTTCACTTCATGTCTGAAGGCACTCTTCTTTTCTGGTTGACTCAATACCACTGGGTGATAGAATCCCGTGAAGCAATGCTGTGTTGGTGTTGGGATGTTCTGAGGAACAGTCCAGGAAGGCAGGGAATTCTGATACCCTGGGCTATGGATTCCTCATAGCGTAGGGAAAGAAACATTTTGCTGTTGTTGAGCTACCTTCACATCACTCAGGTTGCATTGAGACAAATGGCAGTAAAAGTGTATGGAAATAAAGATGCTCACAGTGTGGAAAAGAGAGTTTCAATTGGTCTCCAACAAGAGATAATGAGGAAACAGAATTAATTTTTGTGCTGAATCTGACCTTAGCAATGTTAACAGTTAAGATTTCTCTCCATCTATCCAGCTGATGTGGTGTAGACTGTTTTCTGACACACAGTTTGCCCTTGCTCAAAGTCAAACTCGTGTGTCCTTGCTCTCCTGGGTGCACCTTCCAGTGTGAAGCGTTTCTCTTGCTCTTTTCTCCTTCCCATGATCAGTACACTTTCTATTTCAATAGCTGTAGCTTGCTTTGTTTGCTCAGTTTAATTTTCATTTAAAGTTTCTTCCCAGGAAAATAAGTACAGATATTCATCTGCAAACAGTTTTTAAATCTCTCTGAATGTTTTTGGTTACACTGCAGAGGAAACCCTTTCCACATTGCCCCCACGGCAGCGCTTTTCTCCCGAGCCCTCCCGGTGTCCTCACACCACCCTCCCGCAGTTTTAACAAGAATTAAAACTTCATGGGAACGTACCCAATGCACAGCCACATCAAAGCTGTGGTCCAAGCCTGGTTTTCAAAGGAAGCTGGCCAAGCCTGGTGCTTCAGTTCGGATGTGATACGTTCTGCAGAGGCCCTACGTGCGACGTTCGGCGAAGGCTGGACACCAGACTCCAAGTTCCCAAGAGCTAATTGCTGTCTGGGCTGAGGCACCATCTCGTTTATCTATTCCTGTAACTTGTCCAAATGAGTTGTTTCATCCCCTCTTTCACCAAAGCACCACATCATTTGTCTGGTTTTAATACTGACCAGTGGTAATTCCTCAGTGTGAAGAATGTGCACTGGAGGAAAATCTGTTTACAGTTCTTTGATAGATCAGTTCCAGTTTTGTTCACATTTGCCAGTTTTATTGACTTTATTTTTAAGGGAAAATAATTACATGGAGTCTGGTTTTAGTCGAGGATTTTTCTGGTTTATGTGAGAACAGACAAAGACCTGTCACATCAGAAGGGTAAAATCAGGTGGGGGAAAGAAATGTTCTTTCCCTGCAACAAATAAATCAAGAGCTTCCACCCTCCAAGAATATACAGTAATGTAACACGTGTGGGCACTAAGGATAAGCAGGCACATCAACAGAGGGAAGTCTTTGACAAGTTTTAGGTGTGTCACTTGGTCATGGGATGTATCTTAGTAGACAGTCTGTCACTTTTATTCCCTAATAACTTTCTGACAAGAGACAGATAATACCGCAGAGTTTATTTTAACATAGAATGTTTAATTTTGTGTCTGTTCTTTTTCTTTCTTTCTTTTCTTTTTAAATTTTTTTTATATTTTCCCTTTTTCATAAAAAAACCAATAGTGCCCCAGCTATTTGTTAGGTTTGGGGTTATGGGGTAAGTAGCTGGTTGTATTTGGGAAGGAAGCAATGGATGCAGAGAGCAGCTGGATGCTGTTGGAGTGTCAGTTCCTTGGATATAGGAGATGTGCCCCCTCTCCCATCCCTCTGCCACTCCTGCCATTCCTGCTGTGCCCAGGAATGCAAGAGTCCTCTTGAGACCCATGTGGGAGCCTCAAGGCGGTCCAGAGAGGCTGCACCTGGGGGAAAAGGATCTTTTTAAAAAGCTGTTGAAAGAGGGTAAATCTGGGTGATCTCTCTTTTCCAGCTTCTCATCATACACAGCCTGATTTGTTTTACATCTGATCGATAGATAAGGCATGGGAATATTTACTCACCCAGTTTGGAGGGCACAGAAATTTGGCACTTTTCTACAGGCTGGATCTCCAGGCAGCCAGCAGGCATGTCTGAGGAGGGGGAAAGAAGTCTGAACCCAATCAGAGGGAGGATAACCAACCCCTGAAGAGTTTTCTTTCATATTCATAACTTCTGGGTTCCACACTGGTTGGTAAAGTGTGGTTTGAGAGGCTGTTGCCTCACCAGGAAAAACAAAAACTACCATCAAGTAAACATCAGTCTGGACTAAGTGAAACTGATAGGTTCACCAAAGCATGTGTTGTAGTTTGGAAATGCCTGTGAGAGGCTGTCACTGAGAACAGGCCAAAAATGGAACCTGAAAGAAAAATTGGAAAGGAGGTGGAATGTTATTAAAGCTATAATTATAAACCTAGGGGACACTCTGATATAGTTTCTTTTCTTTAAGATTTTCATGTGAACAGGGCTTGCTGCCTGGGAGTTTGCTGCATGGGCTCCAGGAGCCCTTTTTCAGGATAGAGGAGAAGGTGCATGTTGTCTCAGCAGATTTATGTGTTCAAATAATGAATTTGGACCTTAAGGGTTATGAACTGTGGGACTTCTGATATTTCTGTAACCAGTAGGCAGGTAATTGATTGAAAGAAATGCAGGCTGGAAAATATTTGACTCCTGACTGCTGCAGAAATGTGAAATCCCTGAAATCTGCTCCCGGAATCACACTGTGTGGACACGGTCCGTCATGCAGCACGCAGATTGCAAACGTTTCTGGAAAGGGCTTTAGAAAAATATTTCCACCTCTGTTTTCCTTGGTGCCAGCTGCTGTTGCACCCTGAAAATAAAATGAGAGCTGTTTCCTTTGCCTCTTAAGGAAAGGAAACCAATATTTGTGGTGGTGCGTATTCAGATTTCATGTGCTGCATGTTTGATTGGCTCCAGAAGCACTCCAAGGCCAGGAGATGGACTCCAGGAGGAGATAGATTGTGTGGGCACCAGGAAGGAGCCACCCTGCAGTGACAGCTGTGCTCTGTCACCTGGGACAAGAGGTGGCCGGCGTGGTGGCCCTGCTGGTGGCCCAGCATGGGAGCTGGAGCAGCACTGGGCTCCCAGTGCTTATTCCATGTAATTAAACACTCTTAACAGGACCAGTGGGCAGCAGCTGTTTTGAAAATAACATGACGGACAAGTGTCAGGACATTCTGGTGGCAGCAAGCCCATGCATGCTTGCAACTGAGAGCGCCTGTCTCCCCTTTGATGCCCCACTCCGTGCCCTCGGGTCAAATGTCCTTAAGGTTGGCCAGGTTAATGAGGACCACTGGTTAATTTGCTTAAATTCGAAAAGCTGTAGTTCCTGGAGCATGGATATAACTCAGGGCACGCTAATGCCTTTTCCCAGGCTTGCCTAGAACAGAGGCCAGACAAAATTAAGAGAATAAAAAGCAGATATTTATTCAAAGGCCTTCTGGGTACATTCGGGCAGTCAGAGCCCACCCAGGCCTGCACCCAAAATGGACAACAGGTCATGGGTTTTTCGTGCTTTATAATTTTTGGTCCATTTGCATATCGGAGTTAGATCTCCAATTATAACCTCAGGTAATGAAATCATCTATCCTAAGCTCTCTCCTCTCCCCCCCAGTTTCTCTGCTGTTTACATTTTTTGGGGCCTAAGATAGTGAGGTGTCCTTGAGTTTCAGGCCTAGAGAGAAATTGCTTTGTCTAAGATGTGAGAACAGCAGCTCCAGAGTTACATGAAAATATAGAAGATAAAAATCCTAAGGCGTCAACACAAGTAGCCTCATCCAAGGCTGTTCCCATGTGCTGTGCTCATCCCTGGAGCTGTCACACACTCTCTGAGTCCCCCACCAGCAAAGTAATTAAACCCACTCGGTGATGGGCGAGCCACAGGCTCTTCTCCATCCTCCAAAGTGTTTAAATTTAATGGCCAATTTCATAAACAGTCCAATAGGTGCTGGCACATATTGTTCCTGAAGGGTAATCCTGGCAGCACGTGCTGTCTTGTAGTTTATATAGAGAGCGTTCCAAAAATTTATGTTAATTTTTTTGTGGAGCTCATGGACCTGTTCCAGTTGTGCTCTATGTTCCCCCAAATGGGGCTTTTATAGGAATTTTGAACTTAAGAACACAGGAGATGTAAATAGGAAATGTGGGGTGGAAAACACTTTGTGTTGTTAATAGTATTTCTGAATTTTCATGTATATTGTGAAGATTATCATATGTTTTTTCATGCCCATCAAAAATCACATCATGATACTGAAAAAATCCATTTTACATGGCTTGGCTGCAAAGAGTGAAAATGAAGTGTATCATATGGACATTATTTCTTGTGTAAATGGAGGGATTGATGGTTGGAATGGTTCTTTCCCTCCCTGTGGTGGCTTTTGTCTTCACATATTTCATTCAGCTGCAGTCCTAGAAAAACTTTAGCTGTCTTTTTAGCTGTGTCTTTAGCTGTCTTTTCAGTTCTTTGTTTTGTTTTGGGTGACTTTCTGGTGAAGGATGTTACAGGAAAATATTTTACTGCTATACAGGAGTATAAGGAAGTATGTTTAGAGAAGCTTGAAAGTCTCTAAATTTCTGTCCTTTTGCTTTGTGTTATTCCTCCTCCTGTCACTACTGGAACACTGATGCTTTTGGAAACCCCTTTTCAGCTTGGTCCTACAATTCAGTCAGTAATGAACCAGACCTATCCATCCTGAGAGATCTTCATTAGCATCAGCAAGACAAATGGCCTGCTGAAATATCCACAGGTTTGTGTTCTCCTCTGTCAGGATTGACATGTGTTGCCCTTAGTGTTGTGCTTACTCATTTCCAGGTTTTTTGTAAATAAGGGTTCTTATTCAAGTGCTGGGAGGAGGAGCTGGCAGTGTGATCTGAGCTGTGCCTGTGACTCAAATTACAGAGTCAACAGGCACCTTGACCAGTCCAGGCTGAAAACTGAATTACTAACCATGATTTCAGTAAAATTTGGCATTTGGGTTTAGCTTGTGTGAAGGAGAAGTGGTTTTAAAGCCTTCTCAACAGGGGAGATTTAACTGAAGAGCAGGGGTTTGGGGTTTTTTTAAATTTTAATCCATGTTTGTGTTCTGCTTCACCGTGTGTTTATTTTAAAGTCTAGTTGTGCATCAACACATTCTCAATCTGAAATGTAGATCTCAGACTGACATGTTTTAAATGTTTGAACTGCATCCAGTTTTAAAGTACCACAGTTATCTAAGAAGTACATCAAAGTTTCCTTCAGTGTTCATTTCTCATTATTATCTGTTCTGGAGCACTGATTGTTTTTCGGTGTAATTAGTGTAAGTTCTCCTTTTGATCTCCATATCAGATGTACTCTTATGTTTACAGAGAAGAATCTTCTCCAGTTTTACTCCTCCGAAGTTTTACTGTGTAAAAACCTAACTTTTTTCCTGACTCCACAATTGGAGGTATTGGATCTGTGTAGCATCATGCCACTCAAAAGTACCGCTTTCATTTTCTTTGAGTACGGTCACATATGGTTTGTATTTCCATCAAATTCCTCAAAAAAAAAAAGGCACCTGCGTGGGTTAAAGGCAACTCTGTTCCTCTCTGCCAGCTTTAGGCTGGACATGGCAGGACAGTTGATAATAGATCTAAAATAAAGCCTGCTGATGACAGACTGCCCCACCAAAAATTTCTTGAAACTTGAACCAGTGAAGTTGCTGTGCTGCTGCTTCAGCTTTTTGTGTTTGTGCCTGTGGAGGTTTGGATCTGGTACCAGCAGCTTTAAATCTTGTATTGTTAAAGCAGACCCGGTGTTGCTTATCTTCCTGGAAAAGGATGTGCTCCCATGACTGGAGATGAGAACCAGACAAGTGCAAAATCCTCCATCTGGGCAGGAATAATTAGCCAGTTAAATGGCAGTTCCTCAGAGAAGGGGCTCAGGCTCATAAACTAAACATAAATCCACAATATCTCTGTGTAGGGAACATGTAGTAACGCTGCTTAGGGCTGGAAAAGCCTGACATGGAGTACTTTATCCTGTTTCAAGCATCTTTTCACATGAAAAATATGTAGCATACAGCCTAAAGCAACAAAAATGAAAGTAAAATGCAGGGAAATATGTCTTGGAAGAAAGTAGTGGAAGAGAGGCATTTGGCCAGTGGGGTTTGCAAAGTTCCCTTTGGGTTTCTGGGTAGAGTTGTTGTTTGTGGGGCAGTGTGTACCATCCCTGTCCTAGTGTGAGGTGCCTTATGTTGATGCTGAATTTTGTCTGTAGCTCTGAGGGAAGGGCCCATCCTGACAGGAGAGGGAACAGGGGGAAACCCTGTGTGCACGCGTGGCCCCTGTGCCAGCTGCTGTCAGGAACTCCTGGGGTCACCATGTCCAAATCTTTGCTATTTCAGGCAACCACATCACAGAATCCCATTCATAAATTTCTCAAGTACCATTACAAAAATAGTTTTGTTTTATTTTATTTATATATTTATTTAATTAATTTTTTTTTTTTTTTGCCTCCATTGCCCTGGCATGAACCTCTGCTTTGGAACCTCTTCTCTAAAGACTGCCTTTGAGTGTTTTAAATGTTAATTAATCACTTGTGTAATTTATTTGTTCTTCATTGCCCTTTGGCTGCTTGGCCATCCAGTGTAGGATGGGGAAAGCGGGTAATGAGTGGGTAGATTTTTAGTTCTTTTATTGTGTCCTAGCAAGACAGGCTCCTCTCTCCATCACTGCCACAACCCCCTCTGTCATTTTGCATCTGCTTCACTTTGAGTTCCTGTGTCTGACACAGTGGGTGATGAGTGCTGCAGCCAATATCCCAGAGAAAAGCTGCTGTGGCTTGTTCATCTTCACTGGACATACCTTAAATTGTAATTTTTCTTTTCCTGAGCTGTGTCTTACAGAGGGACAGTTGTGTTGACACAGAATGAAGGAATCCTGAGGCACCTGCAGTGCCAGACAGAGCTGGAAGGTGCCAGCTCTGGAGAAGATTAGGAGCAACCTGTGTTTGAGCAGAACACGTTACACCGTGCTGGGAGCTCTGACGGGCTCGTTAAGGATCTACAGTCATGAGAAAGATATTTTTGTGGGTGTTCCCTGAAATGGAGGAGTCTGCTGTGTTTGGGCACAGGGTGGACAGGCAGTGGGTGTGCAGTTTGACCTTAAGGTGTTGCCTTCCAGTTGGTTCAACACAGTTTTCTGCAGCTCTGCTCTGAGAGCTGCTCTGCTACCAGTGGTGACTGGAAGTTCTCAACAGAAAGTGTCTCCCAAAGCCAAGACACTGGGACATGAGCAGGAACAGACTCAGTTTTGGCATGTACAAATTAAGGAGAGAGCAGAACTGTCAGCAAATGGTGCAACCAATAATATCCTTACCCCAACCAGAATATCCTTACCCAAACCAGAAGTGTCTCCAGCTCGAGGGCAGAACGGGCACGGCGTCAGTGGTGGGGATATTGATGTATTTCAGGAGCACAGGCTCCCAGCTGGAGCTGCCAGCCATTGCCCCATGAGGACTGTGACCCATGGGGATGCCACCAGTGTGGCTGCTTTGGCTCCTGGGGGTGAGACTTCACTCCGAAGGGCAGAGTTCTCAAAGGTCACTGCAGGTGGGAGTTTTTATCCGTCCGAGTGCATCAGTATTTTGCAATTTGTAAATCTTCCAGCTGTGTGGCGTGCCCCAGTGGTGTTGGTGGATTAATGAAAGATAAATGGCTGTCTTCACCAAAAATCCCTTTTTTCCCCCCCTCTTTTTTTTCCCCCTCAGGCACAGCAGCAGCACAACCAGTGCCTTTGGTTGTGCTGCTGCAAAGTGTTTCCATATTTAAACAGTGCTTCAGATTGTTTATTGACGTGGGTAAGTGATACAGCATCCGAACCTCTGGGAATCACACCATAAATTTCCCAAATAAATAGGCATAAAGGAGAGAGGCCAAACAGGATATAAGTGCTCAAAAGACTCACGATCAGCAAGAAGTGTCCCTTTCTGTCAAACCAGCAAGTCATTTTTTTATCATGAAAAGTAGCATTTCAGACAGATTTTTCTGCACATGGCTGATTTTTTTGCTGCCTGGCTTCTTAAATCTTGTTTGAAAGGTGGTAAGCTGAGTCCTTTCTAAGAGCCTGATGGCTGATTAGCAAGTGTGAAGATTAGCAGAGAAAGCACTTGATGTTTTCTAGCCCGGGGAGATCCCGATGGGGACTGTGGGAATTGTTACATGGGCTGGAATAGGTGTGATGATGGGTTTTTTCCCCCACTGGAACATCATGTTCTGTAGGTATTTTCTCCTGTGAGAACTGGCACTCCGAAAGCTTTGGGTGGAGTTAAGTCATACCGACATTTACACTTGCTCCAGTTTTCAATACCATTGGAGCATCCAGCCTTTCACAAAATACAATTTTGTGCTGTACCACTGTGGGATGTTAGTCGAGAAGACTTTGCTTTGTGCTCTGAAGTTTGCCTGAAGGATCTTGTTGGACTGCCTGGAGCTGTGCTGTGGTGGTATTCGCTGTCCTGCCTGTCTTTGGTCCCAAGCACAGGCAAACACCAGCCTGCAGGGCAAAAAGGCATAAAGAATTCAAAGTGTTGATCTGAGTTATAAATACTTCCTGAGGGAATGCAGTTAAGAGATCAGAGTTTTCAGGAAAGAAGGGTTAGTTTCACCTAAGCAAAAAATCGTGTTCAAATCTCAGGTAGAGAAAACAAGTAGATACAGAAACATCACAAGTGTGTGTTGAGGTGCCCACCCCTCTGTCCATCCTTCCCCTCATGGAAAGGTGCCTTGATGCTGAAATGTGTTGGAGTCTGACAGTGTGAAAACAAAAACTTACCCCATTAGACTTTTTTTTTTTTTTCACCTCTGCAACTGGTTCAAATATTTTAAATATTGTATGTCCCTGAAACACAAAAAATGCATTGTGCAATATCATAATAAAAACCAGCAACTGCTACAGGCCCCAGACATCCAAAAAGTTAATAAAGCAAATGGTCCAAGGCTGTTGCTAGCAAGTCAGATTTGAAATCACTCAGAATTGCAATAGCTTTGTTTTTATTTACCTAGTTGCCCTCTCTTCCTTAAAAATACCAATACTGACATCATTACTGCAGCCAGAACTTTCCTTTCTCTCCATCAGCAATACATTTATTGCAGGTTTAAAAGCAATCACTTCAAGATAATTTCCAAAGAGCTTGAACATTAAAAAAAACCCCAAAACTAAAATTGTAGGACTGTTCATAAGACTAGAAACCTAGCTGACAAAAATGTGTTTTGTAAACTGGTTTAACAAACCCACCAGCATGGAGTATGTGCTATTAAAAAGCAATCAAGTTTGCAAATAGCCATTTACAACATATTTTGAAAAAGTTTATGGAATAACATACTGTCCTTTAGTGTATCCAAAAAAAAATTACTTTTCTAAACATTTTGTTAAAATAAGGGGCTTTTTTGTCATGCTGAGTATTGTTTTTCTAAGTGTTTCAGTGCTTGAAGATAAGCAATATATTAAAGTTTAATTCCATTTTATTCTGTTGTTTAGGGGTTTTTAACACAGAATAGATAAACATTTACGAGATAAATGAATAGCACATTTTCCTTTCTCAGAAAAAGAGAAGACAGAAAGTGAAATATTATTCTGCTAACCAAAACAGAAAAAACCCACAATCAAAACTTGTCTTAGGCTTATAAACTTAATCACACTTCAGGGGAAAATAAATTCCGTTCCTAAATTTTAGGATGAAACCTTGACCCTGTATAAATAACAAGGTTACATCCTCAATGTCTTTCTCAGGAAATATGAAAACAAATAATGTTTTCTGTCTTTCTCTCTGTGTTGATGTCAAATGCTTGCTCTTGGCAGGAGCTGCTGTTTCCTTTCTTACCCAGAATATCTTTGGGCAGCCCATCACTGACCACATGCCTGTGATGAATTTTGGGCTCTTTCGTGTTGGAACAGCTGCAGTTTGGGGAATTTAAAGAAGATTTGGCTACAGAAAAGACATGCTGTTTGAAAATCCATAATTTCTAGTTTTGCTTGTTTGGGCCTTACGTTTGTGGTGCTCGGAGTGGGTTCCTCAGTGGAGAAGGATTGATTTGTAGTACTGAAGAGAGAGTGTTGAGGGTTTGTAATGGGAAGAATGATGTCCCTCTGGTGATGCTTGTGATTGTCTGGTGATGCTCTTTCTGGGTATGATTTCTCAAAGAAGAATGAACAGAAAGACAGCAAAAGGGAGAATCCTATCTCACGCTTTTTGAAATAAAACACTGGACTAGAGTTGCCCTTTATTATTTCTGTTTTTGTTAGTGTTTTACATGATCATTGTACTTACAAAAATATTTTTTTTTTCCTGTAGGACATCTCTTTGATTTTGCCAAGATGTCCTTGTTTATACACAGGTTGAGCACAATGATCTTTCAAAATAGGTCTGTCTTAGGTTCCTGTGGTATAAGCTCCTCAGGTTTGTTTTTGAGGGGGGAGCAGTGTTAACCACCTACATGCTGATGCAGAAATCTGCCTCTTTAAGGTCCACACCTTTGGGATGCATCCTGGGCTCCTTTTGGAAAAGTGCTGCTGCAGAACAAACAGGAACAGGTTAGGAATGAAACTTAGATATTTGGATAGAGATTTTGGCCCAGGTGCCTTTGAGCACCTGCAGCAACCACAGAGCCCTCCACGCTCTGCTGCTTTCCGTTGTACAGGCGACAGCAATTTCATGGCAATTTCCTCTCCTTTGTTTTTGGGCAGGAAATGTGGATTGACCAGTGTACCTTTGGATAATCCAGGTTTATTAGTAAACTTGTCCCCTGTTACAAAGCCTACAGGGCAGCTGTTTACACTTAGAATCTTGACTTCTCCTTTGATATGAAGATGTATGAGATAATAAATATTGTCAAACGCTCCTTAAGGAGGAGGTTTGGTGAGCCTGGGCTCAGCCCTGCTGTCGTTCTCAGCTTCACTGCTGAGGTCCAAATTGCAAAGAGCATTCATCCTCAGCCATTCCAAGTGTGCCTTTCACCTGAGGGATCTCAAGAAGCCTTACCAAGGCACTGGCCCAATCCTTCGTCTTGCTGGCCCCGAAGGGAAGCTGTGTTTGCTAATGGATCAGTTTTCTGCTCCAAGAATTCTGCCACTCAAAATGGGACCTCTGGGAATCCTAAGCAGCAGTATCTTGTTTTCCTGCAGCGTGTGTTTCTGCATCCCCTGGCACGGGGAGAGCTGGCTGGCTGGGACATGGCACCTTCCCAGAGTTTTGGCCATGGCACCTCTTTCTAAAAAACAAGGAGCAGAGTTGATTCAACACTTTGTAGGTCTTCTGCCTCTGGTGTGCCTCAGCTTGGTTCGTTAGGACTGGGGAATGCAGGGAATGGCATTCCCGTGGATAGACAGCAGTTAATAGAGCTTTTCCCACTCACTGATCTGCAATCCCTTGCTCAGGGAGAGAGATTCTTCCAACTGCCAGTGGAACTTGCCCCTTCGTTGTCATGTATTGGTGTTGTTCCAGGTTGCAACTGCAGGGCTAGGACGGAAACTGGGGAGAGCCAAGCTTTTTCTCAGGGCAGGATTTGGTTGGATTTCCTCGAGGAGCACAGAGGTGGAGGCTGTGCTGGGACCTTGGCTGGATACCACCCACCCCCATCTCCCCACCACATCAGCTCCACCTGCCTGGGCACACCCAGAAAATATATATATAAACAGGGTGGAGCTCTGCCCCGCAAAATGCAGCCCCAGTGACTGCTTCTCTCAGCTCAAATATAGAAAAGCAGCTCCTGAATGTGGTGCCTGTGGCCCAAACCCTCTTTATCAGGTGAGCAAAGCCTTCCAAGGCATCCATGACTGCGTTTGTGCAGCCCAGATGCCCTCGTGGCTTTGCATGGAAATGTAAACACCAGTGCAAATGTCTCAAGATTAGTACTTTGAATGGGAAACCTCAGGGATAAAGAGCAGCTCTGCCAGTCAGCACGTGTGCCATGGCCTCAGCCCCAGGTTGCAGTCCATGACTGAGATTTTAGAGTAAAACTGGTAATTTTTGGATCCTCATTTTTGCACATTTGGTATAAAGAGCCTTTTGTTACAACCTGGTAAAGGAAAACACATTTTAAATGTATCTAGAGATCTTTTATGTTTAGACTTTGGTGAGAGTTGAGGTATCCACTGTCCCAATAAATACCAATTCTCACACCATAATCTCTTTTTAGTATTTCTGTCCTTTCATCTTACTGCTCCCATTGATAAAAACGGCCTTCCCTTGGAACACACAAACAAGAATAATAAGCATCATAACCCTTCAAAACATAATGAACAGGATTCCCAAAGCATGGGTTCAGTGGCTCTCCCAAATCTAGTTTTGTTTTCGCCATAGCCTTGAGCATAGTTTTAGTGCTGATTTTTGTGCAACAGCAACAGCATCAAATAATATTTTTCTGGTGTCTGGCAGAAGAAGAGTGCTTAATTTAGATGTATTAGAAATAAGTCTGAAAACAGGTTTACTTAATAGACCATTAAATAGTTGTTTGTAGTTGTGAGGAAAAAGTGAAATTTGTTTTGGGATGGCGAGAGGCTTTATGTGTCTTTATAAAACGTGAGATTTGATGGGGTCTAAATAAACAGGCAGTAGTGTTACAGTAGAATTTGTATTTTCTGGTCCTTTACGTGCTGTTGAAAAGGCCATTTCAATCAAAATGTTTGCTATCTTTACAGGTTTTAGGTAGTTTTTCTCTTTGTTTTTACATTTCACAAGGCTTCTGTCAGGTCAGACGTGTTCAAGCCCAGGGCTGCATCCTGCAAACAGGGTAAATTAATCTTTAAAAACAAAAATAGACGGGCAGAAATAAAAAATGATGTCATAGCTGCGTGTCCTTCTAACCTGCTTTTAGCACGTTGATGATAATAATAGATCAATAACTTTAAAGCTGTAGACAGCCTTCCAGGAAAGCTGCAGCCCCACTGCAGAGCCCCACCATTCTCAGTAGTGAGGAACAGAGCTAAGCTGGCTGATCATCCAAATAATCCTGCCAGGAGCTGAAGTTTTTCCACCCGTGTGACTCCCAAACACCGGACACGAAGGGTCTGAATGGGCTCTGCCACTCACAGTGACTTGTCAGCATCAGGTACATCAAGGTCATCCTGCTTTGAAAGTATTTCTTGTCTGCAAAGGAAACTGACCATGGAATCCAAGAATCCAAGATTTGTTTCACTGTTTGAGCTTTTTTTTTTTTTTTTTTTTTTTTTAATGGATTGGGTCATAACATCATGTTTGTTTCCTTAAAGTAATAGCCAGCACAGACCTAGGCTACAAGTTTTAAAATAAATGGAAAAGCAAAGGAGATGGGTGAGTTCTGATGTGTCCTACTTAGTGTGGTGTTGGAGAAGATGGAAGAGGCAGGGAGTCACCTTTCTGCAGAGGGATGGACAGGTGTCAACATCCCTGAAAGGATGGGCAACATCCCCAGAGGTGTTAAATTTGCCCCAGGGGAACTGGGTTGCCTTTTCCAGCCGGTGGTAGGCGTGAAACCTGCTGCCTTGTCCGCAGGCAGCGCAGCTCGAGGCAACATCTGGCTGTTCACAGCTGGAGAGGCGAGGGAAAATTTGCATCAAACGGTCCCAGCTGTGGATTTAATTAGCGCCTGATGTCAGGAATTTGAGCAGAACAAAAGTTCAGGACGTGTGCGGGTGTTCCTTGGAGAGCCCCGCGGCTCCTGCCCGGGGTGTTGGTCCGGGGCCAGTGCCTCGTAAACAGGTGTCAGCATCCCAAAAAAAGAACTGCCCTCCTTGCCAGCAGCGGGTATCCTCGCTGGCATTCCAGCATCCTCGCTGGCATTCCCGGGCACGGCTCCTGGGGCCAGCAGGAATGACCCGCGGTCGGGAATGAGACCTGCTGCTGCTGCTGCTGCTGGTGTGGCTCTTTGAGCCTGCCCGGCGTTTGCCTTGCCTTGTTTTTCCAGGGATTTTGGCCTCCAAATCTGACAGTCTTGGAGCATATCAGGGAGTGGGGGAAGGAAAAGGGGAAACGATAGGTAAGTCACTTGTGAGAATGATCTTTTTTTCTTGTTAGGATTAACCTCTACCTTGGAATTTGGGAGGTAGAGAACTGGTTGAGAACGTGCTGACGGAGGATCCTGCTGCTAGGGGGCAATATGTAGCTAGCAAAACTCCGCTAAAGGAGTTTTATCGCAGTACCTTATCAAACTTTTCCTTCAAGAAAAGAACCTAAATCCAAAAGGTATCCAACATACTGCACGCACTAAATTTTTTTTTTCTGCAGAAAGAGCATATTATAAAC
Source organism: Orthonyx spaldingii (assembly GCA_013397795.1). NCBI lineage: Eukaryota > Metazoa > Chordata > Aves > Passeriformes > Orthonychidae > Orthonyx > Orthonyx spaldingii. The sequence continues at coordinate 152,077 of VZTJ01005562.1, read as the reverse complement.
AAATATTTTACCTCTACTTATAGATTGTGTGTGTTTCTTTTAGCATATATATGTGTGTGTGTGTGCAATACTTTCTTAATTCAGGTGCTTCCTCGTTACCTGCATGATTCTTAACTTTCATTCTGAATTCTGTCGTGGTTTATATAAAGCGAAAAAATAAGGACGTGGACATTTAAAAGCCTTGAATCACATGGTCTTGTAACTCTGCTGCTGCTTCCCTTTTGGGAACAGCTGGGACAGCAAACTCAGAGGTCTTTGTGACTTTTTTTTTGTTCGACCACTTTCTTAAACATACTCCCTAAAAAAAGAAAACACGAGGAAATGAGAAAAAAGAAAAAGAAAACAAGGGAAGGCAGTTTCAGTGACATTGGTTTCAGGTTGAGCAGGGAAATAGTTGTTCATTTGTTTCGATGCATTCATGCTGACTTGATGATGCTAATTCTAGAACTAGTGCAGGGTGTTTCTTTAAGAGTTGCATTGTGTGAATGCAATTTTAAAATTCATTTTAACAATGAAAATACTTTTGCCGGGAAATGCGTGGCTATGCGTGATTATAACGTTAATGGCTGATTGAGTCATGGAGAAAATGCATTGGTTTCTACAGCAGATTTTTGTTTCTGGTTCACCTGGTCTTCAACATCCAATTAAGAAGCATGGTCTGAATGAGGAAAGGTTACAGCACAGTGTGCCAAATTTCAGTGGTGGAAAACTTATCATTCATTAATTAGTGTTAATTTTTGCAAGATGAGGTTGGGAATTTTAGAAGCTGCAACTGAAACTTGAACAGAGGAGGAAGTGTTTTCGAGCTTGAGGGGTTTTTTTATTCATTCAGTCTTGTTTCCCATGTTCAGAGTGAGAGGCTCAAGCATGGGTTTGAGTCTGTGCCCCAGGAATAGTAGGGACTTCTGCTGACTCAAAATCCGTGGGTTTTTGGGATTGGTTTTACGGATGTGTTGAAATACATTGAATGCTTCTTCAAGTCTTTGTTGTAGTGTTTTCTGCTTAATAAATAAAAGAGAGTGGGTTAGTCAGCATTAGAAGGCAGCAAAGCCAGCAGTTTTCACAATGCTCTCCTCTTTCAGCTCCCAACAAAGAGATTAGGATGTCAGTCTAGCTGAATTAGGACATTAATGTTCTTTGCACTCCTCACCTTACCTCTGCTACCTTCCCATAAATAATTCTGAACATGAATTTATTTTGAGATTAAATTATTGTCCTTGTTTAATACGATTAACATTAAATATTCATAGTTTAAATTCTTCGAAATGCTCTACTCCATGTAAAAAGAGGTTTTGTGTTCTGCAACAGAAGGCTTTGACTACCTCTGCCAAATCAGCACAAGTGAACTGGTTGTAATCCCTGGGTGTTTGTAATTACCCAAGTGGTTTGGATGGCTTTACTTAGTATTAAGTCTTGACATCATCCTTAAGTGCAGAAATCAAACTTGGTGTAATTAAGATTATATCAAGAAAGCTCTCACAATTCACATATTTTCCAGTAGTCATAATAAACCAAAGCTGTATGATTCATTGCCTACCTGAAGCACTTGTTCTTTCCGATATTGCCAGGCTACTGATGTGTAAACAGAAATGTAAATATCTGCTTGTGTCGAGGGGATTGTTTGGGCTTGCACAATGGTGCTGAATCATCTGAGCAGGTCTCCTTGCTCTGTGCTGGGACAACAAACACTGCTTGGAAGTGCAGCTCCAGAGCACAGGGAGGTCGTTCGGGCTCAATGAAGTTTGTGATTTTCTCCTTTGAGCCAATTCCTTCCCGGCGGTGACTCATAAACTAGCACTTTTCAGCTCGCAAATCCATTATTCAGATTCATAGTCAGTAAAAGGTGCTTTTCTTCTAATACCCCCTGCAAAATGCTGAAGTAACTGGGTTTTACATAGTACACATGTGAAAAGGAGGGAAGAGAGGACTTTTACAGCACTTAATCCACTCTTTCTACGTTGTTTCCAGCATCCTTCCAAATAAAAACTCAGGTTGTTAGGCTTATGAAGTTCCAGAAGTTGTATTGTTTTATGAGTATTTTGCAGCCACAGAATAAAGGCTTGAGTACACAGGATTCTGCAACTGACCAGACTTGTTTTAATTCCCATTGTCGAGGGAGCCTGCCCGTATGTGCCTCTGTGTGTTGGGAAAAAGAGACCATATATATGTAAGGAATTGTTACAAACATTCCAGTTGCTCCCATGAGACTGCAGGTTTTGGGCTGCCTCTCTATATTACCCCCTCTGCCCCAAAAAGCTTGTTTAACTGTGAAAAGTTGCTGTTCAAAGGGCTCACTGAGTGTGGTGATGCTGCCCCGAGACCTCACGAGTGGTGTCTGTTCTGGGAGAACTGTTGGAGAGTTTTAAAGAAAAGCCAAGAACAACAGCCCAGATCTGCAAAGGTGTGGATGTTACATGCTGTGCACACGAATTGTGCCCACTTTTGCTGCCCAGGTTTTATGGTAAGGTGATGATGTCAATGAGCACTGGAGTTCCTGTGAAAGCAGCTTGGGGCAGCAGATTGCCCAGAACTGAAATGAACATCCGCAAACTCGTGGGTGTTGGCAAGTTCCAGAGAAGCAAATTCCACAGAAGCATGGCTTTCATAACAACAATGTTCACCTTTCTCTGAGCAGCTCAGGAGATGTGCCAAGGCTTCGGTTGCATCTTCCTCCTCTGCCTGCTGCAGGTTATTGTCCGTGCTGGCTGCTGCCTTGTCCCCACGAAGAACCTGATCAGAAGTGCAGTGATTATTGCAGTGTCCTCCCAACATTCAGATTGGTTCAGGTTGCTTGGGGCCAGGTGTGCTCAAGCTCTGACCTTCTCCTGGCACGGATGGAGATTTGTAGCTTCACTGGTTCCTTCCCCACTGTGTGACCACTCTTGTCGTTAGAGAAGTGAGTTTTTTTTGGTAAATGTTTGGTCATAATTTCCTTTCTTGCAACTTGTGTCTGCAGCCTCCCACCCTTTTCTCATGCACCTGTGAGAAGAATCTGGCACTGCTCCGTCTGTACCTGCTCAGTTGGGAGTTGAACCTTCCCTTCTTCGGGCTGCATAAGTGGGGGACTTTTCTGGGTTTCCATTTTTCCAGCCTGTCAAGATCCCTTGAAGTGGCACCCTTGCCCTCCAGCCTATCAGTCCTGCTCCTCAGTTTCACATCATCTGCAAATTTGCTGGGGAGTGGGATTTTCCTTGTCTCTTCCCTCAACATTATCCCTGAAGTTCAACCAGATCCAGACAGGGTAATTAGGTTTCATGTTTCTTGTTGTTTGGGAAAGCTAATTTAGTATCCATAAATTCTACAATTCTTGCTTTATCTTCACTCTCTAGATGAGCAAGCTCTGGCCTGTGTGGTTTGAAAAAAAAAAAAAAAAAAAAGAAAGGGTACAATGCTGCACTATTTTATTCAATGTCAAAATTAATAAAATCTTGGAACACTTCGCCTTCTATTGCTTGCATAAGTGCCCATATGCAAACACCAGTTTGCATTCTGTCACTTATCTGGTTGCTCAGTTTGTGGTGAAATTTTTATATTAAATCCTTTAGCCTATTTATATACTTAAACAGTGAGTGGAAAATAATTCTGATGTCTTCATCAGAAGCAGGCTGAGAGGGAGAAACCCCCAGATTTTCAAGACTACTTAAATAAGAATGGTTCAGTAAATCAGATGCAGGATGTAAGTACTTGAGGGGAAACCCTTGACTTACTTTTTCAGCATGGACAAGTTAAAGGAGAAAATGCCTCCTGAAAAGGGGAAGGCACCATGGCACCTATCCTCAACAGCAGTTTTCCCCTTCCCCCCCCCCCCCTTTTTTTTTCCTTCTCTTGCCAAGAAATATAATCATTCTGTGAGCCCACAGAGTAAAAACATCTTGAGACACCAGTGCAGGATAAAAGTTTACTGAGCACTCTTCCTCTGGAGGAGGAGGAGACCCAGGTAGGGCTGAAGAGGGCAGAGGGAGGCAGAGAGAAGGGGTGGGAGCCCTGCACAAGGGCTCATTGGCAGGAGAAGGCAGGCACAGGATACGTTTCAGCTTTTGGGTGGCTCTGGGAGGAGCAAGTGTTGGGATTAAAGTGTCTTGATAAAATTGTTCCCTTTCTTCTCAGACGCAGACAGCGAGTTTCATGGGGTGGATTTTCTGCCAGAAGATCTCAGCGAGGCTCTGGAGGAGACAGGAATGAGGGTGAACAAGAAATACTCCTGTCTGCCTGCTGAGGAGAAGGGTATCCACATCATCAACATCCGCGCCATCGAGGACATCGGGTATGACCAGCACGAGAGCACGGTGAGTAACCACGGGCCTGCTGGTTCACAACAGGCACGCTGCACTTCACCACCCCTCAGCTTATTTCTCATCCTTTCCACTCCCAGGATGCTCTGAAATCCTCTGCCTCCGTTTTTCCAAGGTGCTGGGAAGGATTGCCACCAGGCATGGTCCGTGTCTATGTGGTGGGGGTTGTTCCTGGATGTGTGAGAAAGGGAACCTGGTTCAGCCTGTAGCATAAAAAGGGGCTGACTCTTCTCATAGTAAGGAATCTGGCAATAAGGCTGTGCCAACCTTTACATCTTGCCAGTGCAGAGAACAGAAGAGAATGTCTAAAATTTCATGCAAAAGCCATTGTTAACATGGGTAACATTAAACTGATCTCCTGTAGCACACAATAGAGATAAGATTTCCAGTGTCATTAGTTGCTCCTTGGTTAAATTCTTTAGCACAGATTTTAAAGGAAGTTAGTAATGTGAACACCCAGCATGATTATGAGTTGGTTATGTAATTAAAACATAAAAAGAAGTTTATTAAGGTGGAGTGGGCTATACAACAGATTCACTGGAGAGAGAGGTACCAGAAAAAGCAACATGTGAGTTATTGTGCTTGTGCTTAAAATCAGGATGGAGCATGGAGGAATGATTCTGTCAGGGTGTTAAAATCCTCCTGTTGTGGTGAAACTGAAATGTCTTTTCTCTGCCTCATTCACAGCTGAAGGGTCATTGTCTAAGTCAGTGCAGCTCCATTTAAGCACAGCAGCACTGCAAGAGAACAGGTGGCCCATGAGAATCTTTTAGCATTTATACCCCACCCTTAAAATAATGACCATTAATTTCTTTAAAACAGAACCAAGTTTTTCGTCTGCTTCCTGTTTGCAGTGGGATATAGCTATTCTCATATATTAATGAATTTATTGAGGCTTTAGTGGCCACAGTGGTGGTTCAGCCCGCTTTTTCAGAAACTGCTGTTTAATTAATCAGTAAGATCAACACATCTTTAAAAAAATTAAACACAATCCAGTTAGTTGCCATTTGGTAATATTTTGTTTCTGTAGAAATTTGTATAAGTGAGTTGCCTGCCACAAGCAGACTGTCAGTTTGCTTTAAAAGAATGTTCTGAATTCACAGGTACCTGCCATTAATCATAAAGCAATTGGAAAGTAATAGTTATCAATGGTCTGTGATATAAAAGTTATGCTTAAGAACTTAATTAGAATATCTAGATAGGGCACCAGCATGAACAGCCTGTGCCCTGAAGAGTTTGGCACAGCTAAATAACATTCCCTGTTTTCATGGAATGGGGAATAGAGGGAAGAGGACAAAGGGTGAACTCCATGGTGGCACCGAATGCTGTATTATTTTATTATATATTTACTAACTTGGTGTAAAGGGTTTGGGTTAAATGGGAAAGGGGAATGAGATCCTAAAGGAGAGAGAAGCGGATAGGAAAGGTTACCTAAAATAACTTACATTTAATGTTGTATGTATGAAATAAGCAGGTGTGCACATCCCAAATGGATTTTAACATTTTGCAACTGATGGCCAATTGCTCTCTTTTGGAGCACAAGTCCTTTTCCCTCCATGGAGGATGGACACTCTTCTATAAAATTAAAAGTCAGAAAAGTTTATTGGTTGCTGAAAATCCACTCCTGTGATGAGTATTTTTTGTAAAAACAAATGCCAGTTACTAGTGAATTTTCTTCCTTTTATTTTTTTTTTTTAATAGTGTGTGGATCTCCAAGGGTAGAATTGTGAATTACGCATGAGAAGTGTTATAAAAATAGAAATAAATTAATTGTTAGTACCTTTTGTTTGTTTGTTTGTTCCTGCAGTTGCTCTGTGCACTTTTCAGATAAGTGCTTGCAAATGAAATTGTGTTTTGAGTCTTACCTTTCATGTATCTTGCAACACTTATCCAGCATTAACTCAGGCTGGGAATAAAGCCATTGCCACCATCAGATTGCATAGTGACATAGGTTTTATAAGTGGGGAAAAGAAGTGGTGAACTCAATAAGCAGTGACCCCACTTCCCTGGCTACTTTCCATCCGTGTTTTTGGCCGCGCTGCAGGACCAGCTGGCTCCCTTCAGTCTGTGTCTAAGATGATCTCTTTCTCAGATGATATGGACTTGCAGTGATAGATAAGAGAAGTGAGAAATGTTTCCACACGATATTAATCTGTTTGTCAGAATTGCAACATTGCAGATGTCATGGGTGGAAAAGGACAGATGATCTTAGTGGTGATTAACCCCAAAGGAGAAAACCAAACCCACCAAGTAGCTGACTTATGAACCAGTGTGCTGGTGATTAGATTAAATCCCAGTCATTTAATCTATTTATTTCAGGCCAATAAAATCCCAGCTGGCTATCAGTAGAATTAAAGGTGTTAACTTGCAAAAATTTTTGGAGTAAGTAGCATGAGGGGACTCCTCCCATCTGCTGGCTGTCTGGAGAGAGGGCGTCATGTGCTCCAGGCAAAAGGAGCCTTGATAGGAAAGGATGGTCGTCTGGTGCTTGTGTTGGGGTGTGCATTGATTATTCTTCTCTCTCCTTCTCTCCACACCCCCATTCCCTGCTTCCAGTTATTGAATTCCCTATCCAAAAATCCAGATGCTGACTGCAAATACGGGCTCTACTTCAGAGATGGCAAGAGGAAAGTGGACTATATCCTGGTTTACCACTACAAGAAGTCCTCAGCGGGGAAGACTCTGGCCAGGAGAGCTCAGCAGAATGATGCCAGTGTGAGAAGCACCAAGCAGGACCAGCCCCTTCCCGGGAAGGGAGTGCAGCTGGAGATGGGGGAGAGTGAGCCTCACCTGGATTACCACGAAGACGACAAGAGGTTCCGCAGGGAGGAGTATGAAGGGAACCTCGTGGAGGCTGGGCTGGAGCTGGAACGTGATGAAGATGTAAGGATCCAGTCAAAAGGGTTAGAGAGGGTGACAGGTAGCCAGGTCCTGGGGGATGCTGAGCTGTCCCTGTGAACCTGGCTCTGATCGAGGTTGCACAAGCTTAGCTCTTGGAGGATTCGATTGCAGTTCTGGCACTCAGTGCCATCCTCACCCACTGACTTAGTTTGCTGCACAGGAGTGTGCCACAGTGTTGTAAATGCCCCAATGAGGTGAAGTTGCGGAGTTTTCTTGGCCAGGATTTGTGGCACATCCACCATTGCACCACAGCTGTGTTGTGCTACCTGGAAGTGAGGCTTAAATTGCTCTGAACACTAATCCCAGTTTGGTGGGTTTACAGTATACAGTAGTTTGGATCTACTGGTAGTTCCAGTTCTGAGAAAAAAAAAAAATCTGATACAGGCAGTGTCATCTTGATTCTTCACTATAGGCTTGGGGAGAATTACATTTGTTCAGGAGGCTGTGGTACACGCTCATGCTGGAGCACACGGGTCTGTGTTACAGTTTGCTCTTTCCATTCTTGGATGTGAACAGTACAGCTTGTAACATCTTCCACCTGCACCCTGAAAACAGAATATTCTATTAAAAGCCCATTAGACTGTGTAAAAAATGATGTATGTGAAGTGCTGCCAATGTGTGATTAGTAGAAATAGACATAGCAGTATTAATTTCAAAGAAAGCTGCTACAATTATCTGACCCAACCAGTGTGCCTCAGACTCCTGAGAGAGAGGGTAAACATTTATGCTGGTTTTATTTACAGGATCTAAAAGCTGAGGTAAACATTTTGACCTGGGAACAGACTGCTAAAAAATAAATCTGTCACCTATTACTCACAAATTACAGATATTTGTATCTTTTATATATTATGCGTATGTAATGTATATATTTAACATGGTACAATGCAAGAAAATCCCAAAAGGTTTCCCTGCTCTATCTCCCAGTGAAAATCAGACTTGCTTTCTGTCCAACTTGCAGGTTCCTGTAGCAAACTGGGAGTTGGCCTGTGCCAAGTCATAGATACTTAAATCCTTTGCCAAATGGGAGGTTCCCCCTATGACAAGTAATATGATTTCAAATGATGCAGAAGGGCTCAGGAGTCAAGCCAGGACACTTTAAAAGAGAGGTAACCCTGTCCTTTCAGTGCAAGACACCAAACCACATGAGGAAAGTCTGGAGATGAAAGCAAGACTCAGGGATTTACGTCAGCTTCCACATCCAGTACATCCATGTAGGGGGAAAGATCTGCAATCACTTGGGCCTGAAAAGCCACAAAGCTGCATTGGAGGCCTCACTGATTCCAAGAGAGCAAAGGTTTCCTAAACAGATGGTTTTTAATAAATCACTTAAGCTCTCTCCAATAAAATGGCTGGATGGTCACACACAAAGAGTTGCGGTCAGTGACTTGATGTCCACAAGTAATTGATTAAAACAAGGCCAGGTTGGGCAGGGCTTGGGGCAGCCTGGCCTGTCCATGGCAGGAGTGTTGGAATTGGATGATCCCTGAGTTCCCTTCCAACCTGAACCATTCCATGGTCCTCTGAGCAACCAGTTTCTAGAAAGCCAATAAGAATATAGCTCTGTGAAAGCTAGTTGTTATAATAACTGAGTTGGTGCAGCAGCAAGATTAGAAAGATGCATTAAAGTTCATTTCTCTTCTGTTTGCTGAATGCCTCCTAGTCAGGTATGGTTTGTCCAGTGCCTTTGGAACAGTGGCTCCAGGGGGAGCAAACATGGGTGTATGTGGGAGTGCCAGGAGCAAACATCCATGTCCGGCCCTCTGGAACACAGCTCAGAGAATTACTGGGCTGCAGGCAAACCACTAATGTTGCCGTTAACTTCTATCCTGCTTTGCCTTTGTTTTCTGGAGTTCTTCCAACCAGTTTTCCTAATTACAGTGCTTTAATGGAGATATCACATTTGATTCTGAGGCTGCTCCTTTGAGGTATGAGCAGCTCTCAGGGAGCAGCAGGGACTCTCTCAGCCCCAGCAATTACAACACACTCACGAAATCACACCATTTTGGCTGGATGCCTCTGCTTCAAATTTAACTGGCTCAGCCTGTATTTGTGTCCACAGTCATTAGCTTTTATTTCCCAAACAGTTTTTATCTGTTTAACCTTGTGGTAATTGCTCTGGGAGACAATAGTGCTTTTTGAGTCACGTTCTATAGCAGCTCAGCACAGTGAGGTGTTCAGTGATTGTCCTGTTGTTAGAAACCAACTCTCTCAAACACATGAGATTTATCATGTCGGCCCTAATGGACTGCTTGTTCCTTAAATATGTATGAATCACAAGGGGTAATATATTTAATTTCCTCTCGTCAGTAACATTTTCTCCTGTTTTTTCTTTTTTTTTTTTTTTTTAAAGACTAAAATCCATGGAATTGGATTTGTAAAAATACATGCACCATGGAATGTATTGTGTCGAGAGGCAGAATTCCTTAAGCTCAAGATGCCCACAAAAAAGGTGAGTCCTGGTTTTCCTATTTTCCTCGTGAAGGCATAGTTTAAGCATATGTTCCTCTCAGAGCACTTTACAAATGTAGACTTTAATTTTAAAAACAACTAACTAATGTGCACCAGAAATCAAAGTCACAAACGTACTTGCTTGGGGCAACAGAAAGAAAAAGTGGAAGGAGGAATGTAAATAAATAATTTCTGGCTACCACTGTCTGTAGGTGATGAGAGTGATTTCATCCTCAGTCTGTTTTAAAAGAAGAGGTTGAAATTAGTGATGAAATTTCTGTGTGTGTTTTGGACATTTTTTTCTCACCTGAAGAGTACTAAAAATGAACACAAGGATCAAAATTTGTCTCACTGGGTTTAGTGACTATTCATATACACAGTCAGTCACGTTTGCAGGAACTGGGACCACTCTACCACAAGATAAATTACCTTTCAGAATATTTGAAATATCATTAAAGAAATGACAGTGTATTTTCATCAATTCTAAATCACCCGTGATAGATAGATAGATAGCTACCTGCTCAGTGAGCACAGCTCAGAGATGGATTAATATTTAAACACAGACTAAGTGCAGGTCCCAGACTGCACAGGGAAGTCCATAATGGAGCAAGAGACAGTCTCCAAGCCCAGCATCATTTATTACAACACTAAACCCACACTTTTGCTTTGGATTTCATATTAATCCCCATTATTGCCTCACTTACCAGGGATTTTAATCAGAAGCACAATTAGATTAAAAAGTCTTGTTGCGATCCTGTGGTTCCCTGACCCTTGGTTTGACTTTCCCATCCCTGTCTTTCTGGATGATTTCAAGAATGTAAACCACACTCCTGGATATTTTATTGTGATATATTTATCTAATTGCTGGTTTATCCCTTACAGTTCACTCTGACCTATGGATAACCAAAAAGCAGTAAAATTTTACTGGGTTTTTTTTCTCTTTGCTCCCTCAGATGTATCAGATCAACCAGACCCACGGTCTCCTGAAAAAGATTAATTCTGTAATTCAAAAAATAACAGAGCCCATCCAGCCAAAAGTAGCAGAACACAAACCTCAGACGGTGAAGCGCCTCTCCTACCCCTTCTCCAGAGAGAAGCAACACTTGTAAGTGAAAGCTTTCCCTAAATGTCCATGTCCACAGGTTTCAGCCTCTCTGACAGCAGCTCAGGCATCAGAGGGTGAGAGGGAACATGATCACCAACACTTTGGTAGGCATTGTTGCAAAGAATATTTCCATTTTGCAGTAAATTTACTTTTTAGGGGAATTTTTTGGCTCACTGTTGAGGAGTGAGCCTTTGTAGAGAAATCTCTGTGTGTTTTAGCTGCTATTGTGGCACATAATGCACATGTGTATAACCATACACTTCACCTGTTAGGCTGCCAAAAGGGGATTTACAGCATGGCTTATAATAGCCTCTTCTCCACGTTAAATAAAATGCTTGGTAAAACTCGTAGCCAGAGATGTGGTTTGATACATTTCAGAATAATTTAATTTATCTGGTATGGGCAGCTGACACAGGTAGTGCCAACCAGGCCTTGCCTTTGAAGTGCTGTGAAGTCAGAGGTGGCTTTGCCATCGACCCCAGATCAGCAAGAACAGCTGTAAATGTGGGTGCAGGGAAAAAACCATGAGGCAGAGCCCAGCCAAATCTTCTCCTGCCCTGGATTGCTCTGCTGCTGCTCTTCCCTGGCCAGCATCCCAGAGGACTTGCTTTGAAGGCCGTGTTTATGGATGTGCCAGCTGGAACAAAACAACAGGCTTAGGGCAGGGTCTCTTCCTTTTAGTGTTTCATCCAGAGATGCAGAGCACTGATGGGGTTGGGCCAGTTGACGTATGTGACATCCTGGCCTGTCCTTGGGCTTGCAGGAAATGTATTTGTGTGTTTGCTGAGTGTAGGGTGTTCCTGGAGGCTCAGGGATGATCCAGAAGATGCTCCTGAGTGTAGATGTGGATGGGCCTCACACTATTTAGAGGTGGCTTTTCCAGTGGCACCGCCTGTGTCTCTGCTGAATAAAGGAGGGAAGAGTGGCCTCACAGGGAAAATTACAGATTCTCAGGGGAAATTCAAGGCCAGCAATGGTCAGGGATTCAGCTTAAATGAGCATCAACACTCTCTTTTGTGCTGAAAAACCTATAAAGATATAAAACCAGTGAAATGTATAAGCAGCCTCTTTAAATTGTGAGGGTTGGGTTGGACTTGCTGTTTAATGGGGTTTCTACAAGCTGTTCTTTAATGCGAGCTCTGCGAGATCCCCAGGAGAAATGAAAATTATTGAAGGGGTCAACAAGAACAGGAAATTACTGACTTTTTTTTTTTTTAACCTAATCGGTTTCCTTCTAATCTTCTAACAGATTTGATTTGTCTGACAAAGATTCCTTCTTCGACAGTAAAACAAGAAGCACTATAGTAAGTACTGCCTATAAATAATTTATGGTGGATATTGCCTCAGTTGTGGTGTTAACAGCTTTAGTACAACGCCTGTTCAAGTTTATCTTTCTTAACCAAATGCCAAGGATCTCCTGTGCCATCAGGTACTGAAATCATAAATAAAGCACTTCCAGATTTAGTGCTGAGTAGTGTTTGATGCTAACAGGTTGCTGCCTTTTGGAAAATAATTTGAATCTTCTTTCTAGTTCACAGTTATTTTTCTTAGTAGAGATATCACCAGCTGGGAATATTTAGATTTTACCACTGATTCTGCCCAGCTGCTTGCACCCATGACTGGTTTAACTTTTTGTAACTATCCATTGTTCTTTTTGCAAAATGCTGGGAAATACCCCAAGACAAATTCCAACGAAACAGCCGGGTATTTACAGGGAATATTATTTATAGTTTTGGGGGGAAATTCTCTGTAATGGTATTAAAAGAGTTGAAGTTGATGGCTTTTATCTGACTTACAGAACATAAAATAGAGTTGGGGAAGAAGGTGTAGCCTCGTTTATAGCTACCAAAGGAGGGATTAAAAGGCCAGCTCGTGTGACACCTGGGGCAGCTGGAAGGGGCCGTGCCAAGCAGCCCTGGCTGCAACACATTTCAAAGGATAACAGGGACTCTTTGCCCTGTTCCACTGCTTCTAACTGGTGCCTTGGAATGTGACTGCCGGCATGCTTTTATCTTATATTTAACATCAGCCTTTTGGGATGCCAAGTGGTTTCCAAAAGAGCAATATCCCAGTCAGAGCTGCCGTTCATTGCTGTGGTGATAACGGCTGTGATATATCCGACTTCCCTTTCCTGCTTTGAAATTCCAATGTATTCCACAGTGGAGTTCCACTCCAGCTTGAACTGCAGGGGTTTGTTGTAGGCACAGGTTATGGGTGCAAGGTGAGCTGGGCCAGGGGAGGCAGATGCAGGAGCACAGAAATGGGGAAGAAAAAGGCAAACACTGATTTGGTTTATTTGCAAATAAAACATTTAACTTGAGATAGGGAAAAAAAAAAAAAAAAAGCCTGTGTTTTGTTTGTAGGCTTTCTTTTATACATCCAGACATACAGTAAAAAAATCTGTAAGTACAAGGAATTTAACAAGTGAAGAGTTAAAATTCATGACAGGCTGAGCAAGGCAGCAAGACAAAATGGCTCCATGGGACAAGAGGGTGAGCAAGACTGACTGAAAAATGGACTGAAACAGGAGCTCAGAGCAGAAGCAGAGAGGAAAAGAAGGGACAGGGGTTTTTTAAACAACTGAAGGAGCACTGGGCATATAACAATAATGCTGGTGCTGTGCTGCTTTGTGTGAAATCCCTGTAAATCACCCAGTAATGAAGAACATATTGAATGTTTCCCAACATCATTTTATTCTGTGTGCATTGCTGTTTGTATTCTTCTTTCTTAAAGTTCTCCCCTGCCTTTCTCATATGTATTTTTGAATCACAGTGCAAATATTGACCCTTCCACCTACTGCAAAATGAACAGGAATCTAGTCACTACCCGTGAGTCTTTGATGAATAGAAACTAAGCCAAAGACCTTTTAGTTATTAAAAGAGAAAAGAAAAAAAAATTATATAACTGGAAGCTCTCTGTGACAGCCCTTTAACTCAACTGGGGTTACAAGAAGACAGACGGATGAGCTGTGGGACTTGCCCCGGATGCCCTCACTTGTTTCCTCCAGTGAATTGGGCAAGAGTCAAGCTAGCACACGGATTAGGGAGCTGGGAAACAGTCCCCAACCCCCCAGATAGGCCAGGCAGTGGGCAGGAGTTGCCTTTGCGCCAGGTTTCCCTGTGCTGCCTGCTTGCCTTGCCCGAGAGCATCGCTGCACGGGAGTGGCCGAAAGCCGAACCTCACGGGCAGCCTGCTGAGCTGTGCAAAGGTTACTCGACAATAAATGCAATAAATCCCAAAATAAATACATCTGTTTTGCCACTGAGGTCAGGCAGGCTCAGAGATGTTAAGGTCAGCCCGTGTTAGTCCAGTTTGATAAACGGCTGCGTGCTGTGTACACGCTGCGAGCCCGGAGCTCTGCTCGGGTCCTTGGGATGGAGCCAGCCTGCACCCTCAGAGGCGAGGGAAGAGCTGCTCCAGGTGGAAGAACACCCCTGAGCTTTGATCAATGCCTAACATGAGCAAAAATAGGGTTTCTGTTATGCCAGAGGGTAGATGTAACCCTGTTTGCCCCCATCAATTCTCTTGGTAGCTGACTATTTAGTTAAGCTCTTCTCTCCTGAACAGAAAGCACAGCACAGCGAGCTCAAGCCCTGCTCTCCTGAATACCATGACTTTTATTAAAGAATGATGACTTCATCGACATCTTGGTTTCGCCAATATTTGAGCTGTACACAGAAAGATTGTGCTTTTCACTGGCGGTGTCTGAAGTAACCCTTTCCTTTCTTTTCTTTTGGTGCTGTAGGTTTATGAAATATTGAAAAGAACGACGTGTACCAAAGCAAAGTATAGCATGGGTAAGGAACTTTATTTAGCTGTAAGATCAATATCTTTTTCAGGTATTGAAAATAATTGCATGTTGTAAATGGCTGTGGAGTTTAGGTTTTTCCCCTGCTCTCTAATTTGATGTATGTGAACGTAATTGTTTTATCTGGAAACTTAATTTAATTTATGTAGCTGTTTGACATTTTTTCAAATGTGAATTTATAGATTTGACACTAAATTAAATGGTAAGTGAGCATGTAGCCCCTGCAGACGTGACTTAGGCCTTTTGCAGCAGGGCTGGATGGTGACATAAACAGGCAGATGAGTTGTGCACTGCATTCTACACTCCCTGAAATGGATGAGGATATTTCCATAAATTTCAACAACTGCAGTGAAAGTCTGTGGCTTGGCCCATTCCTTTCAAGCAGGAATCCCACATTTTATAGTGGGGTGGTTTTCCAGTGACTTGAGTGAAATGGTCTTGACTGATGACTGTCCTGAGTGGAGCTGAGATGAACCCATGGAACAGCCCAGGGCCATGGCTTGCACTGGAACTGGGCACCTCAGCCCTCACAACAGGTGCTGCAGGGCAGGGGACGTGAAGTTTGTAATACTACAACCAAGAGTTTTAGGATTTCAGCCTTAGGGTTTGCGCTGTAAGAATTAAACTCATAATAAAGCTGACTTGCAAATCAGACCACCTTAAAGATTTGTTGGCAGCTGATCCTGCTCAGCTGTTATATACTCTATTTTATACATATCATGGTACACAGATGTACAGTTGACTGTGGGACCAAAGTTAACAAATAGTTAATGGTAAATCAAAACAAATAAGGTGGAAGGGTGAATTCCCAAACAAAGCGAGGAAAGTGCACAAACATGGAAGAAAATGTTTAGTAACTGTTGAAATCTGTTATGGCATTTATTTGCCTACAAGCAGTTAAATAAAACAATGGGAACTTGAATTACAGGTAGTTCTGTTCAATGTTGACCCATCAGCTGCTTAGAGAGACATCAAATAATAGAAGAACAATTACGCCACAAATTATTTCCATGATTTGACTTTTGTGTTGAAGTAACAACATACAATGCACAATTGTTGACTCCTTATATACACTGAAATTTGGTGTTCAGCCAGTATTAACAGAAGTGCTGTCCTCTGTAGCATGGGAAATACAAATTATTCTGTGACTTTAAGGACCCTTTTCGAGTCTGGTGCTGGATCATTTTCATTGGAAATTACATCTGTGGACTCTTGAGAGGGGAAGGTCACCACAGCTCAGTTTGAATTCTTGCCTTGGAGTTGGTTTCTCAGTTGATTTTTTTCTCTTTTATTNTATTTTCTTTTTTTTTCTTTTTTTTTTTTTTTTTGGTCCAGAAAATGGTAAACATAGTAGGGATTAGTTGAATGGGGAGGACACTAATTGATGGTATACTGTTAGGATTCCTAGATGGTTCTTCTCCCTGAGACTGGCAAGGCCACACAATATTCCTAATGAAAATGCCATCAGGCTGACCCAGCCGTGGGCATGCCCAGCATAGCTCAATCAGCTCCTTTGTGTTCCAGTGCTGGAATGCTGGGTTACAACCCAGCAGAGGTGGCAAACAGATTTAAACAAACACAGATAATGCTGCAGCACTGCTGCCCAGCAGGAAAAAGGCAGCTGCCCAAGGGAACACTGTAGCCTTTATTATTTATTAGGAAAATTTGTGAAAATGTGAATCTGTCTTCGCTGTTAAATCCAGATATGTAGAAGGGGACCATGTAGCTCTTCTCACAGCCCTAGAAAAATAATTTATCTGCTCACCAGTTGTTTCTGCCAGGAGTGTGGAAACATTTGCAGACAATTCATAGACCTGTATAATCTTAAATAGAGCTTTGAAAATTAATGATACTGCAAGATACTGAGCACTCCTGGAGCTGCTCCTCCAGCAGGTGATTAGTATCTCGAAAACCTTAATGAACTTGAAAAATCCTCATTTCAGGAGCAATTAAAAATGACTCTACAGTGAGCTAGTTCCTAGTTCATAGTCGCTGTTCCTTCAAATCCAGTCCCACACTCTTTTCTTAGCCATGAACTGATGGGCAGCATGGAGCACACTGTAGCACCTCATTTTTCTTTTCTTTTTTTAAGTCCCTTCAAATCCTCCCCAATGCCAGTGGCCAGATTTATGTATATATATTTTTTTCAGCTGGCATTAATCACCATTGCCCTGCACAGAGACAAGGGCTTGACTTAGCTCTGACTCAGCACCCAGAACTGGTTCATTCCATCCCCAAATGTGTGTTCACGGGCGACACGACACCTCCAGATGTGGTGAACAGATTTGGAAGTAGCTCTATTAAAGCCAGCAGCTGCAGGAGGAAGGAACATTAGGGAATTAATGAGCTACAGCCCTCCCAAGGCCCAGGTCCAGCCACCCATGGGAATAGTGCAGTGCTCCTCCAAACTTGCACACCAACTCCTCCCTCCAGCCCCTGGTTAAGGGACGACACCACCCCTGGGAAAGGCAGGACTCCTCACAGTCCCTTGTGCCACAGACATTTAATAGATGAAGCACTAATTGCTTTCAGCCTCATGCATGTCACTAATAAACGGCTGTGTAAACAGGGAAAGGAGAGGGAAGAAAGAAGGAAACTGCCCTTTTAAATAAAAGACGAAAATGTGGTAAATATGGTAAGTATTACGCCAAGGTCTTCGCAAAGGCTTTCCCTACAATTTCTCTGATCAATCTGAAGCCTGAATTCAAAACTTTGCGTGGGTGATGCATGTGAATGTGTGTCCCCCTGTGCCATCAATTCCAGCCGTAATCTCCTTGTGATCCAGCCTTCTGCTACACTTTCAAATCTTCAGGCTTGCCCTTAAATCAAACTGACTTTTCAGAAAATGTAATTTATTTTAATGACTAATTTCAAGTCATTGGCTTCTAATTCTTGATTCTCAAATATATATGACTTCCTCTTGCTCTCTGCAGTTTTCCATTTCATAAAATGAGTCATGTATAATAACCTATATGATTAAAAATGAAACTACATGGAAAGGAATGGGATGGCAGCAAAATCATTATCTGATCAAATGGCTGTTATTTTGAGGGAAATCTCCAGGAAGGATGATGAAGTGAGGCTGTCTGACCCTGAAATTATAAATAACTATTATGTCTTTATTTTTCAAGGGATCACCAGCCTGCTTGCCAATGGAGTTTACAGTGCTGCATATCCTCTGCATGACGTAAGTGATCTCGCAGTATCTTTTACACGTCTGCTGTCTGTCACCAAGAAACCCTCATGTGTGATGTGCTGGTGGCATCATCCCAAACACATCTGACTTTCTTCTCACTTGTGTCACGACTACAGTCACTTCGGCAGGTTGTTTCCATCCCTTCTGCTCACTTTTAAGGAATTCCCCACCTCTTTTCTCTGATGATCATAAGTTTGAGTATAACATTAAAGAGTTGCTTTAGTGTTTTTAGCAAATGAAATGCTTCTGTTGTTTCCTGACTTTCTGCCCCCAAGATCCCTGGCACCAGTGCCAGGAAACACCATTCACTCCCAGGGCACCAAGCAGCTGGTTGCCTTGGCCACATCTCCCTGCAGAAGTGTCAGCAGCTGTGTGTCCATGCAACCAGGAAAAACCATGAGCAAGGATCTGAAGTCACATATTCCGTGGGGCTGGATGTGAGGATGTGACTGCAGACCTTCCTACTGATGACACCTGCTTCTGAGCAGCTCAGTGAGATGTCAAGAGTGTGTTCAGCTGTGGTGCTCATCGAGAGGGGCAGTGAGAGCTCAGGAATTCTGGTGGCACTCAAGCCGAGTCAGGGATTCCTATCCTGTAAGAGGGGCAGGCAGCTGAGTGCTGGTGTCCTTCTGATTTAGAGGTTCAGGGTACAACTAGAACTGACAAACACATGTTTCTTAGCCTACAGAAAACCTTGGCAGATGTCAGGGGGATGTGGCAGTCCTGCTACTCACTCCTGATGTACTGCCTGTGTGAGTGTCCAAGGGCTGTTGAGCCCAGTGCCAGTTTTCCTGGGATGTGAGGGTGAAGTGTGTCTTCCTGGTTTTTTCTGCTCCCCACACTCACACTGGTTTTACATGGGACTGTGAGAGCTTTGTCTTGGAGCACCCAAGAGCAGAGCAGCCTCTTTGTCTACCTGATGTTTGTCATACGTGTCAGGGCTCTCAAGCTACAGCAGTGCCGTGTAGAAATCGAGAAAGAAAGGTTAAATAAACTTCTCGTCGTGTTCTTGCCTCACATCTTTAGACAGCTACTGATAGTCTTGTACAGAAGTTATTTATTGTCTTAGTTTACTCCTTCATCATATCAAAAAATAGTTCCAAATTAAAACCTCCAATCTAATCAGCCCTGAGTGTTTGGAGAGTCTGGAGAGGGAGCAGCTCTCTCGGCTGGTTTCTTCCCTTTCCAGCGGACTGAGCTGAACCCCAAATACCATGGCAATACCACATCCTTTCCCTTGACATTTTTAGGCCACCTTTATCACTTATTCATTCCTTTTCCCCCCATGACAGACACTATTGCTCTTTCTTAATGTGCCCGACGACAGAAGACAAAGTGTGCCATGACAAATGGGCTCCTAAAATACAGCATTATTTTACAGATTGCTTTTTCTGGTTTTGATGCATTAAGTGAGTGGGAGACGTGGGTATGCAGGATGCAGAGCAGTTCTTGGCACAACCCACTGGATGACGCAGATTTTCTCTCTTTTTAAAGGGTGACTATGAAGGTGAAAACGTGGAGCCCAATGACAGAAAAGTAAGTTGATGCAAAGGGGGTTTAACATATTCACAAAAGTCCCAAGCCTGAAGAGTCACCTGTTGGAATCTGGGTGGTTTTGCCAAGATCCCACAGAAAATGCTGCAAAAATGCACTAAATGCCAAGCAGTTTAAGCAAAAAAGTGCTTTCCAGCATTAAAAATTTGCCCAAATGCGGAGTGTAGTGTGGGTATGTATAAAGTACCCAGCTCAGTGATGATACATTTCATGCCACATTGGTAAACATATTGACATGTAACTCCTCCTAAAGTTCAGATGATGTCATTTCAGGCCCACTGATGAGAACATGCTCTGTCATATTCTGCTATCTGTATTGGGCATAAATCCTGCTTCATTCCATGGTGTTAGGATCAGAATCGGAGGAGTGGGAGGGCGAGACAGTTGAAAACATAAGCATAAAAGTGACTGGGAAAGATAAATATTGAATATTTATCAGGAATAAGAGGTCCTCAGCAATGTTTTAAGGTGTTCTCTGCAGCCAGAAGCTGCCCTGTGGGTGCACACTGAGGCATTGCATCGCTTTTTGCTGAAGTTAGTGCTTTAAATTGTGGTTTTATTGTCTGTATAGTGAAAGACATTTGTTGATTGTGGTAAAACAAGTAGGAATTATCCTAAGGAAGTACTTCTCCTGAGGAAGCAGGAAGTAGTGCTTTACACTAAGGAAGTATGAGGAAAAAACCAAATTTTTCAGTCTTTGTGGAATTGCTCGTTTCTTAAATTCAAAGCTTAATTATTGCATCCTCTCCACCACACTTGTCCAGAGAAGGGTGGCTTTTGTCTGTGCATCAGACAAAAACTGAAGTGGAGAGGTGTCAACGAGTTCTCTCAGGAGGAGCTACCAAATCTGGGTGTTGTATATGCTGGGCTTTCACACCTGAAACTTTGCCTTCCCTGTTTGTTTCATGATTTTTTTTTTTCCTCCAGAGAAATGTTCTGGACATTCAGGTCGTAGGAAAAGCAGATTTAAAGACCCTCAGGCTTTATATATAAAAATAGGTTCCCAAAATTGACAGTCTCCTGGTCCTTCAGGTGCAAATGGCTCATCAGAAGGCAGTGGATGTTATTTTCCTCCCTCTATTGATTTGTGTTAAAAATACCACATGTCTGTCTTCTCATTATTAAGCAACACATCGCTCCACTAAAAATAGGGTGAAAGTCCATGTTTTCTGAAAGTGTCCAGATTACCTTCTTCATTACTAACATTTCAAACCTCACAAATTCACTAATTTCACAAGTTGTGTGTTTGAAAGTGTTTACCTTGGCTTTTGACTTTCAGTTCCATCAAATAATCTTTTGGTGTTTTTTGGCATGACTCTTCTGGTTTCTTGAAGCTTTCTTTAATCTTATCCAGTGCTAGGCTAGGCCTGTGCCTTTTTTAACAAGAAAATTAAAGATTTGAGGCCTAGAAATGAAGTAAATATTTAGGTCTAGTGTGCTGATCTCCTCTAATCATGTCTTTGAAGCTGTGCTTTGAATATCAGGCTGATAAATGTCAGGATAAATGAGATAATTCATTTGTACTTTAGGCACAAATCTGGTTTCAAGTTGCACAAAACTAAAACATGGCACTGATGCAAAATTTCCTCAGCTTAGTGTTTTCCTGATATGCCTGGCCAGCTTAGATCACAGAAAAGGAATCTAATTTCCAGCATAAACTTAGTTAAAAAAAAAAATTAAAGGAAGGGGCTTAGCTAGTGCTGCACGTGGATGTTGAGGTGTCCCAAATCATTGCTTCCCAGATATAGGCAGTTGGCCTTAAACTGTTGAAAAATGTGGTTGAAAGGAACCTAAAGCAGAATAAAAATAAAATTTGCAAGAATGCTGCTGTTTAATAAAGGCCTGCTGTTAAGTTTCAGTTCCTGCTCCTACTGTTTTAAGGAAATTAATAATGATTAATGACTTTGGGTTGCAGAGAGGAAAACCCACAGCCCACTTATATTTTTGATGTCATATTTCTGTAAAAGCTGAGGAGTTGCTTTTTTTTGGTTGTTTTTTTAATGAGTCGAACCATTTGTATAAGTGCAGCAGCTCAGCTTGGAAATTCTCTGCTAATGGTTTGGCAGGAGAAATCCAAAATTGCTCTAGGAACATTGTTTGCTGTGGGACTTCTCTGTGGTCAGGTGTGAGCAAGAGGAATGGCATGGGCAGTGGCCAGGCTCTGGTCTGCCCTTCTTTTCTCTGCTGCATTTCACTGGAGACGTGTAGGAGTTTGAGCTCCGTCAAGTTTCCCATGATAAAATAGCCTGGAGTTTAGGGAATAACATCCTGTTTGGTCTAGGAACAAGATTAATCCTGTTGCCCTCCCTGTGCTGATGCTGGTTTCGATCTTGGTTCCTCATTGAGTTTGATTTCTTGTTCACTCTGTTGGCTGAATAGAATGAGGGGAAAAAATCAGGTCTGAGAAGCACTATTTATATATTTCACAAAATAAAGGATAAGCTGAAGGTTTCAGAGGAACCTATTTTTGTGAGGGATTCAGTTTTGCAAATCAGTAACGGGGATCATTGTTTTCCTTGGCCCATATCCTGACAAAAAGGAAGAGTGGAAGTCATTGTCTTCTTGTGGTTTAAAGCTGAAAAGAATCTTGGATGCAGCCTTTGGGGCACCTCAGCCCAGCACCTGGTTGCTGGGTGCTGAATTATATATTTTGTATAACAAAATGGCCTGAAGTTGTGTCAGGGGAGGTTGAGGTTGGATGTCAGGAAGAGATTCCTCACCCAGAGGGTGGTCGGGCCTATGGATCACAAAACCAGCAGTGCTCTCCCTGTTCTCTGCTGTAGGTATCCACCAGTCCAGCTGCTGAAGAGCCTTTTAATGCACAGGAATTCATCACTCTGTTGGAGCATGCCAAACCATCACATTTATTTTTAATACTCAACACAGGCTGCGTGTGTTGGCATGGTTTGGGCCGAAAGCCCCGACGTGGTGAGACCGGTGCTGCGGGTCCTGCAGCGGCCAGAGGAGAACCCACTGGTGTTTTTGCTCTCACCTTTCTCTTGCCTTTCTGTTTTCCAGCTCCTGTGTGAGGAGTGGGCGAGCTATGGAGTGTTTTATAAATACCAGCCCATCGACCTGGTGAGGTGAGTTCAGCCCTTGGTGTTTCCACGGGGCAGAGCTGAAGCTCTGCAGGGATGCTCCCACCCATGCCCCTGGGGGGATGCTGCCCTCAGTGCCACCCCCAGGGGATTCCAGAGAATGGGAAATTCACTGGGAGAAAAGTTTTCTGTGAGTTTAGAACGTGCTGATACATCCCACAGAGCGTGAAAGCTTGTGGGGGGCATATTTTTAATTAATTTAGTTTGCTCATTATAAGACCTGAGACTCTTTGAAGAAAATGAAGTGCCTTTTTAAGAGGATTCACTCACAGAAGGTTCCAAAGATACCAATTTGCACAGCAGAAACACAGTGGGGGGGAAAAAATGACCAGTGGGACAAACTTGTTTTCAGGGTGCCTGTATCTCTGGATGGACTCCAAGCATCATGAGAAAGAGAGTTCTCTGAGAAGAAAAAAATTCCCACAGGTCATCAGATCTTACTTTCTCCATGCCTAATCCAGATGTGATTCATAATTTTAGCCACGTTATATTTTAAGAAATAGGAAATATTTTTCTCTCTCTCATTTCTTTTTCTTTTTTTCTAAATGTATTTCAGAAAATACTTTGGAGAGAAGATTGGGCTGTATTTTGCCTGGCTGGGAGTTTATACACAAATGCTCATTCCAGCTTCAATTGTAGGGATTATCGTTTTCCTGTATGGCTGTGCAACAGTGGATGAGAATATACCCAGGTAAAATGGATGAATGAAGAGATTCTGTTGTTGGAGGGCACTGGAAGCTCAAAGTTGCCTTGCTTTAGAAATGTTTTGTCAGAAATATCCAGGCCGAGCAGAGCTGAAATTGTGGTTTCTTGTTCCTGGGTCTTGCCCTGTGCCACTCACATCCCGACACCCCAATTCCCATTCCCAAGGTCTGTCTGTGCCAACTGGCTCTTGCTGGAGGACGGTGTGCTTCTAAAACTCTCTGTCCTCATGCCTCATCCTTTGGAAGCTGTGCTTAAAATTCATCCACCTCCACAGGCCCCACTGATCTCAGCTTCCCGTAAGCCACGGAGCTCTCCCAAGGGCACAGAACAGCCCATTTCTATCTCGTTAGCATTCATTGTTAATATGACTTGGGGAGTTTGCATTGATGACCTAAAAATAATTCTTGGCTGGCCGCTCAGGTGGTTGGGTTTTTTCCCAAACTCAGATCATTATGTTAAAACAAACTAGCAAAATTCTGCTAATGAGGGGGTTTGGTGCTTCCCAGCACAGAATGCTGAGGAGGGCATTATGTGACAGAGAGATGCATCAAGAATATACATCCCTCAAATAAGCTACTGTGATCACATCAACAAAATCTGGATGTCCTCCTACTTTTAATCTTTTAGCAAGTTTTGTATTGAAACATCTTTAAAGCCCTCTGATTTTGCATTATTTGCCTTGCATGCATCATCAGCTGGAGATGCAAATTACAACAAGCCCCAGCCCTGAATAACAAAGCAGATAATGGATACCAAAAAAATAGATTTAATGTTTTTTTGTTCATTAAGATTGCTTTGTACTGCTTCCAACAGTTGCAGGGAGTCAAAGGGAGGGTCACTGTTGCTATTTCACAGATGGAACACAGAGGAGATAAATTGGTTGAACTCCAGTCTCTTGATGTTCAGCACTTCCCTTGTACCTTATCTATTAGTGTAGTTTGCATTTCAAAACAAGAGTGTTTCATTTTATTCTTATTTTCTTTTATTCTGTAAGATCTTAAGAGTGGAAAGCATAGAGTCTTATGCCTTTCTTGATGTTCCCTCTTCTTCCCTGGAATGGAAATAGAGCTGGGGAAGAAGGGAGAGAGGGAGACAGCCTTACACAAGAATTTCAGCCCCTGCAGTGGTGTAGGGACCAATGATCCTACAGAAACAGCTGCTCTCCAGAGGAGAAAAGATCACCAGAGCACAAAGCTGGAGCCATCCTGACTGTGCTTTTCCCTTCTCTTGTGGCTTTGTTTCAGTATGGAGATGTGTGACCAGAGAAACAACATCACCATGTGTCCTCTGTGTGACAAAACGTGCAGTTACTGGAAGATGAGCTCTGCTTGTGCCACTGCCCGTGCGAGTCATCTGTTTGATAACCCTGCAACTGTCTTCTTCTCAGTCTTCATGGCTCTCTGGGGTAAGAAGATCTATGCCTTGATGTTAAGCTTTTAATTATTAAAAATACAACAGGAAGAAACAGAGGAGATAAAGCAGTATATTTTTATACAAGCAGTTAATGATACAAAGAACTTTGCTTTTTTTTTTTCCTTCTTCCTTTTTTTTTTTTTTCCTCTCTTTCCCATGAAACTGTCACACCCAAATTTATATTCTGGACTGGAGGCTAAAATTCAAAAAGTTGCTCAAGCTGAATAGCAAATGAAATTGTTAAGCATCTGTCATAAAACTGCTGCGTGGTATGTCAAAATTTCATTAACGGGATTGCACAGCTTGCCAAAAAAAAAAATCTCTTTGCAGAGCCAGCTTCCACTTTAGAACATTACAGAAGAAATGTATTAATGTACTCTGGGGTTGAGGGGAGGGCTCTGGGGGGGAAGTGTAATGGCCTTTAGTGTCTTCAGGACAAACCAACATCGATTCCTGAGTGTGCTCCGAGATGCAATTAGGTTTATCAGCAGGCAGACCTCATGCAAGGAGGCTGGGAAGAGGGAACTGTGGTGGAGAGGGATTTTTCCTGATCCTGATGCTGCCCTCGTGCTTTGAGCACATCACTGAGCCTTTCTGGGCATGTCTCTAGCACTTGGGTCAAAATATGAACGTCCTCATGAAATCTTCGTGAGGATGTCTTCAGGAATGGTTATGGAGGGCTTCTACCCTCCCTGCTGCAGGAGGGATGGGGAACCTCCTTGCTCCAGGAATGGGCTCTGGGGGAGAGGAGCTTTGATGGCCACATATTCCCAGCAGCAGTGAGAGCAGCACAAGCCTCCCTGTGCACCTCATTTTGAATTAACATAACCTGTTCTGGATTATATTTCATCCTAGTAATACACCCTGAGTTTTTATCTCATCCAGTACGTAAGGAACTGTTTGTACATTACCATACATCTGAACTGATTTAAGTAAAATTAAACATAATTTAATTTTAATTTTTGGCCAAGGTCTGTGTTTGGGATGACATTGTTTTAGATGCAGCACTGAGAGGTTATTATCAAGTACCACAAGGAAAGTCAAGTGTCAGCTTTGGTTTCCCTTGTTTACCATTATTGTGAGCCCCACATGGATATTGGCATTTTGTCCTGTTGTCCAAAAAGTAATAGCTTGCCTCCCTTTCCACAGCAAGCAACTGTGGGTGTCTTCATCCATTTTTTTACACTCTTGTGCAAAGTAAGGCAGATTGGCAGAAGCCAGGTTCTGTGTCCTGTACGAAATCTGAGAGGGGGATGTGAAAATCCTCAAGCTCTCTGGAGTCAACACAAAGTTTTATCGTGGCACAATACCATATAAAACAAATGTTTTTTTTCAAATAGGCCTTTTTCAATTAGAAAAATAAGAGTTTTCTCCACATAGTTCTCAATTTGTGTTACTAAATTCATGTACAGTTGAAATAGGAAAGTGCAGGTGCTCATGGCAGAGCGGGGTTGCAGCTCCCTGGCACCTTCCCCCAGGGCTCCTGAAACAACCCAGCATTCCAGACACCGTCCTCTCCTTTTGCCCTGTTGTGAATCAGTGCCATGGGAGGATTTCCAGTAGCATCTCGCTCATTTTCCGTATTTGTGGGAAGCTGCAGCCCCCACCCAGCATGAGAATTGCTGGTGGCAAGGAGAGGGGAGGCAATTCCAGATCCATGACCGGGCCCCTCTTAAGACATAGCTCTGGCCATCCTGATTCACAGGAAGCCTGTGGCTTGTGAAGGGGCTCAGTTGTAGCTTTTCCACATGAGAGTTTCACTTAGAAGGCGAATGAATGTCATGGCCCCAGCCTGGCTCCAGTCAAGAGGGTGTCCTTTCCTCTCTGTTCAACTTTGTTACCCTCTCCCTGCCGCTGTTTTTTCTGGATGTGAGCGTTTCTGAGCACATCTGTTAATACTCACTGTGGGAAGCTCCCCTGGGAACACCATTTCTTGGTAGACTTGCCTCTTTCATAATCACTTATTTATTGTACAACACTGGTGTATTCCCAGCATCTAAATATGTCCTCTGAGAACTCGCTCGGTCTCGGGGGCAGATAGACTGAGATAGGCTGGAATCATTCATTGGGACTCAAGAACTGCTTTAACGAGGCTTTTTTTTCTCTAAGCTTTCTCCATCCAAAAGAAAATGGCTGGATTTTTAATGATTAAAACCCTTAAAGGCTTCCTCTTTCACAGCCTGCCCACATGCAGCTTTCACTGGAGTGTTTGGGTGTGATGATTAGAGCCAACCACACTATTGTGACCACTAGAGGGATGCAATTATAATGATATAAAAATGCTTTATCTTGATATCTCTGAGGGAATAACTCTACCATCAGTACAAGTGAAATCATCCCTGTTTTGCACAGATAAGACTCAGGTTTTTTTGGACTTACAGATGAAATGATATGCAGTTGAAGACCAAGAATATCATTAGTCTCACATACAAATATTTAAATAAGTTTGGCTGCCTAACTTAGATCCCTTAAAAATTGCAGGCATCTTCCTACATGAAGCTGTGGATGTAACAAATGCCCTTTTTTCAGCTTACCTGGATAAAACATTTGGCTCCTGGCACATCAGTGTTTCCCAGCCAGACATGACTGCTGAATAAAAGGAAACAGAAATGAAGTTAGGTGGTAATAAGTGTTATATGTTAAACTGTTGTTTCAGCTGCCACCTTTATGGAGCACTGGAAGAGAAAACAGATGCGCCTCAACTACAGGTGGGACCTGACTGGGTTTGAAGAGGAGGAGGTTTGTCCCTTCAGTTCTGACTCTTTGCCTTCCACCGTGCTGTTGCCCTGACCTTACAGACTTTGCCTCGTGTTCCCGGGAGGGTTCCATCCTTTAGAAGGAAGGAAAAACCCTATACATGAACTATTTGAGGTTTTTGTAGCAAGGGCGTGACTAGTCCAGTCCTGTTGCCGTGGAAACATAATTGTATAGCCACAAAATGTGATTTTTTTTTTTTTTTAGAAGTGTGTAGTGGGGTCACACCTAGCAGTGTAGGCATGGAATATACAGCTCAGACCTTCTGCTGGGCTGAAGTCAGGGTGCCAAGAGCCAAGGACCTCATTCATCACACACTGCTGTAAATCAGAAATGAGTGCATTGAAGCTGATAAAGTTACAGCGCTGTAAAAAAAGCACTGAAAAATTCCTATTAACTTTAATGATGCAGGATCAAGCCCTGACTTGGAAAATACCTAAGGAAGCATTGCCAGACATGTGGGCTTGAGGCATGGGGAGGGACAAAGTGTGGAGGTGGTGGAGTTTTTTGCAGTGGCTAAAAAAAAAGTAATATCCCTGGCCAGGTTTATTCTAAATCTGCTAAAGAGCATACAGGAGAAAAGGGCCAAATCTGTATGAGAAAAGGTCTTCAATTGAAATCAAGGAAGTTTTTGAAGGAAAGGAGAGAAAATCCTCAGTCAGCTGAGAAACTGCTTCCCACTTTTTTGGTTTCAATTTTGCCGCTTTGCAAAAAGTAAAGGAGACGCCTTCCCAGAGCAGAGCACAGTCCCAGCCCCCAGCCTTGCCCTGCTGTTGTTACTAAAAGAAGTATGACCTCCCTTGTCCCGTCTCTAGATGTCCTAAATAGATACACAACAAATACTGCACACGTGAAACACAAACCTCACCAGCCCTGGGTTTGACACCCTGCAGCTCGCCAAGCCTGGCACAGCCACTGCTCCCCTTGCCCCCAAAGCCTTTCTGTTGGAATTATCTCCCCTTAAGATGTTTATCTCCTCCCTAATAAATTTAGGTGCCCTGTGCCAGCCGCCTCTGTGCTGTTCCATACCTGTTTACTGGGAGAGAATATAGGGATTTATTTCCTGGACACTATATGCTTCTTTATTTTTGGTAGCTTGTTAGCATACATGAAAGTGGAGAGGATTAAGTGTATCTTTCCAATGTCTACTTCATTTCTGAGTTCAGAGCTCTGCACAGCCAAACCAGCAGCTGTCAATACAGTGTATTTTATTCTGTGTTTTGGGCTGTCAGTGGTAAATAATACAGTCGTGGGTTTAGCACAGAATTGAAGATTCACCTGTTTCTGATTTGGGGGAAACTTGAGCTGGAATCACGTTGAACAATGGGGGTTTTGAGTGAAATGCTAAAGCCCAAAGTGTCTCATCCTCTGGTGTTTTTAGGGATGCCTGGTTCGTACAATACTTGCATTAATGTTAATTAATATAGAATATGAATAGACTGGGTTTTCTCTGCTAGTGTCTAACCATCCACTGTACCTATGTTTGCTTTATGTAATTTTTAATATATAAATACAGTATGACCTGCAACAGTTCAGTAATCAAGTTTTTGTTTATTTGTTTTTTTGTTTTTTCTTGTTTTTCGTGGGTTTTTTCTGGTTTCCTGAAGGAGGCAGTCAAGGTTTGGAAAACATTTTTTTTTTTTTTTAAATCACTCCTACCTTTTTTATTCCATGTCTACCGATGAATGCCATCTTTTGATCTCCATTTCTCCTTTTTCGAGCATCAGATTTTCTTTAGAGCTCCTGCTGATTGCTTTGCCTTTACACCCTTCCCCTCTCCACTTGTTCAGACTTTTTTCAGCTCCGTTCTGTTTCCCATCCAATGCATAATTTTGAATTCTGACTCTTTTATGAATGCGTAATTATCGGGAATTCTGAATCCATGAATCTTCCTGAATCTTTTGGCTGTCTCTTACTTCCAAGTGTTTCCTGCACCTTCTCCTGCAATGCAGACGGAGAATCTGTGGATGCTGTCCAGGACAGAATTAGGGGAACACCCCAACTGACAATTTTATGGGATCCCAAAACCAAGCATTTTGCATACTTACAGCAGAAAATCAATCCCCTTGTGAGCTGAGGATCACTGAAATTAGTTAATGACATTTAATTTTTATCAAAAATAGAGGTAATTCAAATCCAAGCATCATGAGCCACGCTGTCTGCAGGTTGTGCTGCATATCTCATATATTAAATTTAATCTACACAGCACTGCACGTTGCTGTCCAATCATTCTGCAGTTGCTGCTGCAGACGCAGGATTTAACATTTTTTAAATTATAGTCAACTATCAGTTGACATGAGTGACATACCAAGTAAATTGGAAATCAGTTAGAAAACTCAGAAATTATCAGGAAATCGACCTGCAGAGAGTTCCTCTGTAGCTGATAGAGAAAATAAGTAATGTTGTGTTTTTATTAAATATGGCTTCTTTCACAGGATCATCCAAGAGCAGAATACGAAGCGAAAGTTTTAGAAAAGTCACTGAGAAAAGAACACAAACATAAAGAGGTATGGTAAAAATACTCATTTGTTTCACTTATGAAGAAGAAGTTTGTTACAGCAGGCAGTGACCCAAGACTAAGAGATAGGTAAAAAACAGTCAGTGCTCACTGTGTTTAAATTCCAGGTGTCTTCATCCATACATGAGATGCTTGGGGTATGCCAGGCACAAGACTTGATTAAATCTAGAATTGCCTTTACTAATTAGATTCAGGAGTGTGGCTCAGGGAAACTAATTGAGCCTCATCAAAGAAGTGCTCCTGTAATGCTAATAAATCAAGTTTGAGAAAACTGTAATAAATCACATTTGAGGAAACTGTAACAAACCAACTTGTTCTGTGCAGTAAAGGCACCTAAAGCCTCTCAGGAGAAGTTCTCTGTCTTGCTGGACTTTCTCTGCAAATAAAAATATTAATGTAGAGTACTAACCTTGATTTCCACACCAAATTCCAGCTTGGGCAATAACCTTCTGCCTTTTAAAAACACAGCTTCCCTTTCATCCCACCAAACGAGGCAGTGCTCACTTATGCTTTTAACTTGCACTTTACATCACTGTGAGAAAGGGGCTGCCACTCATCCCAGGAGCACCTGTCTCTTGCCAAGGGACAGTGCCATCCCTACAAAAGCAGCTTCCCTGCCCTTTCACTGGAGCTGGAATTCCTTTCCTGTCAGCAGCAGAAAGATTTGGAAAAGCTTCTTTTCTCCTCTGCACCCTGATGCCCCCATCCTACCTGAGGTTATTCCCCCTTCACTGCAAGAATTGAGCCATTTGTGTGCCATGATTTTAATGAGAGAAGTAAAAACTTCAGCACAAAACCAGACCTGTTGGCAGAATTTCCTCTCTTGTGTCTGTTGGCAGTGGCACCGTAATGTGGAACCATTCCCTAAACTGGGATTTTGTGGCAACCCTGTCAAAACATAACTGCAATAAGAACATCTCCATGATACACTTGTTAGGGGCAGCACATATAGATGGGTGTTAAAATAAATTTATACTTGAGTAACACCCTCTTAAAAGATGCTGCAGAGCTGCTGGTGGTGTGTTCTCATTAATCTATAGGATGCTGTGTGTAAGTGGTTCAGGGCCATATGCAAATCAAATCCCTTGCAGAAGAGAAACAATTTGAGTTGCTGCCCTATGATAGTCTGGGTAAATTATTTTAAATGCAGACTTTACTACATTCTGCTAAAAACCTGTAACTTGCTGTACTTTTGAGTATAATCTGAATTCAGGTCTTAAATGTGGAAGACTAATCAGACAATTAGTGAATGGTGGCCCTCTTAATATGGGAGAATGAAAGTTGAGCAATTAAGAAAGGAATTCTTTTTTTTTTTTTTAACCAGACTATTTATAAGTTTTTGGGCTGTGTTCAATTTGGATGTTACTAATTTGGGAAACGTGAGAAAAGGAGGTTTTTTTCTGAAAGACTTGGTGGTTATCTTTCATTGGGATCTGGTGTGTTAAAGTTCAAATTCAACAGTTGTAAGACAACTTGGAAACCTTAAAGAAAAAAATATGTAAAGCTAAACCAAAGTTGCTCATAGCTTTTTCAAGAGAAGTCAAATTAAAAGAACAAAAAATTTGGACATTCTTTATACCTCATAAAAGAGAAAGCAGAGCACAATCCTGTATTAAAAAGGGAATATCCTTTGCAGGATTGCCTGATGTTCCCTAGGATTTGGGGCAAGCATTTGTCTTTTGTTGCTGTTGTGTTTTATTAACTTAAAGCTGAAACACCAAGCCTTAACAAACTAACAGAGCATTCACTTGTGCTAAAGTGCTGTGTCAGTAGAGAATACAGAATTAATTAATGGAATTAATTGAGCAGTGCTTTGTAATGCCATATTGCCCGACCCTTTTCTGTTTCCTTTGACTGCCATCAGAAGCACCGATACTTTCCAGAAGAGACAGCAAACAAATGGAGACAAAGAGTTAAGACAGTCATGGCTGGGGTGAAATTGGTTCTTTTTATTCAAACTTATGAAGAAACTCAAATTATGAGTAATTATGGAAGACACAAATCAATTTGTTTTTGGCTGTTGAACCTTTGTTTAATATTCACATTCAGTTCTGGGTTTCTTCCCTTTCCTCCCCTTGTTCCTTCAGCACTTTCTGGGACACTGTTCTGAGTTGGGAATGGCACTGCATGGCTAAGCTTAGATTTCCCATTCTGGCTGTTTGTTTTGCAGTGGAGCATGGGCTGTGTATTGAAAGAGTCGCTTGCACTTCCCTGAGACAACGTGCATGTCATAAAAGTAGAATTTGAGCAATATTTTTATGTCCATTACAACGTGTGCATCATATTCTTGAGATGTTCCTTTTGTTGTTGATTTTCTGGTGTTTCGAAACAATTCCGGACATCTGAGTTTGTGAAGGACTCCAGAGCAGCAACGCTCTTCTAAATGAACTTTCTGTAGCCAAGTTCAGGAAGTGGCTGATTGACTGAATTTAGGGAATTCAGAGAATATAAAGACTTGTTATATAGAAAATCACAAAATGGTTTGGGTTGGAAGGGACCTTAAAGATCATCTCATTCCAGCCCCCCTTCCATAATTCCTGTTAGTGTAGTCCATTGAATACTGTGGGAATAGCCAGGTAAAATCAAAAATCACTCATATCAAAGGAATTTCAAGTCTTACCACCCACCAAAACTAGATCTTCCTGTCAACTGAGCATTCACCTTGGAGTTACTCTGTAGCATGAATTAATTTAATACTTAAATCTGTATTTTGGTGGAGCCAGTTGTGCAACAGCAGAGCTGCAAATATTAACTGTGGAGGGAGAGAGGAAGGAGGGGGATTTTTCTAGGGAAAGCAAAAGAAAATATTTAACAGCAAGAGAGGCCTTACTTCATGGTTTATGACAGCCTATTTGCATGTTTCCTTCAAAAAGTATACAGAAAAATCTGGTTTATTTATACTCCCAGCGCAGGCGCTTGACCAGTCTGAACCTGGATACGGAGTAAACAATTTGCCTGTGTGGAATTGTGACTGTAAACACTGTGTCTGCATCTTCTAACTGGTTGTGGTTTTGCCAGCCTTTTCTTCCCCTCTCTGTTTTCACCACATGTGCAAAATCACACTCTCCTTCTTTATTAAACGTACCTTTTCTTTTCCCCCTCAAAAAAATTTTAGACGGATAAAGAGAAGCTGACGTGGAAGGACCGTTTTCCAGCCTATTTAACCAATTTTGTTGGCATCATCTTCATGGTAAGCATCACCTGGCAAAACCTGAAATTTCTGTTACCGGGTCATTGTATGAAAGAGAAGTGATAGAAACTTTATCAGGTGCATGTGGTTCAAAATGGCTTTTTCCTCGTGAAAAAATTCAAGCATTTCATTGCTTTAGGACCTAAAATCTTTTCAAGAGCTTGAATTCCTACTTTGCTGTCTCTTTCCAGTCAAGGAAAAAGAATACTAAAATAGGGTAGGGGAAAATGAGGGCACAGAAATGGAAATTCTCACCACCACTGATGGGATGAAGCATAAAAAGTACAGAGAGCCCTCTCAGAAAGTGGTCAGGAACCTAGGGGACAACATCAATTTTATAATCAAACTTTTGGAAAGAAATGACATTGCCAATTGCAATCATAATTACAAGGATTTTTAATAAATCGTTCAAATTTGGAGCTATACCATCTAACAGGAGAATTGCAAACAGAGCACTTAATTCAAGAAAAAGGTAAAATAATGATGATTACAGCCTTCTTCCATTTGCTGATAAAGCATCAGCGTCTCAAACAAATGTTGACAGAAATAATAATAATTCAAGTCATGGAACAGATTGGCAGACAGATTAAAAAGAAGCTTAAGCTCTTTCCAAAGGTAAAATTCACCAAACTAAATCAATTAATTTGGTCTTTTGGGATAGGGATTTTGGTTTAGGGTTGGGTTTTTTAATATTTGTATTTTCAGAGATCAGAAATGCAAAAAAATCTCATATTCTTAGCTGAAGAGTCGTTACCTTTTAAGAATCATGCTTTAAAATCATTCCTCTATTTAAGCAATGAAAAATTGGGAGGGATTTTACTCTGCCAGGAAGGGTGTTGATTTAATCACATTTAATTTCAGTTTGTGATTAGGAGAACACAGTGAGCCTGAGTAAGGGATTTGAAGGCTTGTGTGGAGAGTGAAGCTGAAATTCTCCTATTTATTTCAAATTTGGCTTTTTTTGTATATCACAGTGGAAGTACCATGTATATGCTGTTGGTGTCAGGGCTGAAAGCAAGTCCACTAATACTTTTAATATTAGTATTTATATTAATTACAACAATTATTTATATTCAATAGTAATATATAGTATTTTAGAGTTTATATATTAGTAATCTTTTTAATATATAAATATAAGAATTTATATATTAGTAGTATTTTTTAATACTGCTAAGCAAGAAGTTTACTTTTAGGTGCCTTTTGCCTGTGATTGTGGCATCATCCTGTCATATTTTTTCATGTCATTTTCAAGTAACAAAAGAGGATCCTTTCCCACAGTTCATCAAAGCCTTAGTGCAGAATTGGGTGGACTTGGGGTGTGGCCCAGAGGTCCCATTTTTAATGTCATCTCTAAATCCCAAACAAAGCGTTAAAAGGCAAATCTTTGGTGAGGTTTTGGGCTGTTCTTCCTCGCAGGTCGGGCTGACGTTCGCCATCGTGTTTGGGGTGATCATCTACAGGATCTCCACGGCTGCCGCCCTGGCCATCAGCTCCACGCCCTCGGGGCGCTCGAGTGTCCGCGTCACCGTCACAGCCACCGCCGTCATCATCAACCTGGTGGTCATCATCATCCTGGACGAGGTGTACGGCTGCATCGCCAGGTGGCTCACGCAGATCGGTGCGTTGGCACCCTCAGCTCACTGCAAGGGGTTTAAATCACAGCACCCACAGGACTGGGGCTCACGAGCAAAGCCAGGGACAGTCAAACTTGTGGCTAAACGTTCCGCTGTAGAGCGTTTGTTCTTTTTAATTGTTTTCCAGAAAATTATCAGTCATGAAAGGTCCGGAAAGCTTCTCAGGTTAAGTTTTCGCCCATCTACAAATGATTGTCGGGAAGGTCAGGCAGGATGTGGAATGAAATTGGAATTGCTGTTGTAACGTGTCAGACTCATGGGATCCTCAACAGATTGACCACTGACCTCAGTGCAGCCATACTGCTTTTACAGATATATATATATATATATGTATATAGTATTATACATGTATGTCCCGTTGTTTCAAAGGTGGCTGGTGTTCTCCAAAACCCACATTTATAAGATCTTGAAATGTTTTCAGGTAGGATAATTCCTTAACGTTTCTCAT
The DNA here is from genome assembly GCA_013397795.1 of Orthonyx spaldingii. Taxonomy (NCBI): domain Eukaryota; kingdom Metazoa; phylum Chordata; class Aves; order Passeriformes; family Orthonychidae; genus Orthonyx; species Orthonyx spaldingii. The sequence continues at coordinate 117,013 of VZTJ01005562.1, read as the reverse complement.
CCACGTCCCTTTGGTTTCAGAGGTACCAAAGACTGACAAGAATTTCGAGGAGCGGCTGATTTTCAAGGCTTTCCTGCTGAAATTTGTCAACGCCTACACCCCCATTTTCTACGTGGCTTTCTTCAAAGGCCGGTGAGTGATGAAAGGGCTGTTCAGGGTTTCAGCTTGTTGGAGGCCTTTTCAGGACTAAACGTTAGGTGGTCCCACTCAAAGGCATGAAGTATGACATAAATTATTTTGGGAATCAAATACTGAAAGTATAAAATCCATCTGATGCTTATAACTCTAACCATTGTGCCCTAGATTTGTTGGACGTCCAGGAGACTACGTCTACATTTTCCATTCCTTCCGAATGGAAGAGGTAATTTCATTTCTGTCCTGTCTGGGATCATGTGGGATGGATGGGAGCACCCTGTGCCCCTGCCACAGGGGTGGAGGAGATGTTCTGACTGACCTCTCCTCTGTCCACCCCAGTGTGCCCCAGGAGGTTGCCTAATGGAGTTGTGTATCCAGCTCAGTATTATCATGTTGGGCAAGCAGCTGATCCAGAACAATTTGTTTGAGATTGGCATCCCGTAAGTAGCAACTTCTGTTCTTTTTTTATTTTTATTATTATTATTATTGTGCCTGTTAATGTAAAATGACTGAGAAATGAGCACTGAGTGAGCAGAATGCAGTGCTCAGCAAACTGTCTCCGTTTCCCTCAGAAAAATGAAGAAGTTTATACGGTACTTGAAATTGAAGCGTCGGCGTTCTCTAGACCATGAAGAGCACATGAAGAAAAAGCAGCGTTATGAAGTGGACTATAACCTGGAGCCCTTTGCTGGACTCACCCCTGAGTACATGGAAATGAGTGAGTGAGGTGGAAAGAAGGCATTTTAGACTGTAATTATTGTGACTAATTGGGGTGGAGAGCTGAGCTTTTCAAATTTTACATTCAGCAGACAGTGGATATGAGATAACTGAATTATTAATGTGGGCAGTCTTGGACTGGAGCGTGTTTCAGCCAACCCTGGCTGCTGGAGGGCTGAATTGTGCTCTCTGCTGTTTGCAAGCCCTTCCTTTCACACAATATTTTAGATATTTTCTTTCAAGGCATGTGACACATCACTGTCAAGTTTCAAATGCAAATGATTAAGTGGCATCTTTTCAAGATTGTGAGGCATATTGTACCATCAGTTGAACCCTGCACTGGAAATAAATTAGTTCAGATTTGATTGTTTCCACACCAGAGTCTTTTTTCTGATATCTGAACTAAATCTTCTGAGAGCAATGCAAGTCTGTAGACCAGGCGGTACTTGACAGATCACATAGAATTTTTTTTTTTTCAAGTAATATCTTATGATTGAGTGAGACAAATTAGAATATCTGGTGACCCTGATGTTCAGTGTACTTGAAGCAGATGGGAATTCAGTGGTACAAACTACGAAGTCAGGCTGCCAGTTCCTAAAAATAAGAAAAGATGCAGTTACTGAGATCAGCATTTGGAAGTAACAGGAGAAAGATGGGCACTGGCAGTACCAAAATGAGCATGACATCCATGCAAAAAGCAAATATGATCCCAGGTTATAGGAAGCAAGTTATTCCTGGCAGAGGAAAACAATCAGCCATGTCCTTTCCAAAGCTTTCAGTGGGATTGGTGAAGGCCAAAAACTGCCAGGTGGAACATGGCCAGTTTAGGTAGAGCCAACACTGTCACTGCCATAATCCCACTCCTTCAGGTGACTCCTGTGCCAGTTTTGCCCATGGAAAATTTGTTTTAGGAACTTCCCCACCCTTCTGGTTACTTTGCCTTCCCTGTTGCAAGATGGCAACTGGCCCTTCCTTGAACAAATGGACCAGCCATCATGCAAACTGTGCCTGACACAGAATATGGGATTGAGTCTCCCAGAACATGTCATCTTGTCAGAATTTGGGGGCTGGCACTGATGTGGTGATGGGTGCATTTGCTAAATACTGACGACAGGCACTGACATGTTTGGGGTTTTTTTCTTTCCAGTTATCCAGTTTGGGTTTGTAACTTTGTTCGTTGCCTCCTTCCCACTGGCACCTTTGTTTGCTTTATTGAACAACATCATTGAAATCCGTCTGGATGCCAAAAAATTTGTTACTGAGCTGAGGAGACCGGTAGCAGTGAGAGCAAAGGATATAGGTAAGTGGATATTGCTATTGTATCCCTGTTTGTTTGTTTATTCCTGGATTGATGGCAGGATATTATTATGCTGAGCTGGTTTCAATATCAGGGAGATATTTATAGGAAAAGTCAAAACATTCGACTGTGGCTTACCTGGGAATTGTCATAATTTATCGAGGCTTTACCTTTAAAATAGGAAGACCAGAGCTTTAAATTCAGATGAATATTTCATTAAGTAAACATTATCACTTTTTAAATCAAAATGATCAATGCAACAGCAAAATATCTCACACGGTTCTGACATCAACAGCCCTTCCTGGCAATGCAGTTTTTGTGCAGAAGCAAAAATTTCCACATTTAATAACTCTGCACTGGCCTCAGAAATACCCTTGGGAATGAGAGGAGACTCAAAAGTCTGTGGATAAATGCATCCCTTTGTCCCTACTCAGCAGGAAGGTCGGAAGGGTGAAAACCGCAGTGGATGGAGCTGGAACTGGGCTCTGTGGCTGTGGGGGGACAAGAGCCCAGTCCTGCCCTTACAGGGGGCTAACACCCATGGGTGTTTGTAATGAGGGAGCTGCTCCCCCAAATGTTGGTTACCTAATGACTAAAAAGGTCATTAAAATAAAAATAAAAGTAGAAATAAAATAACTGTCCTTGTTGCAGAGCCAGGCAGAAAGGGCAGAGAAGTTTGTCTGTTCCTAAACCCTGTGTTCATTCTGCTGCTATACAGGCAGAGTTTTCCTTGGGCTCATCCTTGTGCCCTAGGATCAGCCTAGACTTGAAGAACACACCATAACTTTGTGAGTGTTTTGTGGCTCCCTGATTTGATGCTGCAGGTTCAGGTTGCTGGTGGAGATGAAATGGAGGGTGATGTTGATATTTTTTTTTATTATTGTGGTGAGTGATTGATTATTTTTTAAATTTGTTTCTGAGAAGGTGTTACTTGCAATTCATTGCAGTTCAATCCCATTCTTCAAACCTGAAAAAAATAGGTCCCAAAACACAGTTGGGCTCCCTTTGCTTAGAAGCCATTTAAATTAATTTTTTACAATTTGTTCTTTTTCTGTTTAAAATACAACTCTTGCTCAGCGCAATCATACGTGCTCCTAACTCTGTTAACTGAAGATGTAATTTATCTAATTTTAAGGACTAGAACAGCATTTACATGCTTGTCTCCTTCCTTAGGAATCTGGTATAATATCCTCAGAGGTATTGGAAAGCTTGCTGTCATCATAAACGTAAGTAAATCAGCATGAATTAAATTTGAATTCAATAGGCTGGCTTTTCCATTCTGCTCCATTAGTTTTATTTCAGCACAAATCCCTTAAATCAAGTGAAAGTATATGATTTACAAATTTTTGGAAATATTAGAGGATGAGTTGCTGTGTTTATTTTAAAGCTGTGATAGCAGTAGCAATAATATAAAATAGTAAGTAGCCACTGCTGCTTTTTTCCACAATGTTTTAATGAAACAATTTTGCCCTTCAAACAAATATGACCATAACTGCTTACTTTTACTCTTTTGAAATACTGTTAGTAGGATGAGATGTATTTTTTAATTTCAGCGCTATTTTGGGTAAGGTGAGAATCAGTTCAGCTCCTCAGACTGCAGAATCCCTCCATCAAAAATCTGCCCTCGAGCTGCATTACCCCCACTCAGAGAGCTCGGAAAATCCTGGGAAAAAAATTTATTTCAACATCTTATAAAAATTTAGCAGACCTTAATATATTAATGCATGTGCTTCTGTACTATTCTATATGAATAGACATCCACAATGATGATCCTCCTTGCACCCCAGCTGGGGAAGGATGAAAACAAGGGCCAGCTGAAATCTAATATGTTTGCAATGCAGTAAAGCAGGGGCTCTGCAGGGCCTATGGCCACATGTCCATGGACTCCCTTGGGGTTTTTTTACATTATCCAGATTTGAAATCTCTTCATATTGTCTCCAGGATTCTGTTGTGCTATGGCAAACCCATTCTTTTGGTTGTTTGGTGTGCTGCCTTAGTTTGTCTTTCCCATTTCTCCACTTTTCCTTTGGAAATAATTTCTTTATGTTTTTCTCTTTCATTCTGTGTAGTCTCTCTTCGTCACTACCCAGTGTTATTTTTCCCTCTTTGATCAATGTACTGCTTCTCTTTACCATAAAATAAGTAAAACATTTTGTGCTGTGTTTGTTCCACATGTACATGAGATTTATGCCAGTGGCAATGTTTCATAATGATGATAAACGAGGAAGGCTAAAGTCATGAGGAACTCAGCCCAGTTGGCTGTCGTGCCTTTTCTCCACGATCCTTTTAGAAAATTTTAAATAACTGGATGAAATGCAATTTTTGTGACCATAAAAATAAAACTGGGCTCAGTCTCCTCATCCTTTTATCCTGATGAAGTTAAGAACCACATGCAATTAATGTCCTTTTGCAATGCAACGAGACTTTGAAGAGTCAAATCACCGTCGGTTGTTGGCAGGATGGAAAAGCAGCTGGAAATCGATCAATTGGACCTTGTGCAAGGCACCAGGGAGAGGCTGTGTTGGGGACACAGGGAAGCAGAGCTCTGGCAGCTCTCCCCTGGTGCTGGGGGGGTACAGCTGCTCCGTTTTTGGAGGGCTCAGGTTGTCACCCACGCAGACACCTCAGCGGGCGTGGCACTACTCTGGGGAATACGCTGCACCTCGGGAGAGTGGGCGGTGAATAATCCCTTGTTGGTGCAGTGAATACTCCACTTTCAGGGCCCTCAGGCTCCCCTGGGTTGTGTGAGTTGTGTGGGCAAGTTGTGATGGAGGATGTGATGAACTTAAGCTCTGCCTGGATACCGTGCTCACTCTTTACTCTTGTGGCTCAGGCATTTGTGATCTCATTCACATCCGACTTCATTCCACGCCTCGTGTACCTGTACATGTACAGTGAGAATGGCACCATGCATGGCTTCGTCAACCATACACTATCCTCTTTTAATGTCAGCGATTTCCAAGCAGGAACAGCTCCAAACGACCCCCTGGATCTTGGCTACGAGGTTCAGATATGCAGGTACTCTCTTGAATGATCGCTCACGTGAAGTGTTTTCACAGCTAGCTAAGAATGTGACAAGTTCTTACATTCCTGGGACAGCTTCCTTGTATTTTCAATACCTTTTTAAGCACCTAGCAAGCTTTCTGTATCAGATGGATCTTGAGCATCTGGCTTATATATTAAGTAGTCACAAACCTGAATATGATTTACTGCTTGTTTTGGAAAATAGAGATTAGCATTACTTAAATTCAGTGCTTGTCCATGCAAAGATTTTTATTATTTTGTGTTCCCTTTTCCAGGAAAGGTGACAAATAATGATAAACGGCACAATCATGCTTTAAGGGGAGAAAATGATACCACTCTGATGTAATGTCATGCTACTGATATAATGACCATGACCTCTTTCTTTATCCAGTTTCCAATTCCTGATGAGAGCAGTAGCATCCTTATCTGCACGTGAACTTAGGCCTTATTTAAAGTGTCATCACACATGAGAAATTCGCATGCTTGTGACAATTTCTATCTATTCTTTCCATGTTTAAAGGAAAATGATGGTTAACTATTTCAGCTTATGAATTCTTAGAACTGGGGGCCAAAACCAAATCTGACAGTGGAAGCACTTAGACCAGCAAAGCTGAAAGGGGGACAACAGAGGGAGGAAAAGGGACAGGAGAGCAAGGAGGGAAGAGACATTCCAGGGGAGAAAAAACCAAAGATGACTTCGATACACACATACTAAAAAAATCACACGAACTGACCAAGTAAAAAATCTTACCTTTGAATCATATTATTTTATATTTTATTCTTTATGCATTTGAATAGTGTAAGTTAATAAGTTGAAATTACCTCTAAACAGAAAATTCCTTCAGAGACAAAAGCAAAACCAACCCAAATTGCATTAGAAGTAGCTTTGCTTGCTTTACTTTCCCCTGGTTTCCTCCTGCTGCTCTCTGGGGAGAGGTTAAGCAAAGTTGGCAAACATGTTTCAGCACAGAATGGAAGCGTTGGTATCATGGTCAAATAGCAAAATGCCAGATTTATTTGCTTTCCATTCCCAGCCTCTGTCTTCTTCCCATCCCATCCGTATCCCGAGGATTTTAAAATCATTAGAAAATGCAGAGCCCTAATTCTTCCAAAATATTGACAGGATGCTGTGGTTTTAAATTGAATGTATTTTTCTTGGTCCTGTTTATCAACACATAGTTTTTCTGTAAGCCATAACTAAGGAAAAATTCTCTTCTCTCCACATGGCAAAATTTAGTTGCAATCTTTTCCTAATCATGTGTTAAACATGTTCTATGAATCTGAGATCAGTATTTTTGTCTTTAAAATTAGTTTAAAAAATATTTATTGACTTTTTATCTACCTTAACAGAAAATAAATCACCTGAGCTGTGTAGTTTCCTGTCTTATGCAAAATAGGTATAATTTGTAGTAATCAGAGTGCATTAAGATGTATTAACCTTTAATTTTGAGTAAAACTTGAAGGCTATGGGAGACTTTCAGCTGTGTTTTGTTTCTGAGAGGTTGATACAGTGAACTTTCTTTTAGACAGTTCCATTTATTGTTTAACTGTTCATTAATAATTCCTTCTGGTGCTAAAACTTCTGAATGGCATCACTGATTTACCGAGTCTTGTTTTGCAGGTACAAAGATTACAGAGAACCCCCTTGGTCTGAAAACAAATATGACATTTCAAAGGATTTCTGGGCTGTCTTAGCAGCAAGATTGGCATTTGTGATAGTTTTCCAGGTAGGTTACACTGCAGGCACTTCGAAATAAGTTATTAGGCCAAAGAAATATCTTCTTTCCCAGTTGTTCCATGGAAAAAGCAAAAGAAATTTGCCATCCTTATCACCCTCTTTGTCCCACCCACCCAGGCATTGGCATATCCTCAGTGGAAAAATTCATCCCTAGAGATTCCCTGAACTGGTTTTGTGCAGAAGAACTTAAGGACCTTAAAGAGCAGCAAAGCACAAGGCTGATACTAATTAGGTCCAACCAATTTCTCCCATAGGATACCAATAATGTCACTGAAGCAGCATAAATTTAGTCCAAAATCATTTTTAGAGCTAGCCAAGAAATGAGATTTTCAGAAGTTTCCCAGTTAAATTTGCACCTGAAGAAGGCAAAATCTTGTCCTTTGTCTTAAAAAGATACTATTTAATCACAGCAGTGATGCTGCTTATTGTGACACAAGTGTTTTAAGTCTGCCTTATCTTAAAAACTTGTTTCAAAACTTTTATTTGGCTTACTGATTAAAAAGAAAAATTATCTTTTTGAGAAAGACCTCCCTTTGGTTGAATCAAGGTTTTTCAATCACAAACATTTCATGGGAACATATTTTACCAACTTCTACCATTCTACCTCTTGTGTTTGCTTCTGCCTTCCTGACGTGAATCTCATGAGCCACTTCCCAATGACAAATTCCTTTGGATTTTTAAGTGGCTGTGCCCGGATTTGTACATAAATCATAGAGGTCTATGCCTCATGTATTTCTCTACTTCTAGCACTCACAAAGCAGTTGAGGGGAATTTGGTCCAGTAATCCAATTCAAATATTGTCCTGTCTTCATTTTTCCTTCCTAAATGCACCAAAATCAGCCCTTTTCCCTAAAGCCACCCTTTCATTTGAGCTTGCTCACACTGTCTCACACTTTCATTTTCAGAACTTGGTCATGTTCATGAGTGAATTTGTTGACTGGATTATCCCAGACATTCCCAAGGACATTAGCCAGCAGATTCACAAGGAGAAAGTTCTCATGGTGGAGGTCTTCATGAGGGAGGAGCAAGGGAAGCTGCAGATGCTGGAAACCTGGAAAGACAAGGACAGGAAAAAAGGGGAAAACTGTAACAACCACAGCCCCAGGCTGTCCAGGAGCCACAGTGGGAGCTTGTCCTCCTGCCATTCCTATCCTCTGGACGTTTAGGAGAGGAGGGAGCTGAGTCTGTCGGGGCATTCCAGAGACAAAAGCCATGGCGCCAAGGGCAGGACTCCGGTAATGGACACCCTGGTGCACGTTGAAGGATGTGCTGCCATTTCGCTCCCATCTTTGTGAGAAATGCCCTTCTTGCAAACATGGAGGACCACATTCTATTTCTGACAATGTTGGGTTGTTGTTTTGTTTTTTGTTTTTTTTTTCTTTTGCACAAGCAGTAATGCAGGGAGTTTTTATACTTCATCCTTAGGTAACATTATCGATGTTGGCGTGCATTAAGAAATGCAGGTACTTAGGACATCTTGCTAGAGATATTCTCTGAGAATTTGATCTTATTAGCCTATTAATTAGCTAATGAAATAAAGATAAAATTGAAGTCATAATAATAATAATAAATGCTAACTTGAACTGTTTTTGGAAACCCGGTTTTGAAGGTCCATGGGGTAACTCGATAAATGATATGCAAAATCAGTATTCCCTAGTATTCCATAAAGCCTACCAGACTGACTTGCTTCCCATCCCAAGGCTGGGTTTAGCTCTGTGAATCTGAGCTTTGGAGTCCCACAGGTGTGGGGGGCACTTGTGGCAGCCCGCTGTGTCCCCCAAACCCTCCCCGGGGCACCGCTGCCTCCAGAAACATCAGCAGAAGGAATTTGGGAAGTCACTTCTTGGCAGCAGCAGCAGCAGCAGCACAATTCCAGAGATCCTCCCAGCAGGTCCATGGTCATGGAGCATTTTGTTAAATGCCCTGAGTTAATGAGCACACAGAGAGCTCCAGTGACTCTCACTGCCCTGCCAAGCACTCGGACACTGCTGTTGCTGAGGAAATTCCCTTTCCCCCTGTTGTTTCAGCACGTCCCTGTCCCAGCCAGGTTTTTCCCTGTAGCCCTCTGGAGCAGGAGAAGGGAGTATTTGCACCCTTGTCTCACAGCCTTTCTGCTGTTGGGCAGCATTTCCCAGAGGCTGTGCTAGAGGAGTAAATCCCAAATGCATCCCACTTGTCTTCAGTGGAAGCTTTGCCTGCACTGCGGCTACAGGACCAGACCTTCACTTAGTTACAGGACTTTTCTTTTGTCTTAAAAGCCTCTATCTTTTGTACAAGGAGCTTTTCCTTAAAGTATAAGTCTGAAATCCTTACTTACCATGACTAGTTAAATCCCATCAGTACAGCTCTTTTTAAGCATAATATGTTTTAGTTTTGCTTTGTCGACCGATAAACTGCACTTCCAAGTAATATTGGTGCAATTAACCTAATTTCTTTTATTGCTTTGTCTTGTCCATGGCACTTGCATTATTAAATTGAAAAAGAAAATAAAAAGGAAAGATTTCTTTAAAGTCTAACTACTGTATGGTTTGTTACAAAACCAAACTGTTTTCAAGAGAAGTTAGTTCTTCCTTTCTTTTCTTTTTTTCTTTGCCAAACTAATTTAAAGATTAATGCTAGAACTCTAAAAAAAATGCCATATATAGCTTTTGATATATTTATTTGTTTTAAAGTATGTGATAAACTTGATATTTTTCTGTAGTCTGTCCAAAGAAGGTACCAGAAGAGAAATTATGTGGAAGAAAGAAAATGGTATTAACCAAATATTCTTGAAGCTTATTTAAAATATTGATCCAACCAAAGATTTTTATTAATAAAGGGCTTATATTTTGTTAACTCTTGTTTCTGTTGTATTTTGACTTGCAGGAATGTCACTATTTTTTAAAATTTGTAACTTATGATAGAGTGTTGCTGTAGGGCCAAATCCTGCCTGATTTATTCCCCCATAAAGGTAATGCCTGGTAGTAAATGTTTACCAGATCAGGCCCACTGACTGCAATAGGACTGGGAGTGGGGATAAATCAAGCAGAATTCTGTCCACACATTTTGTTGAAAACCTGTTCTTCCTCTCATTCCTTGGTAGCCCAAAAGATCCAGGAGAAAGCCAAACATGAACTACCTATGCTGAAGAGAAATCTTAGGGATCGTCCTCGAAGGGGATTTAATCTGTAAATACTGACCTGAAAGTATTCCCAACTTAATACTGACATTCCTGTAAATGGTGGAACTATATCCTGAACACATACTTATCCGAATTTTTCATTATTTGCTGAAATCATGGAATAGTAACAGTTGCTTATACTTTCTTTTGTACAGTAAATTGTTTGAAATGGAATTTTGTATATAAAAATCTGTATTACTACTTAGATATCTATAAAATTCTTTCATGGAATCATTTTTTAAGAAAAGCAAATATATACTAAATCTGTTTTATTTTGGTTTTTTTTTTTTCCTTTTTTCTTTGAACACTTATTTGAAATAAACTTCAATATCCAAGAGTTTCTGCTGTGGGACAGGTTCTGTTCCCAGCCCTCCTTGTGCTCTGAGTGTACAGACATCTTCCTAAAAATGTCCCAGGTAGATCTGGTGTTTAAGCTGCTTTAGAAACCCCCTTGGAGATGAGTGAATCCCACCTGAAATCTATCTGCAAGAGCACAAAAGGAGTTTTTGGCTGCTTTTGACCTACAGGCACTGAATATGAAATGATGGATCTTAGAAATGATGGATCTTAGCCTGGGAGGGTTCCTTTTCTTCAGATTTAATCTGAGGCATTTAGGAGAAAATAACATGGAGGAGCTTTTACTAAGATGTTTGAAACAGGCTCTTAATGAGCAAGAATGCTATTTGCTTTCTGCTTTTTAATTGGAAAGTGTATTAATTATTAAGAATGAACTAGTGATACTAAAGGAATGAAACTCAGGGAGTCTTTTGACCATGTCTTGCTGAATTCAGCCCTGAAGGGAAGCAGAATGGTTCCACTGTGGCTGTCACATTTTCACTGCCTTGAGGGACCTGTCCAAGCAAAGCTGGGCTCAGAACCTCACTTGCTGATGGTGATTTTTTTTCTGCTCCCATTTAACTGTTCTGTGAGAAGGCAAAGCACGAGGCTTCACGCCAACGCTCCTTTCCTTGACGGAAAATATTAATGCTCCAAGGGATGAAATTTAGTTAGAAGGTAGGAATTGTGTGCTGAGACAATGGACATGGACACCAGAAGCAGGAAAATCACAGTCTAGCTGGTAAGTGTGTGGGCTTGTCAGCTCTGAAAGACAAAATAGTACATAGGAGCTCATTAGATAGAAGATAATGCCTTCCAGAAAAAGACTGCCACTGTGGTTGTGGTACTTTTCCTGAAAGTTTTTTCACATTTTGGATGCAAAAAAAAGAGTTTTGCTTTTACCAATAGCAAATTTGAGGCAGGGTTATGCTAATAAGGATTTACTGGAACAGAGGAGGGGGGAAAAAAGAAAACAGGGAAGCAGGGATCTGGAAGTGATCAAAGAATTACCCAGACATGCCTTGCTGTGGCTCACAGTGACCGCGTGGGCCGGGTTTGATGAAAGATAGCAAACCAAATATTTTATTTGTGCAAATACAAAGCTGAACCCTGTGTTAGTACGGCAGCATGTCTGACATGCATTCAGCCTGTTCCTGGCATGCTTCTGCCCCAAAACCATAAGTACAAAACCACTTCCCAGCCATGATTTGATCAAAAGAAAAAAAAAAGTCCCAAACCCAATGTCATAATATATTAAAGAGGAAAGTCATGACACAAGTTTGCTTGGTCCACGAGAAAATGCAGCCCGTGGGGGAGATTCCTGCTGGAAATGGCTGCAGCGACCATTTCTGAACCATTGCTGAGTCACTGCTTTTTGCCATCTGAAGTTTGTAGCAAAGACACGATGTCAGTCGGGGCATCCGAGGAGGAAGTTGTTCCCTCCCCATCGTGCTGCCAGCGTGATTCTGAATCTCCTGGATTTCCATGTCATTGTGTTTCCAAGATACTGTCTTACAAATATTTTGCAGTCTTAAATAGCTTAAGGGTGAATAAGTCTCACGTCAAGGCACAGACACATTTCTATTTTTAAAGCCCCCACGCTCTCTGGTCCTGAGTTGTTAATGGTCTTTTTGGCTGTTGTGATTTCCAATAAGCAATAATAATTTACTTTTCATCTTGGTACCTCAGGAGTCTGACCTCTCCCAGAGTTCTGCACATCACCTGAGTGCATTTAAATTTTCATGTGAAGTTTTCAGAGTAAATAACTTCTCTTCCTCTTTCCACTGAAAAAAACACCATCCTAAAATTTATATGAATTCCATTCAAACTCTGGTTCAATTCTTTGCACATTCAAGCACTATTTATTCCATGACCAAACACAACATGCCATTTTTAGTAGAGCAGAGAAAAACCAAAGTTCTTTTTTTATCCTTCTTTTTTTAGCCCAACAGGCCTTTCTGAAGAAAAAACTAACTATGAATGTGGCTTGTTTTGAATTTTAACTCTATCCTTCATTTTTAAGGCCATGCAGGCCACCTGAAGCCAAAGAAAATATTTCCATTGACTCCCTTCAGTGTGCTTTGCATGAGGTTAAGCATTACTTATTGGGTGATTGGTTTCACTTTGGATAAAATAAAAACTCCTGACAGTCACTGTAGGTTACTTTTCTAACCCACAGTGTCAGCTAAAGCCAAAATAAATCAATGCAGATGCATTGTGAGAGCAGTAAAGAGTTGGGTGCACCATTGTGCTGGTGTCCATGAGGCTTGGAAAATCCAAGATTGAAGACTTCGAGGTCATAGCTTTCATCTTGCTTAGTACCATCTCTGGGCAACAATTCACGGCAAAACGGGAAACGTATCTGTTCAGATGACCATGAGGAAAAAGAATCAAATTACAAAATACGTAGCAGAGTGTTTGTTCTGAACAAGCTTTAAAATATAATAAAGTTCATTTTTCAGAGTGAGGGGCATGTAGTTAAGCAATCTTAGAAGAAAAGGTTATTCCCTATTTTTACTGCTAAATGAAAAAGTACTGGTTATCTTCTCCAGCTGAAATATGAGATGGAGCTACGGAAAAGGTGCAAAATAGGGAAGGAGGAAGAACAGGCTTTTGCCTGCTGTTCTCAGACCCAAGTCAGCTGACAGATCAGCCACAGGAGTGGTTTTTTTCTGGAAAGAGGATGGATTCCTAAGGCAAGGACACCTTGTAGGTGGGTTATGGGGCAGCCTTTGCCAGTGCTCCCATAGCCATGTGCCATCCCAACATTCCAAGCCAGGCAATGCTGTGGGTCTTGCGTGGAGATGGAAGCTGGAAGGCTTTGGTCCTGTGCGAGCAAGGGAGCTCACGAGCCTGGAATTCCCATCTGTCCTGGCAGCAGCGCATAATTCCAGGAGCAGCTCACATTTCTCGACGTATTAATCTCTGAAATACATCTCCAGGTAAAGAAGGAAGGTAATTGCAAGTAATTAGCCAGCAAGTGGGAAAGCAATAAATCTCAGCAGGCCAGACTGCCCTGGGTTTACTGCAAGAGATGGTGTGCGTGCACTGTGTGTCTGCAGGCTGCCGGGCTCTGACTCCTGGAATTGTTTGGGCATTTTACTCTCCTCAGGCACTGCTGGGAGTGGAAAAGAGGAGTTGTGAGCAGGGAAGAGATGGTGAAACTCCTGCGAGCGAATCGATGTGAACTTCAGCTCCATCTCCATCCTGACTTCAAAGAGCGAAAGAAGTAAAACTGAGAGGGGCAGTTCTGAACTTCTACTGCACCTCTTCCCTTTTGCCTCTCTGAATGTGACTTCTGAAACCAAGTTTCTCCACCTCTTTACAAGGCTTGCCTTTTAGAGCTGGTGAGCTAAGCTGGTAATCACCTCTGGGGCTCCTTGGGGATAAGGAGTGACAATTAATTAATTAATCACTGCCAGGTTTAGGTGCTTGGCAAAGGTGTGGTACAGGCTCCCTTTTAAAAGCTTCACTCCAAAACTGGTGAAGAACAGCAAAGTATGGTCAAGTGTGTATTTGACTGATCAGAGAGGGTGAGCTTGGGGCTGATCTTATGCTACAAGTCATTTAATTTTGGTTGTATCTACACAAGGAAAAAATGAAAACTCACTGTGTAGCTTTCTCAGCACCGAGCTGTGGCGTGTGTAACTTCCTCAGTTCTTCTAAAATGTACAGACTGTACAGAAAATATAGAATAAATGCTATATATTGTATTAGATTAATCCAGCCTTCTCTCAGGAAGTCATGCTCCTTTCCTAGACTTTTGATCTCTGGGAACAAATGCAACAAGTTTCCCACATGTTTGTGTATGAAAATGGACTCCAAATTGTGGTTTAGGACTAGCTGGTATCTGGTTCTGACCACAGCACTGTGGACTAGCTCAAATTACAGCGTTTCTTCAGAGAGCACAAAATAATACTTCCTCCCCAAAGAATCGAGGGAGAGGGATGATGAAACCAGATTTGCTTTCTTATTTATTATATCTAAATCCCTGTGAGTAACTCACCCAGTCATATCCTGTATCACTTAGTGCCTACACAGAACTATTCATGTTTTAAGAGGAAATAACTGGATAATAACTGCACTGTGTTTGAGCAGACGAGGCACTCCCTCTCTAATCGGAACTGAATACAAAACTTGCACCTTCCAACCTCCAGGACAGTGACTCAGATGGAAAATACCCCATTGGCAGATCCTGAAAAGAATGAAAATCACAGGTATCTAAGGCAATACTTGTTTCTAGGAAATATCCCCCACCTCTTGGCTTGTCGTTATCTCCAGTCACAGCAGTGAGTTCACAATACCTGAGTTTAACTCAAGAAGCCATCAAGTGTGACCAGGCTCGCTCGTTTTTATTTATTAAAGCAAAATTTCAGTACCTCCAGGAGACACTTAGATATCTTCTGGTCTCTGAAGAGCCCACTCTGCAGGCTGGATGCAGAGACGTGGTTGGGAAAAAGTTTACATTTTTCACCAAGTCCAAAGCAGGGTTTGTTAATGCAGAAGAGGTTAGAGCTGAATATTCACAGACACCAAAAAAAAAAATTTAAAAAAAATCCCTGCTGCCATTATTTCAACTGCAATGGGAAAAAACCTTTCCTTTGGTGGGAGGATGAAGTCCTGTGGTACAGGTAATTACACCCTTACTTCCAGGTGGTGCAAAATGGATCAATTTTCTGCAAAATAATTATTTCTGTTATCCTAACCTTTATTTTACAGCTGCTCACAATATTGCATTTTCTAATACAAAGATGGAGAATGAAGAAAAACACCTCAATTTACAGAAAATAAATGTTATTGTGGTAAGTATTTACCTTTCCATGCGTTTATTTGGTTTAGGAATTGGCAATACAGCAGCTCAGGGAAATAAAGAACAAATTATACATACTCTACAGAAATGAGTTAGTATTAGCTTCCAAGCCTGGCAATCAAAGCTGCTGGATTATTTCCCTGGATGAACAGCAACTTCCACTTTGGATCTTGACTTGCTTTGCTTCGCCCTCAGCCAGTCAGAGAGCAGGAACTGAACTGAATAGAAAGGGCCCCAAAAGAGATCTAATGATCACTCACTGTTTTTCGGGGAGGTTTTGTTATTTCACAACGACATTCCTCTGCTAACATCCCCTGCACTCTCTGTTTTCTCTGTTCTTCTGTTTTTCCAAGTGCTAAATTGATGCTGCAGAGCTTAAGTAATAAATATGGTTTAGAGAAACGAGATATGCTGGGCTAATATACACACACAGCTTTATTGACATGTGAAATGTTTGTCTGAATGATTTCATACTTCCATGGTATGATGAAAATTCACTACAAAAATAGGTAAAAAGTCAAGTCAGAGGTTTTTAGCCGGAGAAAATAAACAAAAGTCTACAATTTACCCTTCCCCTAAAATTAAACTAACCTCTTCTGCCAACAATAACACAACAGAACTGTATCAACAGAATTATATCAACACTTCTGCTGTTTCAATGTGAAGTTCAAGCATCTGTTAACAACTTATTGCTTGTTGTTGTTGTTACTTGGCCAGATCTTTTATCTGTATACAACCTAGTCATGCCAGAGTTGACTCTCTTTTCAGTACTTATTTACTTTTCCCACACTCTGCTTCTAATTTTCTCTCTCAACCCACAATAATTTGACATTTCTTACAGGCCCTTTTGTCAGGGACAGCTTTCTCCTAAGATCCTTAGTCTCTTTACAAATGAGTTTCTTTACCAGAGCACTTCTTTCTACACTGGATGTTATAGCAACAGAGAGGTGATAGCTGGCAAAATAAACATGTACAGATCAATTCATTCACAAAAGAAAATAGAGAAACCGGCTTTTCTTTGGTGAAAATGTGCGTTTTAGGGTTTTGCAAAAAAAAAAAAAAAAAAAAAAAAAAAAGG
>VZTJ01005562.1:75623-93007 GCA_013397795.1 Orthonyx spaldingii | reverse complement strand
TTTGTGTTTTTTTTTTTTTTTTTTTTTTTTTTTTTTGTGATGTGTGAAAGGGAGAAGGAGTAAACCTCTCAGCTGGGTGCTGGCTTTTCTTTTGGAGTAGCCTAAGATATGTTATGTGATTTGTCAAATATATTTGCTCTCCATCAAAGGATAAATTAAGACAACTGCAGCCTCAGACCCCGAGACCACAGTGCAAGAGGGACTTTAAATATTGTGGTGGCTCCTTCTTGACAAAAATAATGTGCCTGGATTTGAAAATGAAATCAAATGTCTGCACCAAGTGCCTCCAGCATCCTGAAGGAAGTGTTCTTCTGAACCTATCCAAGAGATTGTGTGTCTCACAGATGTTTACAGCAGCTTCTTTTCAAAGGTGTGAATGCTTTGGGGTTCCCTGCTGGGAATCCTTGCATGATCTCTGTCACAGAGGCTGCTCGTGTGTGCTGGAAGGTGTGAGCCACTCAGAGGGAACAGGATTTATGAACCAAAACAGATTCAGTTCTCAGCTTTAATCTGGAACAAACTTCAGGCAGTGGCCTTCACTCCTGACCTGAGGCTGGAGAAATTGCACAATTGCACACTCCAAGACATGCAGGGCTGCAGAGGCCTCTGGGGGAGAATCCTCTGAAATCCTTATTGCTTGAACAGTTGTAGGATTGTGTGTTTCTGCAAACATCCTCCCAAGTGCCTGGCTAGATAGATGCTGGAAGAGGTTTCATTGCTGCACCTGTGGGACTTCCAGCTCCTTCCAAGTTGTTTTTCTGTGGTGCCATTGCTGTGAAGGCCAGGTGTCAGCACATAACCTGTCACTGCTCTGCAGAAACATCCTGACACTGACAATTTTCAAGTTTTCCTTGCACTTGGTGCTTCTCGCTCAAACACTGAGACTTGAATACTTAATTGTAGTTAATGGAAACTGCTGTAAGTTCACAGGATAGAAAAATCATTTCAGTCAGGGTTTTTTTCCCTGAAGTGATTCTTCTCCACATTCCTAAAAGTGCTCGAGGCCAGGCTGGATGGGACTTGGAGCAACCTGGTCAAGTGGAAAGTGTCCCTGATTGGAACTGGATGATCTTGGAGGTGCCTTCCAGCCCATACCATTCCAGGATTGCGTGCTGATTCTCAATATCTTTCCAGTTCTGGTGTATTAAGTATCACTGATTGTATCCAAGCAAGGGGTAATACAGGAGTTGCCACCTGTCTGCCTTTTGGGCAGGCAGAGTTCTCCAAGTTCCTCTTCCCTTTACTTGTATCCTTCATCAATCCCAGACTCCCGGCAGGAGATGCTGAGCCTCAGCTGAATGACCAGCTCAGGGTTTTGGAGATTTTTGTTTCACAGACACTAGTAGTATCCATTGTGCAGTATCTAAAGGAAAGGATTGCTCCAGGAGTCTTTCTTTCCTACCTCTGAGCAATCCTTGGGAGCAGAGCAGAGAAGTGGAGTGAGCAGGATGAGTTATGGGAGTGCTGAAAAAGCTCTGCAACAGCTCCAAGTCCAGTCTCTCTGCTGAAGTGCTTTTCTTACCCACTTTTAATAAGTCTTCTGCTTAATACAGGAGATTTATGTGGAATAGGAAGAGTATGTTGTCTACTGCATATAACCAGGATATTTTAGGAATCAGGTGGAATAAGCTGTTAGTTGTAGCCAAGCATTCATCAGCTACAAGAAATATTCTGCTTCAGGAGATTAAAAACCTCTTGTTTCCGTAAGGATCTCCTTTTACTGTGTATGCAAACAATGACCTAGACTGCATCAATCTGTGCAGTACCTCAGGGCCAATTAAGACTGTTTTAATGAGAGGTTAAAATGTTGTTTATGTGAGAGCAAAATCAGCTGAAATGAAGGGAACAAAATCTTTTTATTGGGAGGAGGGATGAGGGGAAAGAGTGCCATTTGTAAGGGAGTGTTTTCTGGTCCAGTTGACAATCCTTTATTTTCAAGTTAAATACCTTGCACTCATATACACATATTTTTATAACTTGAATTAAAGTTTTATATTGTATAATTGTGTGTACATTTCATTAAAAAATTATTCCTTAAAAGCCAAAAAAAAATGAAACTGGGTTTTTTCTTGTTTGATGGGATGCTGTCTGCAGTGAGGTCTCTGATTATTGGGAGAAGGTGGATGTTAAGGACACTTTGAAAGCAAGGAGTGGTGTTAAACAGGCATCGTGTTAGCAGTGCCCTTCTTGGGACATTAAAGAAAAAAAAGCAAAGTGCTTTGTCACTGAGTTTCTCAGAAGTGCTAAACAGGCTGCAGTTTTCCAGTAGCCAGCAGCATTTGAATGCTGTCACTCAGGGAGGTGTAAGGAAAAAAAGATTCTCTGCCAGCCCTCAGGGGTCTAAAACCGAGTCAGTGTGCTTGGGAGACAGGCTGCCTCTGTGGGTAGGCTTCCTTCTCTTTGGCTCTGCTCTGTGCTAGGGATGTTATATTTGTTTTATAATTAATGAAAAACCCGGGTTCTGGTTTAGTCTAAGCTTGGTCAGGCTTTTAGAGGACGTGCTCAGAACAAATTGACAGAGGTTTGGGTGCTCTGTGGAGTGTCAGCCTGCACTTAAAGCTGTGAATGAGTAAGACAAATAACTTAATTACCCATTTTATCAAATCCTTTAGGATGTTCTGCAAGAGGATCTGCCTGTGAGGAATTACTCAAACCTTTTCCTTTTGGTCTCCTGAGAGTCATCTTTCCTCACAGCCTTGAGGAAACAGCACATCAAAACATGGAGAGTTAAAAGTGACATCTCGGGAGAATTCTTCTCTTGGAGGATTGTTTTTCCATGTCGCTTCTCAGTCCCTTTCAGCACTTGCTTGCTGTTGCCTATGATTTTTGAAGATATCAATTATCATCACATATTGAGGTGTTTTTCTTTTTTTTTTTTAATTGCATTATTTTCATTACTGAGTTAAAAGAAGTTTTCTAGACCATTAATTAAAAATCCTCTTACACAAATTGGTTGTTGTGAACATTTAAAATGCAATACTTTGGTTTCCTCTTCTCCATTCTCCACACTCAAGCAGCTTCATTTCCTCCAGCCTTTGTTTCATTCCTAAAATAATTGTCTCCTTTCTGAAATCTAATTGCTTCTTTTAATTGTCTAATGCAAAAAGCTTAGTAACATAGACAGTGTCTCCAAGGTCTCTCTGCTGCTCAGCATGTTCTTAATTTGGGTTTTTGCCTGAGTATTTTTCAATTCAAATTTATTTGTAATCACTGCCTTGTGCTCTTCTTCTGCATGGATCACCTACATCCTTAAAATGTGTTCCAGCACAAATATTTTTCCAGGTTGTCTTCCCTCTGTGATTTATTGCTTTTCTCTGCCAGTGTTTTGATGCACTGGTGGAATTGAGAGAAATTAGTTCACTGTTTCAACCATAAAAATAGGAATTGTGGGGGTGAGCTGAGGGGTGGGGGAAGGAGTTATGAGTAGAGGTTCAGGCACTTCTGAAGAATCTGTGTTCCAATAAAAGCTCTGGTAGCTGAGGATTGCTTCATGTGAAGTCGGTGTGTTGCAATGTGTACTGGGAACTGTAGGTTCGGGGACAAGGAAGCAGAGCTTTCCTCAGCTGCTGGGAAAGGCAGAGTCATGTGTGGGAATCTGCGTAGAACCGACTCTTAATCATTCAATAGTCCCGTCCTCAGAGCCGTTCCTGCTCCTGCCTCATTCCTGAGAGCATTACACATGCCTTTCTTCAGGCAGGCTGAAGTGAAAACAACAGGCTCCTTCTTGTGAAACATGATGTAATAGACACCATTAAAACCCCTGAAGCTGGCCATCCTGATTGAGGTTGAATTCGGGCGTTTCTCTGATTTGATCAGTTTTGGAAGTTGAAAGCCTTTTCATGGGATTCCAGGTGCTCTGTGTGTGCAGTTCCTGCGTGGATGGCAGCTTAGTTCTGCTTCCTTTCCGTTTGTTGTGCTGTGTTTGGGACAGGTCACAGAACTCCAGGCAGCTCCCACAGTAACCAGCTCTTGTAGCAGAGTGAAGGGTTTTGTGTGTGTTCTCCACTCTATAAAAAATAACAGCTCTGAGAGAGGTCTTGAGACGTCTCCTGTACAATGTAATAAAAAAGTGCCTTTGCTAAGGAAAGCAGCTTAATGTCAACTTTGTATCTCTGCTGAATACTTAAAAAAGTTGTCAGACTGGTATTTTGTATTTGCTACCTAATATTCAAGCCTTCAGAGCAGGCTCTGGTGCTGTGTGAAGTTACGCAGACATAAAACTGGACTATTGCCGTAGGAGATGCAAAAAACACCCAACTGGGGTTTTCTGTGGGAGGTGTTTTATTTACAGGTAAGCCTGGCTTTAGAGAACTTCTACAGAAAGCAATCATCTTGCTGTTTAAAATGCTCACCATTTTTATAATGTTTTCTTTTCCATTTCTTAATTCTGCTATTCCTATTGATTCCAGCAGGAGTATTAACTATAAAAAAAATGATTTGCAGAATTCAATCTGGGAGCAGTTCTTATTGTGGTTTAACTTCTAAAAGGGTTGTAGCAGCTATACTGCAAGTGTACACACCACCTGTGGAAAAAGTTTGTCCAAAGGGATGTATAAAGAATAAATTTCTGTACAAAAGTTGGTGACTTTTGTATGCAAACCTGGTACTAGATTTTATAGACAGTGAGCATATAAAGTGTGAGAAAGGTTTGGCATAAAAACGAAACTATAAAACTGTTTTTGCCATTAATGTCTGTATGTGAACAATCGAGCTAAATCTTATCTTTGTTTCCCTCCCAGTCATCTGAGAGGTGCTTTCTGTCACTCCCAGGCATATTGCCAAATTTTGAACAAAAATTGCGGAGAAAACATGAATTAAAAGGGTGCAGCACTGGCAGGCCTGTGCCTCACATCCCACATTGTTTAATTTATGCTCTGCTCAGCGTAAGCAGAATTTATTCACAGCTTCTTGGCTGTGAAGTCCCTAACGTGGGAAAGCCGGTATAGCCTGAATTCCCCCCAAAGCTGGAGTTGCCATGGCAATCTGAGTGCACAGCAGTCCACGGGGCCTGTGGCTGCAGCACGCTGCCTCCTGGCCAGCCCCACAATGCTGGGAAGTGCTTACTAATTGTGGGATTTGCTGCAGTCTCCGCTCAGTGACCACGTCAGGAACCCAAAATCTGAGGGCAGGAACGGAAAATGAAATTCCTTGACAGATTCCCTCGGTTCCACTTCTCCCTGGAACAAGACATGTGAGAGAGCAGGGCTGAATATTAAGGAATTTTTTTTTTTTCCCCCCTCAGCACCAGTTTAGCACATGGTGCTTCCATTTCTGTTTCCAGCTGGAATGGTAAAGCTCCAGCTTGTGCATGTAGCTGCATGTTTATGCATGAAGAGGCTAATATATATGCAGATGAATTAAAACTAATTAGAGCTAAAGCCAGCAAAGTGCACATTTCTAGCTAAAGGCTGTGTGTAGCTCTGTTACACACCACCTAAAGAAGTTATTCACTGTGGACCTGCTCATACAATTTTCTGCAAACCATATTCTACTTTTTACAAAAAAAAAAAAGAAACAGACAAACAAACAAAAAAAACAAAAACAAAAAAAACCCAGCTTCATGCTGAAGAACTTATGTCTGAATCTAAATCAAAAAGTCAAATTCCACATCTGGCCTGTGAATTTTCAGGGCTATTAAATGTTGCACTGTCTCTTAGAGGACTGTATTTATAAGGCACTTCATGCAGTATTTTTCCCCCTTAATTCCTGGAATTTCATGGTATTTTTTCCCCTTAATTCCTGGAATCTCTTGGTTAAAGCTCTCCAGCCCTGACTCACTTCGTACTTTTACTCACGTGACTCAATGGCTGAGTAAGAATTTAAACCCCTTATTTTCATGTTAGACCTGAGCAAGAGGCACCCCTGCACCCTGGCCTTTGATTGTAAGAGTAATTCTGTGGATGGGACCCTTTTTTTCCCCACCCTGCATCCAGCACACAAACAAAATGCTGTGGAATGAAGGTGCTTGGCCAAGGTTCCAGGTAATCCTTGAGCTCCTCAGCATATGGAACTGATGGCTGTGCTCCCTCCAGACGCTGGGGGTAAGTAAAAGCAGCTGGAGCATGGCATAAGGTGCCATGATCATTATTTTCTCCCTAGGACTATCTCTTCTTTCACCTGATTTGCCTTAAAATGGGAATGGAGACGGGAATCCTTATCAGCGAGATAAATCCTCAGCTCCAGAAGTTCTTGTTCCTTCAGTAATCACTTCTACTAGATAAGATGCTGAGCAGTGTGAAAGGACCAGATCATTTTGCACCTTGAAAGCCAAAGGCAGATATGACTCCTGTGAATTAAGGTTTAGAGAGGTGTCTAGACCAACAGTCTCAGAGAAAACGCCATCACACAGCTACTTAACCAAATTTAATGTCAACCAAACACCTTTGAAAATCCTGAGTGTGCTTTCACACACAACGTTTGTCCATTTCCTAGGTTAGCATTTTCACTGGTTGACAGGGTATTACTATTAGGTTTACTTGAATTTAGGTTGAATTGACTTTTTTTGAAGGTGATTTCTTTAATGATGGGTGATTCAAATAGGCTTGAGCCAGGTCTTCTGCCAGAAGGGGCCTCACCAGCAAGTCTGAAGTCTGTTCCTCAAGTCTGACTTGTGGGGAGCTCCATTTGTTTTCTGAGGGCTGAGAAGTTCCCACAGGCTAATTCGGAGGAATTAGAGGAGGAATTATAGAGAAATCAGATGCCATTTTCTTTTATTTAGAAGTGCCCCATAGGCTTGTCCCATTTTCTCCTTTAAAAGGTTGCTTTTATCCCTTATCTCCTTCCCGCAAACTCATCCCCCAACTCATCATTAAATGCTGAATAATTACAACACACAGGCCTGAGGGAGGACAAACACTCATTTTCTTGGTGGTTTGAAGAGGACTCTGACAGTTCTGGAATCACCCCTGGTTATTCAGACAGCCCGTTCCAGTGGTTTTTAATGGATTCAAATAGGATACAGCAACCTCAGCTAGGGAAAAATGGGCACAGATGGAATTGCCACGGCACCTGTAAGCAGGTCAGGGAGTATCCTGTTTTTGAAACATCATCATGTCAGATGTCACAGCAGCAGTGGCAGCTTCCTGGTTTGGGGTTTGTTTTTCTTTTTTTCCATGCACAGAAAAGGAATGGGGGAGCTGCTGGCCACAGAGAGCTGCCAGCTTCTCTCGGCCGTGTATTTTGGTACTACAAAGGTGGCATTATTAAAGGCAGACAAAAAAAGCGTCTAAATCATGCAACCAAAGTGAACCCTAGGAGCTGAAAAGCCCTTCCTTTGTGCACTCGGAAACCTTGCTGTGACCTAGCTGGTGTCTGTGTACAGAGGCTTTTCTGCAACATTTTGTCTGTGACTGAGACATGCTGTTTCCACGAGCATCGAAAACTGGGAGTCAGGAACCATCCCCATTGTTATTACCATATATCCTGACCTTGACAGGATAAAACAATACAATCCAGCAAAGCACTGCTGGATTTGAGAGATAAAAATTTAAATTATCACTGTTTTGGCTGGCATAAAATTTGATGATTCTATTTGCAGCAAAAATTTGGTACTGCAGAAATTTTTGTTGTATCACTTATACCTGAATTTTCCCTTATTTGCTGAATATCCATGGGCATGTGGCAGATAAATGCTGAATATTCATGCAAGGAACCTCACTGTTTGTACATGGCTTAAAGATATATTAAAACCAAACTGGTGCCATGTTATTCTGGTGAAAGGAGACTGCACATTTAATTACAGGAGAGAAAGAAAGTATTGGACATGAAAATTACGTGCCTCCTAAATCCTGATATGCTTGTGTGTGTGTGTCCACATATCTGTGTGTATAGTGTGTGTATCCATATGCATACCTTCAGTAAAGTTATTTGATATAATCTGGGAAACAAGATTTTCCTGACAGGGCTATTTCTCAATACTGCTTCTCAAACTTCTGTCTGTCCCTTGTGTGCTTGATACTGCATCTGTAAGGAAATATATCCTGATGGCAATCTCGAAGACCAGCCTAATTTTGTTAGAAACAAAGGTGGTATTTCTGGGCCAACTCATTAATAATAAGCACAAATTCAGAGCCAGCTGCTGCATCTCCAGAATCAGCCAGAGCAGGAGTGATTTTGAGCCATTGTTTTATTCTCACAGGTTTAAATGAAAGAATTGGCTTAATTCCTAGTCTACACTAGAGCAGTTACTGTGATTTTCAGCATTTTCCTTCAGTCTAGTGTTTTGGGTCAATACAAAACCTGTGATGCTGAAATTTACCTTCTGTTCTCTTCCCTGTTACTTCTTTTGTGGGCAGCAGCTGGAGATTACCTAACAGTAAAAATTTAGAAATTATATGTGGCCAGAGTGAATGGAAGAATCCTTCTCTTGCTCTGCTTGTGCTTTTCCAGTGTCCTAAATGATTCCAGCAAAAGGTAGGTGAGTCCCTGCCACTTCAGCCTTTGGCTTCATAAGTAAAAAGTACAAAGAGCGAGTTAGTGCCAAGTTCCTCGATGGCTTTTGTGGCGAGGGCAGAACTTCACCAGACTGAAACTGCCAGATTAATCTCACCTTGGCTAGACTTAATATTTCCCTTTTGTGTGTGAAGAAATGCTAACGATTCCTGGAAGTTTTAGGCATTGTTATTTAAAGTTGTTCGAGAGACAAAGGGAAGGTATAAGTTTGTTTGTGTTTGGGGGAGGACCTGACCTGTGTTTGGAGTACTGGATGATTGATTGTAACAGGAAAGGAAGAGGTGAGGAGTGTTCCTGTAGCTCTTTGTGCAAAAGCTTAGGTGTGTTGTGGGAGCTTAACTCATAGGCCTAAGCTAGAACCAGCTCATGAGTCAATATTTCTGTTGACTCTTTCAGATGTGGATTACAATGCAAACAGATGGTGTGGTCAAAGGGTCTTTAACACCAACTGTGTTCAGGAGAACATGGAATTCAGCTTCGAAATAAATCATTTCCCCTGCTTGTTACAGCACAGATGAACAATATCAGGGCTGCTGGTTTCTTCTATTATGAGTTACTCCCTTTTCTATCTTACACGTGTTATTCTCACTTCATTTAAGGATTAGTGTAAGACAATGGCAAGGTTTGTTCAGCTGTTGTCCACCTTCTTAGAAATGATGATTCCTAACCACGAGCAGGGAGATGATGACCTCTCATACCTTTTTCTCTTGTTTTCTGAGTTTTTTCCAAGTTACATGCCATGTCATCTTACCTTCAGCTGCTAGATAGTAAACGACTTTTTATTTAGTAACAGCCAGCCTCACTTAATTGTAATTTGACAAAAGCTGTGTAAATACCTCTGTGCAAAGGAACAAGGCATTCAGGCAAAACAGCAAAATGGAAAAGGAACACTCGAGTGACTGAGAGTGTTATCTGGCACAAGGCAGGGACAAACCTTTTGTTGGTAGCTGAGTCGAAAGACTACACGCAGAGACCTCAATGGCAGCTGAGGACACATTGGATCAAACCTCAGGTGCAGATAAAGACATTCCTGTAAGGTGCCTGAACTCGGAGTGACCCACAGGGATGGGTTAAGCAGCACAAGCTGCACACACAAAGCCTGACTCCAGCTGGAGGAGGCAGTATGAGCTGACCATAAGTTTTGAAAAGGAGATTTCTGTGTAGAGGGAAGGCAAATTGGGCCAGATCAGTAACAGACACTCTGCCAGCCACGAAGGGATGCGAGGCTTCATTGTGCTTTTATTCATTATTAAAATAAAAGATGGTTCCATAAGGACTTAAGCATTCTTAACACATTCATCTCAAAACTAGGATATCGTGGCAGCACTAAAATTAAAATTTCAGACAGGAATCCTAAAACTGCCTTACTTTAGGGCACTGTGAGTCCAGCAGGAGGGGATAACCCATATGAGCAAGGCAGTGCAAAGGCAGCTCCTGCTCCTGTTGGCATTAGAGAGGATCCTGCCTTCTCCATGTGGGTCTCCTCCCCACTGCATATCTCACCCAGGCCGTGTGATGTGTGCTCTGGGTTTATGGATTTGCAGAGAATTTTGCTCAAAGTTACGGTGTTTTCTTCAAAAGCTAAGGATGAGACCACTCACAGCACAGGGATAACGCTGATGGGTAAGGATGGGTCAATATAGAAGCAAGCGGGGAAGGAATTTACTTAGAAAGAAGCCCCACTTACTATATTTCCATTATTTTTCTTGATATTTATTGCAAGTTGACTTGAGCACTGCTCCCAAAGGTCTTGGGTTTTTTTTCCCTTTGGCAAATGTAAAGCTGCTTTTTCTGAAGTATTGTCTGTTTTCCCTGAAGGTTTTCTTCTGACTCTGCTTTTAAATGTCACTCTGCTGCTTCAGGCTGCTGGTCGGTGGTTTGAGCTGAATGGTTACTATTAGATGGTTTATAAATATTCTCATTTTCCGTGTCGGATTCTGACCTAGTAACCTTCTTCTCCAAATGCCAAAGGTGAGATTTAGTCTGAAATGACCTGGCTGCCTAGGCAGAATTGCTACCAGTCAGAACAGGAAATAACATTGGGAACTGAACTTTGACAGCACTTTAATACACCTTATCTATTGGCAGACAATTTCATCTGAGCCTTAGGTTCACCTTGGAACTGGAGATGTGTTTTTTTGCCAAACACACAGTTGCCATTGCAAGTGTCCATAGTGTCTATCACTTTTATCTGTTGCAATTTGCTTTATGACTTCATTTTGAGGCCGTGCTGGTTTTTAGTCACCATCTCAGCTAAGTCATTTTAGCAAATTAATATTTCTAGTAAATACTGTGAAGACAGTGGGGAGTTCTAAAACGGTGAAAATATTTTAACTCATACATTAACTGGTGATTCACTGCAAGTGTTATTTACATTTTCATTTGCCTGTAAGCTGAAGCTGGTTGCACAGAAAAATCCTTCAGCCTTGTCACACAGATATGATTTGGGATTAATACCTTCCCAACATTATTATCTTCACACACACAGGTAAATGCTTCAATTCAGTGTGCATCTGAATAATGAAGGTGGTGATTGCTGCAAACCATTTCATGCAGGCAATGTGCATGTAATGAAAGGTATGTTATCACTTGAAAGTTAGTCAGTTAAGGATTAAAAATAGACTTAAGTGCTATTTGAGATCTCTTTATTTTTCAAATGCTTTTATCTACTTTACTACAGTATGAAGGATTAATAGTAGAGGACACTGAGTACATAGAAATCGTGGTCCACTTTTGCTTAGTGCCTACTCCAAAGCCACTTGAAACAATAGAAGCCTTTGCATAGCAGACAGAGCAGAAAAAAACCCCTATTTTTTTCCTTCAAACACTGATTTACAGGATCAGAAGTGTTACTTCACAGGCAAATCCTTTTCTTCTTGTAGTTAGACTATTTATAAAGTTTATTAAATATATTATTAAAATAATACAATATTTTTATTTTTCTCTTAGCAAGTCTCAAAACATTCTAAAAGCTGAAACCTCAATATTTAAATGATCCAGGTAGAACCCAATTCCTGTTCTCTGTTGTAGTCCTGAGAAGTGAAGAGGTGAAAGGCTCCATGTCTGTAGAGTTCACTCTGGGATCAGTGTGTGCATATACATGGGAGTTGGAATAAAAATAACATCATTCCTTTTTCTTGGAAGGAAAACAGGCTGAGGGAGTTGGGACTGTTCATCCTGGAGGAAAAAAAGGCTCTGGGGAGACCTCAGAGCCCCTTGCAGTACCTAAAAGGGCTACAAGGGAGATGGAGAGGGACTTTGGACAAGGGCATGGAGTGACAAGGGGGAATGGCCTTATATTGAAGGAGGGTGGGTTTAGATTAGATATAAGAAATAAATTCTTTGCTGAGAGGGTGATAAGACACTGGCACGGGCTGCCCAGAGGGGTTATGGACTCCCCGTCCCTGGAAGTGTTCAAGACCAGGCTGGACAGGGCTTGGAGCAACCTGGGATAGTGGGAGGTGTCCCTGCCCATGGCAGGGTGGTTGGAACTAGATCATCTTTAAGGACTCTTCCAACCCAAGCCACTCTGTGATTCTATGACTCTCTACCCTGAGAGGCTGCCATGGCTCTGAATCTCATGGCTCCAGCCTTGCAAATACAGTAATTGAATTGCAGACCAGTTAAAATTACCAAGACAGACAAAGCGTGGGCTGCTAAATCCGCAGCAATGAAGCCAGTAAGAGCCCTGCTCATTTCTGTGGACAGTCACATTCATTTCCCTTGCCTTCCTCCAGCAACAAGCTGGAGGATACGTGTGCTGCTCTCACACGTATCCAGCACCCAGATTCATCTCACGCTGCTTTAGAATCCGAGCACAGCTCCCACAGCGAGAGTCTGGCTGCCCTGGGGTCCCTCTGGAGTCAATGAGAACAGACAGGCACCTCCAGCAGGTGATTCATGGACCACACCAAAGGTCTGAATCACTCCTCCCATGGAGAGGCTCTCTCGCTTCACTGATTACAGAGGCAACCCAGGGTAAATGGGTTCATGCTGTAGGTGGTCAGCCAGGTGGAATGTATCCAGACCTGTTCTAGTTAGGCAGAAGCTGCATTATCACAGCTGGTTCTGAATCCTTCAGTTTCTTCTTCCAGTATTAGTCACAGCTACGTCACATGAATATGGCCTTTCTGAAAAATACTGTATTTTAAAAAATGCTTAACTAAATAATGTGCAACTCCATTGCCCTGAACTTGCAACTGAATGCACTTTTAGGTCGATACGTTTCATTATAGCTATAAACTATTTGAAGACATGCTGAAATCAGTCTACACTGAGGGAATGTACTGTGTTTGCATTAGATATTAGGGATGTATTTCATTTCAGCTTGAAATAAATGATACTTGGCTTTAGAAATTCTTTCTAGCTCAAGGGGATTTCTGCTGCTGTAAATCCATATAAAAAAGACAACAACTGCAATAATTCTGAACTGCAAATTGCACAACTGAAGCTGAAACTAAGCTGAAAGCCTTTTCGAGTTCAGCAGGTTCGTACTTGAATGAGAATATGTGGTTTTGGTTGCAGGAGTAACAGCTAAATTTGCAAAATATTTATGGTCTTGACACGGGTATGATTCCCACTAAAATAAATTGTGTAAGTTCATCTGGTCTTTTAAGAGTCTTCTCCATGTCTCCAGTTGCTTTGTGGGGTCTTTTCTTCCTGAGTCCAACTCAAAAACCCTCTTCCATTTCAGAGCAGACAATTCCCATTTGATTTACACCTGCCTGAATCCAGCATATATCCGTGTAGACCCACATTACATAAATAAAATGTCGATGTAAAGAACTGTGTCGGGGTTTGTAGAAGCCGCGGCTTCCATTGCCCAAGGGCTGACACATTTACTGGTGCACTTATCTTTATCCATGGGCATAACCATTAATTACCTCCAACCTCTTCTTCACAGGCCACCTTCCAGCCTTTTCCCCCTCTCATTCCTTTTCCCTCAAGCAAAGTGTCTCCTCTGTCTAGCAACCTCTAGAGACGTTTTTTTGTGGTAACAGAATGGTCCAGGTCACGTCTATCTACTGACAAAAGGATAATCAGTGCTGCTGGCAAAAATTCTGTCTTTGCATCTATTCATTTCGGTATGAAATGCCTGAAATGTGTTCAAAATGCATTTTGCTGCTAAGTCATCAAGTCATCTGTAAAGGACAAGGAGTAAATAAGGTACCATCAGCTCGACTCAGAGGGGAAAAAAGACTGCGTAGGCGATCTTGGACTATTTTCAGCAGAGGTTTCGTGCAAGTGTGGGGTAGCTCTGAGGCTCACAAAGGAAATTTCAGCACAAATGAGGCGTGAAGCCCTCGGTGGGCAGAGCAGGGGAGCACTTTGCTCGCTCACCGTGCGGCGGGCAGCCCGGCCTGGGTGGCTGCAGGTGTTTGTCCTCAGAGCCCACGGGCAGGACAGACCCAACACCTCACCCCGCAGCACTGGCTGGCAGGAAGAGATGGCTGCTTTGCTGAGCTTGGATAAACATTAGGATCTAATTTATCATGTGACGGGAAAGGAAACCTTTTTTCCCCCCTCCTGCCTGTTTTTAACAGCCTTTGTTTGACTTTGAGCCTGTGGTTTTTGAGGTGCAAAGAGTGGAGAGAGATTTAACCTGGGTCTCTGAACTGATTACTTTGCTGTCAGCTGATGTATGTGGGGCTTCTTCCAGACACATCCACAAGTGTTACATCTCACTAAATGACATGGACAGGGTGCCAGACCTCTTGCTGAACTTACAAAAGAGACATCACACTCATTTAATTAAAAAGATCTGAGCTGCTGGTGCTCTTCATGTCGGATGGTATATCCTGGGTTACATGCCCAGGAGGAAGGAAAAAAAGGAAACTACAAAGTAAATAGGACTGAGAAATGTTTTGGTATTTGCAGAGCCTGGGAGTTCTGACTTTATAACTCCACGTGTATTTTGTGCAGCACAGAGCATTATGCAAAGATCTGGTTATTCAGTTTTATCTCTGGAATGTCAGGTTCTGGCCCAACACTGATCTGGTCCAGCTTTGGCGGACTGCACTTGGGAGTAGCAATTGGCTTCAAAGTCAGGCCTTTTGGGTATTTTTGGGGCATCTCAGAAATTCTGCTGTATTCACGGTCTGGGCTTTGTGTGGCATTCACAGAGCATGATGCCTAAGGAAGGTATTTGCAGTATGCCACGTGGGAGGCATATTCCTTAGCTAGGATATTCTGGATGTAGGTTCCCTCCTGGACTAAGCCATCCTTTTGGGCATGAATAAATACCTGGCTCTTTACAGCGCCTCCTTTTCATATAGCAGGCATTTATATGCTATGGGAACTCTGTTCCCACCTGAGGCTGAAACCCATTTCTCAAGAAAGTGCCTAACCGCTGGCATTTCCATCCTCCTCTGAAACCTGTGTACAGAGCGACTTGAAGGTGACAGAGATAAAGGTGACAACTCCTTGAGGCTGAGGAGGGTCTGCAGCTAAAACCTCCAACCTCTTAGATGGGAAATCCAACTACAGATGTGAGGAGCTGAGCAGGCTGAATGTCTGTGCCTTGTCAACAAGCTGGGTGAAGTGAAAATTAATATACAGAGTTCATCCATATTTATTCCCAGTTCAGAATTGTGTGGTAGGTTCTTTGCTTTCATAATGAAGCAGGATTGTAACATGGTACAAATCTTCATTTTTTGGTTTTAACCATTTAAGGACAAAACAAAACCTAGTTTCAAAAGAAAACCACACATTCCAAGGCATCCCAGACTGAGAGGAAATGTAATTCCATGTTTTCGGATCTACGTGAATACCGAGGTTCAGTTATTAATTTATTCCACATGACCTGGCTCTGAGATCAGTTAATCTGACTGGATGTATTGCAGTGTCCAGTTTGAGAGAGATTATCAACTCTGTGCCCATTACAGTCATTAACCTTTTGCCCTTTCATCCACAAAGTCTCCATTTGATTCACATGTTAAACACAAACCAAATCAGGACAAAGCAATCTTTCTACTAACATTACTAATTTCATTTTTTATGTGTGACAAGTTGAAGTGAAATGGTCTTTGTTCACACAGCCATAAACTACACTTTATTTGTCAGCCTTGCTTTGGTTTTGCTGGAGCAGGTTATTTTGAAGATGCTGCCCTGGCAGCTGCTTAGCCTGAAGTCTTCCTCATCCACTGAAGGCAATCTGGATCAAAGCTTATAAATAAAAACATTTATCTATGTACAGGTTAATTCATAACAATTCATTTTGGAATCTTTTTGCTACTCTTCCTACATTGAAAAGTCAGACCTGTTATTCAGATATTTAGCATTAAATCTGCGCTAACTAATACTTAGCAGAACTCATGTACTGAATGTGCCTCATCATATTTGGCCCTTTCCTCAAAGTTCCAGCTCCCAGAGTCATGGGATTACATTAGAAACTTCAGGAGGAAAAAAAAGTAATTTAGACCTCATGGCTGTAGAGGGAAAGCTTAAAAAATGTGACCTGGATTCACTCTGAATTTTCAGATACCAAAGGGAAAGAGCACAATGTAGTAAACTTGTGAAGAATTTCGTGTGTGGGGAATGGAAGACTGACTCATTAGTGATCCTTTCCATCCAGTGCTAGGTGTCGGGATGTTGTGTTTACAAATTAATCCACATAATAATCCAGTCACAAATCTGCAGAACCTTCTGTGCAGGGATTGCCACTTTTTGGCATGACTTGCCTCTGTCTGTGTAACTGGCCCTTGATGCCTTTTAGAGCCTTCCACTGTAAAAGCAACAATAGGGTGCAAAATGCAAATGCTTTATTCAGGGTGGTAACACAAATGTGAGGAGAGGAAAGAGAGTTTTCTAAGCTTTGCCTTCAACTCAGGGGCACAGTGAAGGCTGCGGGAAGAGAGGAAAAGCTATAGAAATGCAAGTGGAAAAATGTTTTTATGGTGTTTTGGAAAAATAATAGTCAATGTAGCCAAACCCAGTTTCCTGTGGAGAGCAGGCTATGTCAATGAAGTCGCCCCTTGCTGGAGCTGTGCTGAGGGTCTGGCAGCTCCACTCCATAGAATCACAGAATCAATTAGGTTGGAAAAGATCTCTGGGATCGTTGAGTCCAATCTATGACCAAACACCACCTTGTCAGCCAGGCCATGGCAGTGAGTGCCATGCCCAGCCTTTCCTTAAACACCTTCAGGGACAGTGATTCCACAATCTCTTTGAGAAGATCACTGCCATGTCTGATCACCCCCTTCTGTTAAGAAATTCTTCCTAATGTGCAACCTAAACAACCCCTGGCAGCTCAAGACTATGTCCTCTTGTCCTGTCACTTGTTGTCTGGGAAAAGACACCCACTGGGCCACAGCCTCCTCACAGGGAGTTGCAGAGAGTGGTAAAATCCCTCGCTTTTCTCCAGGCTGAGCCCCCCCAGCTCCCTCAGCCTCTCCTAGTGCTCCAGACCCTTTCCCAGCTCCATTCCCTTCTCTGGACTCGCTCCAGCCCCTCAGTGTCCTTCTGAACTGAGGTGCCCAGAACCGGTCACAGCCTGGGGGCTCGCCTTGGCGCCGGCAGCGGGCTGGGGCAGCCAGGGCCGGCCGAGGCGCTGCCATCCAGGCCCCGGCACGGGCTGGGGTTGCGGGGCCACTCCAGCCCTCAGCGAGCACGCCTCCCGCCCGGGGCCTCCGCTGCAGCTTCCCCGTCCTTCTCGCCGGGGCGGGCAGCGTGGGCAGCGTGGGCAGCTTGGGCGGCGGGGGCACCGCCAGCAGCGCCGAGCGAGTCTCGAACCCGCGTCCCAGCGGCGGGGAGCGGGGCAGGAGCGGCCGCGCCGCCCCGCGCGGTGCATTGTGGGCGCCGCACTGATTTATGCAGGGCCGCGGAGCGCGCCGGGAGCGGCGGGAGGAGGCGGCGGCGAGCGGGGCCGGGGCCGGCAGCGGGGCCGCGGCGGCGATCGCGGCTCTGCGGGCGCGCAGCGCTTCTGCCGCCCCCTG
>VZTJ01005562.1:20679-75275 GCA_013397795.1 Orthonyx spaldingii | reverse complement strand
GTTCCCTTCTTTCCCCGCTCTCGGCTGCATCGCTCGGTGGCGGAGCATCGTTTGCGGGACTGGAGCAGAGGAAACAACAGGTCTCGCTCCCTGCTCGCCTGCCGAAGCGACGCCAGCGCCTTGCTCTTGGGATTATAAATGTTTGAACTAAGACCCAGGGAACTGGAAGGAGAGCCTCCCGTTGGAATTAATAGAAGAGAAAAGAAGGGAGGCTTTTCCAAATCCTCTACAAGAAAGCTCGTGCTGTTTTCCCC
The DNA here is from genome assembly GCA_013397795.1 of Orthonyx spaldingii. Taxonomy (NCBI): domain Eukaryota; kingdom Metazoa; phylum Chordata; class Aves; order Passeriformes; family Orthonychidae; genus Orthonyx; species Orthonyx spaldingii. Next base: position 75,021 of record VZTJ01005562.1, on the reverse strand, counting down.
TGCTGTCCGTACTCCGTTTAATAATGCGATTGTGACCTGAGTGGAATTTATGAGCGATGAACTATTGAAGCTTGTTGCACCGCTGCATCGGACTACATTATTTTTTTCTTTTCCTCAGCACATGATTCCTCCATCCCAGCTGTTGCAGGACCTATGGGCCAGTAATAGAGGGATGGGAAGCTGAGACAGTTTATTTTCACATTCTTCTGTTCCGGGGACTTGGCGACTTAGCTGAAGCTGCTACTTTTTACTGGATCTGCTCTTTTCTCGGCAGGTTTATTTTTATTTTTTTTTTATTCGATTATACAGTCATTGGACAGAAGCTGGATGGATGCTTTGCAATCCGAAAGGTTTTGGGGGGTAACAGAAAACTGCTAAAACAGAGAAGAACTGGTGCTGCAGGAAACCTGGGGCCTGTTTTCCAAGCCTTTTTGTGTTATTGAGCAAGGTAAATAACATAGTGGTGGAAATTCAGGGCTTATCGTAGTCATGCATGAAAATGTTACAAAGCACTTTGGACTGTTCCAAATCTTTCAAGGGATCGAGAGGACCCACAGCAGGACTCAGAATGAATTGTTTTTTTAAAATTCTCAGATATGAGTGTGAAATTTAAGGTTGAGAACAAAGTTTGTGGGACCTCAGAGGTTGGGGGAACTGCTTTTCCTGGTTTCACCTTAAGTTCTTGTAGGTTTGTGATTTAGAGAGATGCTGCCTGAACGTTCTTGGTGGTTCAGTGTGCAGTGATTACACCAGTGGGTTTTGGTTTTTAAAAACTTAATGCCTCAGCTCTGGTAGTGATCTGTTGGGGTCTCTCAAAGGTGCTCCCAGTTTCCCGTGTGCTCACTTCCAATAGTGCGGTGCTCCCATTTGCATTGTTAACTGTATTCATCCTCTGCCTTTAAATTATTTTTGCTTACCTTTTGCTGCCCACATTGACAGCTACTACTGCTTCATAATGAATTTTTTGCTTTTTATCTTCCGAATGGGACTGTTTGGATTTACCACTCATTTACCATACATCACTTTCACCACTGTAAACCTTCTACAGCCAACACAAGCTCAAAGTACTGTTTTAGATATCATCTTTGTGCATTTGAAGCAGTGGAAGAAACAGATAATGATTCCGCAAATGTGCAGTGTAATCAGTTATTGGGTGAAGTGTATAATTTTTGGTGGCAGGCTGCATGCCTTATCTTTGTTTTTTTTTAAAGATCTCGGCAGCAGTTTGCTCCTCACAAAAACATAAATCCATTAAAATGAGGTCACAGTTTGAGACATAGCTGCAAAAATCTGGTTTTGCAAGAAGTCACAAGATTCTCGTTGCGAAGTGAAGCCTTGATGAAGTTGACTGTGTACCTTTTCTCCAGTCCTAATGAAATAGTGGCAAACACCAAGGTGCTGGCAACCTTTGTCAGTGCTATCGTGGGGAGAGCTAACTGGGTATTATGGGCAGTGCTCAAAGCTCCTGTTTAGATCTGTTTGATGGAAATTTCTGGCCTTTGTTTTGTCTCATTTTGTTTGAAGATGATGTGTGAGGTGATGCCAACCATCAGCGAGGCCGAGATTCCCGCTGGGGGAAATGGAGGCCACGGTTCAGGTTCCCCACTGCAGTCAGATGCTGATTCCCACTTTGAGCAGTTAATGGTGTCCATGCTGGAAGAAAGGGATCGCCTGCTGGAAACCCTCAGAGAAACTCAGGAGACGCTCGCACTCACCCAGGGCAAGCTGCATGAGGTTGGCCATGAGAGGGATTCCTTGCAGAGGCAGCTCAATACTGCACTTCCACAGGTATGGAGGTTTGGGAAGGAAGGGATTTTTCAATGGTTTTTGTGTTCTTCGTGGTGGTTTGTTGGCTTTTTGTGTGCGTGGTTTGCTGAAGAGTCAGGTTTTGTTAGGGGAAGATGAATGTATCCTGAAGGATTTGTTGCTTGCTTGCTTTGAGAAAGATGCAAAGATAAGGCAAGCAGGGAAGAGCAGCCCTTTCCCTCCAGTCTGCTTTCCCAGTTTCTGAAATTTCCTTGGCTTTGCATAAACTTGAAATGGTATCTACATCCTTTTGTTTAATAGAACTTGATGGACTTTCTTCTGTCACTAGTATTTTTTAAATGCTGTTTGTAATGGCCTGATTCATTCATGTGTTTAAGAATTAATACCTGGTCTAGGGGGAGGTGTCCCTGCCCATCAGGGAGTTGGAACTGGATGGTCTCTAAGGTCCCTCTCAACCCAAACCATTCTGGGATTCTGTGGATTCCATACAGACCGTTCTGACACCATTGTGGACTTTGATTAAAAAACTTGAAAACTTGAAGACTTCTACCTTGTGAATACATGCTGAGTTGTCCTGGCAATACAGAAGTCTGAGTCTGTTGTTTGACTTGGTTAGTTACTTTTGAAAAGTTTGAGTTTGATTTTTTGAGGAGATTTTTTTTTGGTCCTGCTAGGAGTTCCTAATTAGTGACTTGTGGAGGATGCACGTGGCCTGCAGTGCTGGGTTTGTTATGTAAGGAGCATAGTTAGGAAAGGTGATTGGTGTCTGCAGAACTCGTTGGGTTTTATCCATTTGAGTTAAAAATAATGCAACTGAACTTTGAACATGCTTGAGAAGCATTTGGTTCTAGGCAAAGCAGGGGCTGCTTTCAGGTGTTGGTTAACTGTTGACAGCCCTGCGCTTTCTAGCGTGGTGGTTGTTGTCCCAAGCTTGTCACAATGATGCTGTCACTTTTATGAATGTTCACCTGTCCTTAAATATTGTAGTTACTGTTTATACCCTTTAAAGCAGGAGTGTTAAATCCTTCTGTTTCACTGCTCTCGTTATAATGTAATCACTGTATGACTCTCCGTGTGGTAATTGGTGCTGGTAATTACTGAGGGACAGAAACTAAAATGTTACACGTGTTAATCTAGTTCTGTTACAGTGATGAAAATCAGAAAGCAGAAGTTTCCAACCTTGGCTGCTTCCTGTGTTAAATTGCGTGCTGCAGGCAAAAATTGTTCTTTGTCTTTTTATTGTAATAATTGTGGCTTCTCCTAAGCCTCTGTGTCAGGTCTGCTGCATTAGTGGAGGCCGTTAACCACTTGCAAACTGTTAGACCTGAGCTTGTGGCTGAGCAGAACCATCCCAGCTCTCAGTTCTGCTGTTCCCCTTTTGCCTTTTCAGTTCTCAGCTTTCCTTCCTAAATCTAGTAGGCTACTTGCATGTAAACATCTCTTTCTAAACATTTCTGGAAGATTAATAAACAGTTCCCCTTTTCAAAAATGCCATAATTGCATGGTTTCATGTGAAATCTGTTGGAAAAGCAAGTTGGTTGAGGGAGAAATTTTACTGCAATTTTATATAAACATAAAGCAGTGTATGGATTTTTGTAGATTGCTGTCAGAAAATACTGTTTTCATGCTGTGGAACTTCTGCTTTTATCCTCAGTGGTGCTTAGCCCAAGTGACTGTAGTGCTTTCAAAAATCAGAAATATTTTCATTATTATTGCTACAATCAGAAGTAGCTTCTGTGTTGGGCAGTTTTTGTTGTTATTATGGTAGGGTCAGTTACTTCATGGGTGTACACATCTGATGAGGTGAAGCAATTAAAAAATTTCTAATACGTGTTCACTGTCAAAACTTTGTGGTGACTAATAGTTCAAAACTATTCAAACTTTTTTGTGAATTATTTCAAGCTGAGCATTCTTTTGAACTACTGCCTCAAGTGACCCGTTGTTTAGCTGTGGATTTCAAGAAGGGTGAAGTCAGGATATTGGATATCTTTAAATTTAATAAAATAACAACTGTGTTATGTATTTTCAGCAAAGAAGGGATGGTAGTGTAAATTTTAAATTTTTTTATATATTAGTAGTTGTTTTCAATTTAGCAGATCTGCAAGACCAATTTAACTAGTTGTACAAAGACCAGTGCAATTTCATAAATTACTAAATCACTCTATAACCAAAGTATTATTTCTTTCTCAGACTTGGCTTGTAAGAAGTCTTTGTACTAGATTTTAAACTACTTTATCTTAACAGGTATTGAATTTAATTGTTTCTATGTGGATTTTTCCTGTTTTATGTCTTTAGCTGAATCAGCCAGTTTTAGGCCATTCTGATGACTGCTGGAAAGTCCTGGTATAAAAGCAGGAATGCCAGAGTGATTTCTTCTATACCAAACCTACTCTTCTGGTTTTGCTGTGAAGGCACTCAATTTCTGGTGGCATCCCTGTGCTTAATTCCTTACATTCACTGAGTTCTCTGTGTATAAGAAAGAAGCTCACACTGGTGTGTGTATATTATTAATTTCAAAATGGCAAATTAGTATTTGCACCTCTTAGATTTTAAAAGTAAATGCAGTTTTTCCTGCAGCAGAGATGCACAGTTTGTGGTCACTGGGCAGCTGGGAGTTTAAGGCATCAGTTCTAGCTCCATAAACCTGGGACAGCTATTTAGAGTGAGGCAGTTTTTGTGGATGTCTAATTCACTGAGAGGAGAGCACTGTAATCTTGTATAGATGTGCTTTATCTGTTATATTTACTCAAAGTAAAGCTGACTTTTTCTGGGTTTTTGGTGTGGACAGCTGGAAGTGAAATACATCACCACTGCCTTGATAAAATAACTGCATTCTTGGCAATGCTCTTTGTTTTCTGGGAGTTCCCTTCTATTACAGATTACCCCAGTCAAACTGTACTCTGACCTTGGAAAATGAACTTGAGGAAATCAAAGTGCTGTGCTAGAAGTTAATTTTAGTCTTTCTAGATTTTTTTCACAGAAAAAAATGAACATCAGCTTATTACTCAAAGAGCTTTATAACATAAACACACTCAGTTATGATTCTAATTATGGCCTTAGTGGGTTTAATTATTCCCTTTATGTGCCTTTTAGAGTGCATTCTACAAAATTCAAGATTTGTGTGCTTCAAATGTATAAGTTAATCTGTAAAACTGTATTTAAAAGTTAAATTTTGAACCTAAGGTAGATGAGGCCCCAGTTACTACACTTCTTGCTAGTAAAGTGTTACAGGCCAGGGTTCATTTTGCTGATAGTTTCATGTAGATGTTTTCTGTAAATGAAAACATGATGCTTGTTTTGGATGGAGAAGACTAGAGTTTAATTTCCAGTGACTCTGGTGCCTATCACAAATAAAAGCAGAGTTGGTGAATTCGCAGCAGTTGTTATCAGGATGGAAATTTTAATATGTATGTTAATTCTATAAGCTGATAAATGCAATACAAATATGCTTCTGTAATATAGCAACACTTATTAAGATCCATCTTAATCTTGCACCTCTGATCTTTTGGTCTGAAATTTATCATGCCTTATTTTTTTCTGTACAAGGTAAGCAAAAAAGAAGGTTAAAGTAAAAGTTGCTTTCTATCCATAGTAAATATTTGATCACTACTTCACACTTCAGTTAAAAGTGGTGTGTGTCAGTTTATGTTTGTATTCAGTGAAGTTCAGGTATGTTCCTATAGAATGCTGTTCCTTAGACAATCTCAGAAATACTCAATGCCTCACATGCAAGAAATATCAAAACACCTGGCCCAAAGACTGCTCTGGCATTGTTTTGGCATGATGGACTTAAGGATTGAGTTGCCATTTTATTAATAGTGGTATTTGGATTTCCTCCAGACAAGTTTTGAGTAATACAGGATGTCATAGATGTAGAAATGAGGTTTTGCATTGTACCTGATACGAAGAACACGGTGGCAGAAAGCACATTAGGCCCAGGCCTTGCCAAACTGTGCAGCAGCTGAAATTTCCCCAGCACCTGAGGTGCCAGCTCCATTTCCAGCATTCCCAGATGTTCAGCCCCGAGGTGCCATAGCTTGCACTTCTTACTCTGGCAGCAACTGGTGCTGGCTTCTGAAGAACTGCCATTAATCTCAGCAGAGTGCCCAGGAACCCTGGAGGTGCCAAAGGATTTCAGATGGATGGCACAGCAGGCATGTCCTCCACTTCTCCCGCCCTGTTCTGACAGCAAAGGTGAACAGGACTCTCCCTGTTGCATTTTCAGACATCTGTGTTGAGTTTCAGTTGCTAAATCTTACTTGGCTCTTACTGTTAGTAAATTACTGAACAGGCTTGGCTTTACACTAATTTGTCACATGGAGATAGGAATTCACATTCAGAATTCTTCACTGACTGTATCAATAAACCTCGGCTTCCCTAGCATTTATTTTTCTTTCAAGACATAGAAACAGACACCTTTTGCCCCAAACCTTCAGAATATGAAGTTGTCAGAAAGAATGCTCTATATTTGTGCAAAAAGGAGTAGCTACACTTAAATAATGCAGTGGAGTATATTGAGAACTGAGTCTCCAGCATTGGTTCTGACTTCTTGGTTTCTCATGTACATATGTTTGGGTTTGTTTATTGAAACATCCCACCCCTGCCCAGCAGACATCTGTTTGCCTATTGTTAGCAACTTGCTGTTCATACTGTGCTTTTAATTTAGGTTTGCTTGATTATAAATAGACCTTTTAGCTAGATTAAATTTGGAATTTATTTTAAGTTTCCTTGTATATGAGAGTGAATTTTACTGCTGTTATGATGTCCCATCCATCCCCTTAATAAGCAGATTTGATGAAGCCTGAAAGTATTGTTTTTATTTTCCCGAGTTTATTTGTAGGAAGAATGTTTTGGTGACTGCAGAGAAATGCCATTTATTTGTTTTTGGTAGTGGATGAGGCCCTCAAACAGGAGCTAGTGATTATTTTTCCCTACTCTTGTGCTGCTGTGTACAGATGGCTGACAGTGGGTTTGTTAATGCTTGGTGTGCTCTAGTCTAACCTGCAGCCTAACAAACAGGCTGTATAGAAGGTGAAAAGAGCTATAATCAAAGCAAAGTATTTTAAAAATATATATTTAGAACCAGGTGAACATCACATGTATACTCTCATCAGTGTTAACTTGCCTGTAGCCTCTGGTGCAACAGGTAGTGTCTTTTGGTATTCAGAGAATTCTTCCTCTGCTACCTTTTATTTTTTTCTCCATTCTTTCTAAGAATGTACCTTTGAAGATGTTTATTAGCAAGACTTAAAGATTCACTGTGGCTACATAATTGCAGGTCCATAAAAAAAGAAGAAAATCTCTTGTCTTTTTTTTTTACGATAAAAATTAATTAAGAATACAATTCCCTACCCCGTTACAAATTCCAAATGTTTTAATGTCCACTGGCCTGAGACTTTGTTTCATCCTTTATGTAATTTATTTAGGAGAGTTTAATGTTGGTTTTATTCACTATGGGCTTTGATCATAGAATTAAGAGGGCACATTGTATTTTAATATATATAGGCCCCTTATAGTGAAGTGTTGTCACAGACCTTAAATCTTTGGAAAGAACATTTTAAGTGCCTATTAGTAATCTTTTTTCCTCTCCCTGGGTTTGCATTGCATCTCAGAACTGCATTAATATACTTCACAATTGAATTTGGGGATTTATTTTTTAGTTTTCCATTTTTAAAGGAATATGACAGAGGTCTTTGTGTAAGCTGCTTGTGGCAATTTAGGCAGCTTAAGTCACTTAAAATCTGCAAGGCTGACTGGTATCTGTTGACATATATTAGAAAATACCATAATCTCTTGTGTATATGGATCTCAAACTACAAATACTGAGACAGGATAAATTTGTGTTGTGTGTGTCAGGTAATCTGAATGTTCATAACTTTCCAAGTGTCTTTTTTTTGTAAGCCTGCCTGTAGGTTCCCCAAGTGTAAACGTAATGCAATTCTTGCCAGGAAAAATGTTTTCACATTTTCTGGTCTGAAAGAAGAATTATTATTTTGCTACTGAATGGAGTGAGCTTTTTATTCAACTTGACTTTTTCACAGAGGCACAGGGAAATAATGTTGCCACGTGTTGGAAACTCCAGATGATTATGTAGCGAGCTGAATCCCTATCTGTAGGTCACTTGAGGAGATTGCTCTGGGAGTTTGCATATTTAGAATTGGAGGAGTGTGATTACAAGTCCAAGTTAATTCTCACTTTCATTTTGATGTGTTGTTTTCCTCTAAGCTTGATGTGAATAGTTGGTTCACTTGGTTTTTTGCCCATGACCTTTATCTGTTTCAGACTTGACCTTTAGTTTCATGTAAGCTTTACTGAAAATCAGCTCCTTTTCTTCTGATCAGTGTGCAAGGCTCTGTGGCCTGTTCCTGCAGTGGCTGCTGGAGCTGCAGCATTTTCAAAAGAGAAGCTTTGTTGCTTGATCTTCTCTTTTGCTGTTCCACTGTGGCCTTGAACTTTGCTCACGTTTTTATGCTCCTGTCTGCTGAGGATATGGTTTTTGAGGATGGTAGTGGCGATCTTAACAGGAATATAATTTTGGTTGGATCTGAAATACACCATGACTGTTGATGGATACATAGAAATAAGAACAGCTAACAGATTCCCATCATTCATCTGTCTTCTGGTTATGTTTTCAGAAAGATAAATACCAAGAATCAGTCTTTTGTTTTACAAATTCTATGACGGGCACCAAGATTTGAGGCCAGGCTGGATGGAGCTCTGAGCAACCTGGTCCTAGTGGAAGGGGTCCCTGCCCATGGAAGAAGGTGAACTTTAAGGTCATGAAAAGATCCTTACATGACCAGTATTGAGCATCATCAGATAACTTCAGGACAGATTTTAAACAAGGATTTGTTTAAAGGGCTGTGTGGAAAAAAGCTTGAAAGATTTCATTTGTGACCTTTTGAGTTTTGTTAATGAGAAAAAAGAACTTCCATTTAGAAAATAAGCTTTTTTTATTTGTTGTGATACGAAAATGGGCAGCTCTTAATTGTATTTTTAATTTTTTTTTCTTTTTTTTTTTTCCTCTCTGTGCAACAGTAATCTCTCTTTAGGTATGGTCCCAGCCATGCTGTGTTTTGCCTTACTCCTATTGCTAGTACATGGTAGAGTTTGGTATCCAATTGTAGAGAAATATTGTGAAGCACAATGCTTGCTTTTCTTAAAATCCTACCTCCCATATAAACATATATAAAATTTGGTTCTATACCCTTAAAACATTGTTTTTAGAGGCATATTTGCCTTTTATATAGAATGGCAGGATAGATTATCTGGTAAAAATGAGTAAAGCATGGAGATTGTTAAACACTCTACTGTTGAGAGAAGTGAGCTTTTTATTTTACTTTTTCCTACCTCAAATTTACAGAACAGTGCACAGTATAAGGATTTAATTATATAAGCCTATGGAGCTGAGTAACTTACATAGTTTAAAAAGCCAAACAAAACAAAGCCACCTTAAGATGTGCAGTTTAAACAAAGAATTTTTTATGTTGGCCTGTACAAAGTTGAGACTGGCTTGAGTATGATTGAAAGATCTGTGAATGTTCATGTAAAAAACTAACTTGCAGTTGATGAAGTCTTTTAATCATTGTCTTCAACACTGACAGTGTCCAATGCTGAGAAATCAGGTTTATTTTCAATTACTTGAAAAGGAGTTTTGGCCACCAAAAAGCTTGGTGTAAAAGCTAAATGTTCTTCAATGAGAAGAGGACTCCCTTAATAAAGAGGATAATAAATTCCTGTTGTTTTAAGGGTACTGGATCCACAGTTATCTCAATAAATAGTGACCAGTTTTATGAAACTATTTCTGAATTTTCAAGCACAGTCATGAAAAGGCAGAGAGATCTGAAAGTGGAATTGCTCATTTGCTTTACAGAATGCTAGATATGAAAGTTTTTTCACTGTGCAACCCCAAATTGCCTTAAAAAAGAAAACTGGGCCAAAAGGGAGTTCTGTACACATCTGAGGGGACTGCTGTCTTGATCAGTGGCAAGATTTAAATTGTGGTTTTGTGGGTTTGAGTTGCAGATTCTCAATTGTTCTATCTGAGCCTGTCACAATTATTTAGCAATATTTACTTTTGCCAATAGAATGTTAGAGTCAAAACTCTCATTTTCTTTGCATTCCTATCCAGGATTGGGAAACCTGTGAGCTGAACATGCTGGGAGTCATGGGACTCTGTTAACCTTACTGAACTTGTAGCACCAGACCTAAATTCTGTTATTTGCTCTGCTCTTCACCGTAGCTTGTGCTTGTGGATTTGCTGTTCCCAGTGGGAAACTGGACTGTGGAATTTTTTATGCTTTGAGGTTCTGTTGTGTAGGGTATTGAAAGTTCTGGATGCATCTCACACTTGAATCTCCTGATTCTGCTGGGATTTAAGGCATGGGCTGCTTTGGAAGCCCAGAAGTAAAAGAAACTTTTGATCCAAATTAAAAATTAATAAATGGGATTCTCTTGTTAAGAGTTCTTCAGCTAATCTCATTTGGATGTAAAGGATGATGTTGCACTCTGGAGAGCCAAGGCTGGAAGAGCAGAGCCTGTGTGGAAGGTGATATTGGATGTGTGGGTGAATCTGGTTGGGCTTTCCACGTGTTGATGCCTGTGTAAGGTAAACTCCTAATTTCAGATTATCCCTTCAAAGGTCTCTCTATTTGCTGTAGTACATTTGGGGGAATGACTAAAAGTTTGGTTTAAATAATTTCCGGGATGCCTTGGTACACCACTGTGAATCTTTTTGTTATTCTTGAGTAATGTATTTTTCATACAGCATGACCACCTTTTTGTAGTTCATGGGAAAAGGCTTGGAAGGTCATAACATTCTTTTAGCCTTATGTTAAAAAGCACAAGGCAGGTGCATCCAGTAATTTCTTTCTTTTAAAACATGCAGCTTAAGTTTTCAGAATGTCTTTGGAGGGTGTGGTTCCACACCATTATCTTCCAAAAGCTGAGTCTTTGTCTCAAGAAATCTGGAATTACTTTGCTTCGTGTAAAGTGGAAATGGAACAGCTTTTTAGGATTTTAGCTGTCCTTTTCCCCTCGCAGGGTCTCGTTTGTGCTGATACTGATGTTGGTGTAACTCTGATCCCGTTGGAGCTGTAGTTTGTGGAGACTGCATAACCCTCTCCTGAATTTTGTGCAGTGGTTATAAAAGATTTAAGTCCTGGGAAGCAGTGGAGGAGAAATGGGCCAAGCATTTCTTTTGTCTCAACAAGAGTAGGAGGCTGCAGGGCTTCCCTGTTGCATCATCTTTCCCTTGTTTTCAGTCCAGTGTGGAATAGGAGCTTCACAGGTTCCCCACCAACCTGCCTTCAGCATTTGTTAGTGGTAACATCATATTGACAGTCTGCCCCTGGCTTTTATTGGTTTATTTATTATTTATTGATTGATTTTTTTAATTCTCTGCATAGTAGTGTTGCTCATCTCCCTGGTTTCCTTTTGCTGTCTGGGTTCAGGCAGTTATTAAGTTTAGAACTGTTCATTACAGATATTTCTTTGTGGCAGACAGAAAAATTACTTTGAATTTTAAAAAAAGCTTTAACCCTCTCCCTAAAAAACCCTCTCCAGTGTTTTAATATATATTGCTGATTTTTTTTTCTAGTTTTTTCTGTGTTTAGATAGCACATGTGTCTGTTGTAGGACCTGAGACTGTGCTTCTTTTGGCGTGGACTTTGGCATTGCTTTGTTTTGGAGTATTTGTTCAAATGGAGCAACTTTTCCATGAAATGGTCCAGTAGCATTTATTCAGAATATCACAGATTTGGACATATTTAGCTTCAGTTAGCCCAGTAAATCCACTCAGCCTGTAAACTGGGGTGATAGAGTACAGAGAAATAGGAAAAACAAAATGTGAAGAGGTGGTAAGTCGAATTTCCTGCTGAAGGCACGTATCTCTCCTCAGTAAGTATTACTTGCTTAAACAAGTTTGGAATTATAAGACTGAAGTGTTCATCACTTGGCAAAAATAATAAATACATATATATATAATAGGAGAGCACTGAGGGGGAAGTGCATGCTGGTGCTTGTTTAATGAGGGTGGCTTGGCCAGCCTTATTCAGATATTCCCAAGCATTCCCTCCTAACAGAGTGTGAAAAATGTACTTTTCAGCTACTAGCCACAGAACTAAAGCTGGCAACCAGAGGCCAAGATGAACGATTAGGAATAGGGCAGGGCAGGGCCTCAGCTGCTGTTCACAGTTTTTGCAAGCAGGACTATCTTGTCACTGAAATAATCATGCATGATGGGTCTTGTCCTGGGTCTGTTTGTAAAAAATTGTGCAATATTAGTCATGTGAGATGACTAGAATGTAGTATGTAGGATTAAATAATTTTTAATTCATAAAAGTCATAGGAATCTCATATTTAATGCCAGCTGGGCCAGAATTGTGCTGTTTCTTGTGAGTTGTTTAAAGTGTGTGTATGTTTAAAGTTGATGTGCAGAAAAATATTTTTTCCTTGCCCAAGTAAGCTTACAGTTCAGCGTTGTAAACAACTTAAAAGGTCTTGCTATAGCTGCTCAGTCTGTAGAATGGGGGGTTCCAGGAAAATGACAGAGCATCTTACATCTTCTCAGCACATCTTGCAGTTGTTCTACAGTTTGGCATCCCCAATGAGCATTGCATGCTGTGCAATCCAGCACGGAATCCCAGGAAATCTTGACCAGTTTTGTGTGAGGAGAGGAAAAACTTCAGTGAAATCTCTCTACTGTCATATATTAAAGATGGAGACTGGTTTTGTCCCATACCTTGTCAAACTGGTAATGCAAGATTCTTGCTCTTTAATTAAGTACAAGTGTATTCTCCTTTTGCCATAGTGGGTATGGGTGTGGGTAGGTTTCTTCACTGACATGGACTCCAAAAATGGAGATGCCTAAAGCTACACCTAAGAGGTTGTGCTGCTGCTTTACTGTATTGGTTCCTAATCAAAGTAGACCAGGCTGGGGCTGCAGGAATGTGGTAACTCAGACTGTGAAACCCTTAGACTTCACTGACTCAGTGTGTCACTGAGAGGCAGCTGTTTTCCTAACAGCCCCCAAGTATTGTGGGCTTAATTCTGTGTTAAATTAAGCTGTTAGTGTGGAATGCTGATAGTTGGAGTGGTACAGTATTGGAAAGGATTACTTTGTTATCAACCATTCTCAACAGTTACTGCTCTGCACAAAGTAGCCATACACATCCCAAGTTGAAAAGCCTGTTTTTCAATGATGACTAAAGTTTTCCTGATGCATGTTTTAGCTGATCTTGGACATTTTTCCAAGGAAAACAAGCTCGATATGGTTCTGAATACACTTTTGTGCCTTATCTGCCCTTTCAGGGGTGTATTCCTGTACATTGAGGAGCAGCTAGGTGGAACTCTTCTCATAGCCACACCACGGAGAAGTGATGGAAGAAGGTTTCCTGCTACCATTGCATATGAATAGATGCCAAGTTTCATGCAGTCTGAAGGCTGCTTCTGCATCTCCTGTGCTTGCTGCTAGGCTGCTGTCACCTTCCAGCTCCTGTAATGCTTCAGCTTTTGGACTTCCTTACTCAGGAGATCCACGGTGTTGCCTGAATAGAGGAAACATTTAATAAGTATTTTTTACAAACACGAGTGAAGGAAATAACTTAAAACTGGTATTTCAAGTTAGTGCTCAGTATGTTCATTTCTTGTTAATCCTTTGTGCATTCTGTTAACTCGCAGGGTTTGCCCCCTCAGTTGAGTATTTGGAGAAAGCTCTGGAGGGAAAAACAGGTACTTTGGTAGAGTTTTTCACCGGTTGATTTGATACACATCTGTAGCCTTAAAAGGGGTTTAAAAGACTGGGATAAAAACGGGTTGTGTCTGCCCTGGGTTAATTGATCACCCTATGTGACCTACCCTGCTTTGAACAAGCGGTGTTGATTTGTTAAGGCTGGATTAACAAACATTTATCTGGAGAATTTAGGGGTTCTAAATGTTTTGATGATCCCAAGGCTGGTTACTCTACACAAGATGCATAGCAAAGTGCAGGTTGTAATAGGAGTGACTGGATGAGGTTTTTTGACTTGTTTAAACAACGTCATGTTCCCTTTCCTTAATCTCCCAGACTACAAAGCAGTTGTAGGATGCAGCTGTGGCTTGGCCTTGCCTTGCAGCACATCAGCTGCAAACAGGCTTGTAGGGACTGTTGTGTGCCCCGTGGTGGATGGAGGCCTGGGTATAACGGAGGAGCCTGGAAGGCTGCCCTGTGTCCCTTGCAGTCCAAAGCACCGTGTGTGATCAGGGAATGTTGGCTCTCCAGTGATGCACAAAGATCTGGTTTTGCACGAGGCTTTGCCCCTATCCTTGTGTACATAACAGCACTGTTCTGCTGGGTTTATGGAAAACGAAATGCAGGAGGACAGGCAGTAAGGGTTCTGCTAGTCCAGGTTTGGACAGGCTGTAGTTAATGATTCCAGTGTGTCTCTGACCCATGCTCTGCTCTGTGCACAGGGGTTTGCAGGCTCCCTCTCCAGGCTTTGCTGCTGTGTGTGTGAGGTCTGAGCAGGGATTCATGTGATGAAAGGAAAACTTCTCATTCTCTGAGGAGCAAGAGGTTGGATCCAGGTTTGGGTTCCGGTACTTTTACCCCTGCACTCCAAACAGGACATGTCTGTCAGAAAGGTGTTAGTTAGATCGGGGAAGGGGATCTACAAGGGGGAGAACATGAAGCTGATGTGTTTCTACCTCCCTTCTCCTGCTGCTCCTCCTTTTGCCAAATACCACCTTTCTCTATTTATGTTCCCTTGTGCTTCCGGAAGCTCCCAGCGCTGAAGTCTGGATTTTGTGCTTTTTAGTTCAGGTTCGGGGAACACTGTGCATAAATTTAAGCAACTCACTCAGGATGGTAACTGGAAACCTACTTATTGCCATGGAGACTTGGGCTTGCCATAAGCTTTTCCATTTTGCTCTTGGGCATATGTTTGGTACCTGCTGGCTGTGAGTGAGGAGTTCTTTGGCTCTTGGCTTGTCAAATGCCAGGCAGTTGATTCTGCTTCCAGCTCCAAAGTGGACTGGGAACAGCGAGAGTTTCATTCCAGAGCAATAACATTATGCAACTGTAAACACGTTAAAACTTAATTGCCTGTTTAGGATTGAGCAGCGTTAATGCCAAAGCCTAGATAGGTCAGTCCAAGAAGGACATGTGAAGAAGACTTGCTAAAAAAGAGGGCTGGAATGGTAAGAAGTGACTCAGGTTAGTATTGATCACTGACTGGCAGCTGGCAGCAATATTCACTGGAGTGTTTTCATGCAGTGTGGCAGTTTTTTATAGAGGGGGGAAAAAAAAAAAGGTGGTTTTTTTCAAAGAAAACACAGATTTTTGAGAGTTAACCAAAGGTGGTGTTAAACCTTTTCTGTATCTCAGTGACACTAGTTGGCAGGGGAGAATTTCTCTTGACAGTAAAGAAATCGGCACCTCTATTTTGGTGGTTGTCTTTTGAGTTATAAAACATCTTATGCATACACAGAAATAGGAAAGGAGGTCAATACACTAATTATGTAATAAGCTCCAGTGTGTTCTCACTCTGGTGGGTAGTTAGCTCCACTTGGAAAAACAGCTACTTTGAGCATGAAAAGCCTGTCAATGTTCTGAAACACAAGAATTTGACACATCCATATTTTAATAATACTTGAAGTATTCTCTTACACGCCGTTTTAAGTTATTGGAGGTTTCAAGAACAAAAGATAAACTGGTTTCATAGAACTGATTCTATTAATGCTTAAAATAAGTTTTATGTTTCTAGCTTAGTCAATCCAGGCTGCTTGATACTTACTGGAAATTAATTTCATGAGGTGAAAAGGAAAATATTTTTCTTTGCACACTCTATGCTGATTTTTCTCTTTCCCATTAGCACATGCCAGAGATATGGAAAGGTTGAAAGCAATGTGTTTTATTATGTGGAACAGGCAAAGCATAATCTGTGTTGGTGGTTGTTTTTTTCTGGCTTTGTTGCTAAATTGTGTGTAACTGTGTTTTCTTCCAAGGCTGGATTTAATGGTGGAAACAAGTCAGTTCTCCTCAGTTTTAACTCTGGATACCCTTGAACTGTTTCCTGATTTCATAGTTCTGACTCTTAGCCTAAAAAAACCCAAACCTGTGACTTAATAGGTACAAATATTTGCTTGTTAGGAACTTTCAAATATATTGGGGATCTTGTTCACTGTGTGCTATCTAAACCCCTTAGGTTTAAAGTGAAGTGACTGTGAAACATCCTGTTAAGTGTAGCTATTTAAATTTTCTTTGCTTGTTTTAAGACTGTGTATTTGCCATTCCCATGCATTCATCATTTGGAATAATTGTGGTTTATGTGTAGTACAAACATCATGGATGGAGACTTACCTCAGATCCCATTGGTTTTCACCCCTGATGTTCTGCACTTCCCCCAGTTGTTCTTTTCCTGCTCTCTTCAGCTGCTCACATTTGTGAGTGGGTTGCTGGATATTCAGGCTACAGACCAGAATGATAACAGTAAACCAAAATATCACTTGGAGATTAAACAGATAAATTCCACTCATATATTTCAGTCAGAAATGTTCCTAAAGTTGCAACAGTCACAACTTCATCTTTCTATTGCCTGGAGTTACTCCTTTAACAGTATTTAATAATATTTGATGAATTAAAATGTTTATCTGTTTTTATTACATATATTTTCATCATTTATATACATTTTCTGGCCATGTGGCTGCTTGTAATTCATGATTAGTTGTGCACTCGAGCGATGTTGCGTTTTCATGTGGAATAAGGTTTTTTTGTGTGATCAAATTCCAAACAAATTTAGTTATTTGTAGAGCATCCCTCATACACAAATTAACAGACTCTCAGGAATTACCTCTCTTTCTTTCAGGTGTTTCCCCTAGGTTAAATACTGTCTTCCTGTCATGTAGCATTTATTGTTCTGTGATGTACTGTCTGTGAGACCTATGAATTATGTTTGTAATAAATGTGAAGGGAACCTGTTCCCTGAAAGCTGGAATGTTCCTGGACTGGGATCTTGGAAGTTCCCAAGTGTGTCAGCTCAGCCAGACCTGACAGCTCAGCACTAATGGATCCAGCTTTTGGAAGGATGTTTATATTGTGACATCTAAAATACTGAAGGTTGAAGGTCAGCTCTGAAGGTTAAGGTAGAAGAAATGTTATTGCTTTAAAAAATCATGGAGCTGTATTACTGAACAAGAACCAACTTACTCGCTCAATGTGGCTTTTTGTTGAGAATATTTATTTCTGGCAGCAAGAGTGACGTGTTTGGAATGATTCACTTGGTCAGAAAGTTACTTTCTTCAGTAAACATTTCAGTTTAGTGTAGAGTATGGGTGCTTGCCAGGATGTTCTAATCAGCAGGGAATATTTCCCTGGTAAATTCAGCACTCTCCCACTGATTCATGTGAGTGCTCTGAAGTGCTTATTGTGAGTTCCATTCATGTCAATCCCCAGAGCTGGATATTTATTATTTTGATGGCAGCCAGAAACAGAGCAGAACTTCATTCTGTTACTCTCAATCTTAATTACAGAAAAGTAACACAGCTTTGTGGACAAGTAGGAAAGTTCCTCAGGATTCTTTCCTTTATCTTTTAATTCTTTCTGTACATTCATCTCATGCCAAGGAAGAAATTATGAGACAGCTCAAAATTTTTTGAGATTATATAAAGCTGCAGATAGTTTCTCTGCTTTTGAACTGCTTAAGGAAATCACAAATTGCCTCCCATTGAAGGTAAGTATTAAAACTAGAAAGGACAAGTCTTTTAGCAGTGTCAGCTGAAACTAAGGAGTTCAAATGTTCTTTCTTCAGCAGCTCACGGGACTCGAAGCAACTCTATTTTGTCAAAACAAACAGCAGTGGAGGTGTTATGCAATGCCAGAAATCCCTGTCAGTGTGTTTATGCAGCAGCAATATAAATTCCTGTGTGCACTCTTGCTTTGGGTCATCTGACAGTGTGATGGTTCGTGTCACCATCGGGATCTATTTGTGCTACAATTTGTATTTGCACAGGAGTATGCAATGGACTGGAACTCTCTGTCCTATAAGCATTTGAAGAATGAATAGACTTCCTTTCAGACATACAGCTGGTTTTCACGTGGGGAAGCTCATACAGATAAAAATTATATATGTTGATGCTATGCAGTGATTTTAAGTTGAGAAAGGATGATGAGACAGTGTCTGGTAGTCCTTGCTGTGCTCTTCATCTTGTTCTCAAGACTTGAGATAGAGGCTGGAAAAATAACAAAACTTCCCATGTCAGTCCAGTGTCATTTGGAGAACTGGGCAATATTGAGGTTTTTAAATGTTGATGTTGGCATTTCTAGGGTTTTTTAAATTACTCTGCTTATATTTTTATTAATTTGAAAGGGGAAACACACCAAGAAAAAAAAGTTCATACCAAGCTCTTCTCAGTAGTACATAATTATTGAATCTGTAAAGGTAAGTGGGGACTGCCAGTGAAAAATGGCAACTTTGGTTTCTGGTTTACCTGAGCTTGCTTGAGAGCCAAAGGGGAGTGTGCTGCCAATTCCCTGGGAGTCTTGGAAGCTCCCACAAGTGGGATGTTGAAGGTACAGGAAAAGCTTGGATGTGAAGGAGAGTTCTGCAGGGGAAGCTCATAGTAGAGTCAATTTTTCTGTCAGCTGCAGTGAAGCTTGAAGTTGTTTTTCCCTCTCTTGGTTTACCTTGCACTCAGGACCTTTTTGTAATTTGTTTTGTGAGTGTAAAAGTTCTGTTAGCTATATTTACAGACCAGGTTGTTTTGGAAGTATTTCCAGGCCATTTTGAAATAATAGGCCATTTTTTTTTTTTTTAAGAATGCAAATGAAATACTGCAGTGAAATATTTATGTGAATGTAATTATTAAGTGTGTTAGAGATGTGCTTAGTATAATTAATTGGTTGATGTGGCCTTTTGTTTTTAAGCATGTGCTTTCTGCCACTTTGAATTTTGCTGCAAAACAGCTTCATCTTAAGCTTTCACTTGATATGCAGCTCCTGGCTGGTAAGCAGTGTGTCTTGCAGAGTCTGGAAAATGTGGAGAAGCAGCAATTGTGTCTCCATTTAGTTGGCCATTTGTGTTCACCTTGTCCTGCTAATCACCAGCTCAGGTGTACAAATCTATTGTTTATTAGGCAAGTCTCTTATTTATGAGTATTTTCCTTATTTTGGACTATTGCTTACTAACATTTTGATGTTTTCTTATCCAAGTGCTCTTGATGTGTTCACTGGCTACTGGAGTGACTGAGGTGTATTTATTTTCACATTCTAAGTTGTATTGACAACACGTAAGTGTTGCTTTCTCACAAGGCTCTTTTCTAAAGGATGGATTTGTTCACATTCACACTCTCAATTCTCATTTCCAGTGTGGTTCAGAGTAGAACTTAAATTTTGCCAGGGTAGATAAAATTATGCTTTGTGTTTGCTTCTAAACTTGGTGTATAGTTGTATCTTTTGTTCTGTTCAGAGTATGCTCCCTGAGTTGCTAGGGCATTTAAATGTCTTCTATGTTAAGTATTTTTAGTGAGGCTGTTGAGAGAGAGGGGAAATGGTCTAGGATGCAGTGGCTCTTGCAGATATTAGTACAATAACTTCCTGACTGAAACCCAAAACTGTAGGAAGATATTCTTTCCTGTTGGCTGTGTTCGCTGTAGTAATATGCATGCAGTAAGTGATGTGAGTTAGCTCCATTCCTGTTCCCTGATGACACTTCACTCTACTATTTCACTTTGGTTGGGTTTTGTTTGGTGAAATCTTTATTGCATTTGAAGGGCGAGCCTTGTGAGGGCTTTGAGCCCCCAGGCTCAGCTTTCAGAAAATTCTGATTCTAATCCTCGGAGATTTCTATCAGGACTGTAGGAAAAGGGCTGCTTCATTCCCTTCTGTGAGATTTGAAGGAAGGCATAAATGAAATTCCTGTATTTAGCTGTATTCTGGTACATGTCAGGATTATGCATTGTTGCTCACAATTAAATACTGGCTTGAAATTTGTCATGTTTTTTGGTTTCCTTATTTTGCTGTGCTTAGTGTTCTGTTTTCTCATGTCTCCCTCAGCAGTTGTTAAAAAAAATTCCAACAAACCAAAACACAAAACCAGCAACTCTCTGAAACCATAACAAAGCGTGTTACAAATATGTTTTTCCCTTTGCTTACCAGGGAAACCCCAACTCATATAATTGCCTTGAGACACAAACAAGTTTTCAAAGTCCTGGTCAAACATCTTTTGTCTTTACAGTTGGCAGCATAAAGGTTTTAAGTGTTTGAACTGAAGCTGGCTCAGCATGACTATACACTTGTATTGGCTTTACACAGCTGAAATGAATGCTTCAAGGAACTGTCAAGTGTTCATATGAATCCACTCTCACTGTGTCCTGATATTTGATGTGCTTATATTTCTGTCTGGTTTGTTCCAGGAATTTGCAGCGCTTACAAAAGAGCTGAATGTATGCAGGGAGCAGCTGCTTGAAAGGGAAGAAGAAATTGCTGAACTGAAGGCAGAAAGAAATAATACGAGGGTCAGTTCCTTGTCTTCTCCAAGCTCACCATTGTTAAAGCATCCAGCTACAGGGAGGAAAACACTGAGTGTTGAATTTGAAAAGCTACAAGTATTTTTTTCCCTGAGATTTGTACATGAATCCTCATGGAAGTGCAAATGTGTGTGTGTTGATCGAGGAGCTTTGGAGGCTCATGCACAGCTCCAAATGCTGCTGTGCAGAATCAGGAAAAGCTTGTAAGACTGCACTGCTATCTGCCATCCAGATTTCTTGTTAAAGTTTGGTAATCCTGCAGCTCTGAGATCAGAGGAGCAGAGTGGGCAGGTTGTGGTGATCTGTTTGAGCAGCTTACACTGCTAATACAGCTCAAACATTAAAAGTGAGTCCTTATTCTTGACAGAATATTCTTTGTCTCTGGCATTTGAAGTTTAGAACTCTAAACTTGATGTTTTAGGAGGCAAAGTTTTCTGCAGCTGTACAGAACAGGAATAAACATTGTTCCTTTCCTTTTTTTCCTTTTGCTTTAGCTATTACTGGAACATTTGGAGTGTCTTGTCTCCAGGCATGAGCGATCCCTCAGGATGACTGTTGTGAAGAGACAAGCTCAGTCTCCAGCAGGAGTTTCTAGTGAAGTAGAAGTTCTCAAAGCACTAAAGTCTTTATTTGAGCACCATAAAGCCCTTGATGAAAAGGTAATGAAATATTGTGCTGAACATCTTTTCATCCCATTTCCTTTGTGTGGGCCAGGCAGTTTTTGTACTGAAGTTATAGAAATCTCTGAACTGTAACTACCTCAGTAACTGTTCTCCTAAATTAAGATGCTGCACTTAACTAAAGCAAGGTACTGTGGTTTATTCAAGCACTTCACTAGCTGTGTTAATGTAAACTCAGCATGGTTCAGGAGCAATATGTTTGCTGTAGGAATGCACACAGCTGCTTACCTGTACAATATCAGGATTTATCCTTTTGATTATCTAAAAAAAGAAATAGACTTGAGAGAAGAGGAGGATGAGAATCTGCTTACACTGGGATAGAAAGCTGAATTAAAGGAACTCCTCCCTTCAGTTGTGCCTGATATTACCAGCAGGATATGCAACTGCTAAAGTTCACTGTGAATTTTGTTGCCAACTTGCAGTTTACCTAACTTTGTGACCCTTGTGTATAACATCTGGCAAATAATTTTAAGTGGACTTTTGCCTGTTCTTCCGTGTTGTAAATGAGGAAAAGCAAACACAGTCTGTGCCTTGTAGATGGACAAGCAAATTCTGTGTATGTTTAATTCTTTAATGCCTGAATGTACAGGTCATGCTGCTTATGACAAAAAAGGAAAAGCCAGATTATAAAATACATATTATTTGGCTTTTTTTTTTTTTTTTTTTTTTGGTAGCATGTGTTGTAATTAGTACTGACTCCAGATTAAGAAGGTTTTGATGTGTAATAGAAATTGTGTCATTTATTATCTGTAAGGGCATGGCAGCAAGTGAAATTGATTTCTTTTTGATGTAAATGATTTCAAATAATTTGAAATTACCCTTTCAGGTAAGGGAGAGGTTACGAGTAGCACTTGAAAGATGTAGCTTATTGGAAGAAGAACTAGGTACTACACATAAAGAGGTAGGTTTCTGTCTTAAAAGAAGGCTTCGTGTGTCCATTGTGGGTGTTTCGGTCAATATTTGTACAGAGTAATTTATTAAGTTTCACTTTCACTTCTTGCTTTTGATTTCTTGCCAAATGGAATAATTGTTAATTTTTAACTTCGCTGCTTTGAAAGAGCAGGAGAGGAAAAAACCAAACCTCAACCTCCTGACACCCTCTCCGCCCCCACAAAAACCCAACAAAAAAAACCCCAATCAAACCAACAAAAAGAGTTCCTGTGCCTTTAAAATAAAACTTTTTGGGCTGCAGTGGCATAAGGTATTTGAGTGCCTGTGCCAGATTTTATTAATACATACCTGGCAGTAGAATCAGTAATTGTTGTTTTGCTCCTTTGCTTTTGCAGCTGTTCTTTATATTATTAGTGAGAAAGGAATTGACTTGAAACATGTGTCTGTAAACTTTTCTTTTAGTTAATGATTCTGAAAGAGCAAAATAATCAGAAGAAAACACTTCCAGATGGGATGCTGGATATAAATCATGAACAAGAAAATACACCGACTACAAATGGGAAGGTACAGCTATTTACTTTGCTTAGCTGACATCTGGTTTTTAATCATTAACTATAACATTTAAATTTTAAACCACAATAAAATATTTTTGAGTGATCATCTAATTAAAATGTCTAAGTTATCAAAATTTCAATTTTTGCAGTCTATCCAATAATAAAGTTATCTTTGAAGAGGGATGTTTACAGGTGAGTAACAATTTGCTTTTCAATCTTATTTGCATCATGCTAATACACCTTTTTTTTCCTATTCAACAGAGATCATCTGATGGTTCCTTATGCCACGATGAAAACCTTGCTAAAGTGATTGAACTCCAAGACATCATAGATAAGCAAAACAAAGAGCAGACACAAATGAAAGAACGCCTCACTGCTTTGTCCAGCAGAGTAACAGAGCTGGAAGAAGATCTTGACACAGCAAGGAAAGACTTAATAAAATCTGAAGAAATGAACACAAAGTTACAGAGGGATGTACGAGAGGTGAGGAAGGAACTGTCAGGATTTGTGTAGTCAAAATGCCATTGCTTTATAAAATTTTAATCTCATTGGTGCTTTTTGAATGTCTTTGGTTTGATAGATGAGAAGAAAATGGTTTTTTAGGACATGATGGTTGTCTGGTTTTTGTTTAAAAGACCAGTCACTTAAGAAAATTTGTCTTCAGGATGAAACTATGACTAACTAGATATTTCATTAATAGATTGGAGATTTAGCATTGCCAACTTCAGCATGTTCTGGAAGAGATGCGTCATACATGTCTTGTCATACATGCTCAGCTTATTCCTGATGCTTCCATTTTTAAGAGATGCACTTGGTTGAGGAATCCCTTTAATTTCAGTGGTATGGTTGACAGTTTCTGTCACTGTTGAATCCCTAATCTCCAAGGTCCCATGTATCCTTATTAGACAGAAAGGGAGCTTAGTTAGATCCAAGAACACTCTCTGACCATACCCAGAAAGTCAAGATTTGCTCTGTGTGTACCATTGGAAAGGTAAGTAGCAGATCTGTGGTGTAAGATAATAAAGACCAGTGGTTTTTAATCATTCACTGTTTTTAAAAAGTCATTTCTTTCTACTCCATTTTCTACTGAGAAAAATAACAGAAATACTTGATTTTTTTTTTTATTTGATCACTAAATAATTATTTCTCAAATTCTGACTTCTGTCCTGTGTCTTGCCCAGACTCTGGCCCAGAAGGAGGACATGGAGGAGAGAATCACCACTCTGGAGAAACGCTACCTCGCTGCACAACGTGAAGCTACATCCGTGCATGACCTCAATGATAAACTTGAAAATGAAATTGCCACTAAAGACTCCATGCACCGACAGGTTGTGGTTTCAAATGAGATGAAGTACATTTTGCTCAGCATAAAGCTAATGGAGATAATTGATGTTCATGCTGTGCTGAAGCACTTTGCTTTTAGGAAGATAAATATCAGCTGTAATGTGCTGTTATTAGTGGTTGTTTTTCAGGAGCTGTAGTTGTACATTGTAGAGAGTTTTACCCTGGGAATAAAGATGAGACAGTTTTACTGGGAAGGGGAAATGGTTTTGAGAAATTTAGTGCTCTTCATCTTGGGGCAGCAGGGCTCTTGTCCCTATTAATTGTGGATTTTTAAGTTGCTGTATGTGTATCCAAGCATCTTTAGTTTTGTGGGCAAGAATTACTCATTCTGAGCTGGACTTTTAAGATTTGCATAGTATGTAGTGATTTTTACAGACTACTGTCTTAGTGAGAGAGGAAATTTGGCAAGTGCTTGACATGAAATAGTCCAACTTTGTAAGCCAGAAATGGTTGTTTAGCCAACCACCTTATAATTAATCACTTCTTTAACCCTGAACATTTGCTGGCCATAACCCTGTGCAGAGCGAAGATAAGAACAGGCAACTGCAAGAACGACTGGAACTGGCTGAGCAAAAGCTGCAGCAGACCCTGAGGAAAGCTGAGACTTTGCCAGAGGTGGAGGCTGAGCTGGCACAGAGAGTTGCAGCACTTACAAAGGTGAGGTGGTGGCACAGTGCCCTCCAGATTTCCTTCTCCTTTGGTGTCCCACTGCAGGAAATCTGTTCCTAGTGTTGGTTTGGTTACATTTGGTTTCTAGTTTTCCCAAAAATAATCCAGAAAATATTTGTTTATTTCCTACTTTTTTCCATTCATCTCTCTGAATACACTCTGATTTACTTTTTTGCCATTTTATTTATTTATTTTTAAATTAATTTTTTTTTTTTTTAGTTTCCACTCTTTGGAACTTGAGCGGGTTTTCTGTTATCTCTCCTGCATCATAAAAATACCTCTCTGAATTATTATTTTGGTGCTTTTTATTAAAATTGATTCAATAATAGGCATAAAGTCTTCTAAACATGAACTGTTTCTGAAAGGGAAACCTAAATTTCTTCCACTGTAAATGGAGTAATGAAGTCTGAAGAATGATACTCAGTTAACTGCAAATGAGCCTTTTCAAGTGTGTGTGTGTATGTTTTCCTTCAAAGCCTTAGTTTCATTTCTTTCCCTGTTATCTTTCCTGTCCCTAACTGGCTCTGTAGTCTGACCTTTTGTCTCCTGGGAGTTCTGCTGCTAAAGATGCTAAAGTTTTGGAACTTGCCACCAAGCTTAGGAAGGTAGAATTTGTATATTAGTCCTTGTCTCTGCTTGCTGCTTTCTGCTTTGCCATGATTACTAACAAAGGGTCCCATCGTCCAGGCTAGTGAGGAGAAGCTGAAAATGCACTTTGTCTTTACTTTTATTTATTTTTTTGTTTCATTTCTTGGGGATATGAATGAACTTTGCTGTTGCAAGCTCGTTTGCAAATAGTAGTTGATTCATGGTACTTAGGGGTGAGAGGTTTCATCATTTTGCTACTTCCCATCTGAGCTCTTGCAAGGTCCTTTTGGTGACAGAAAAGCATCTGTTCTGCATTGTCCTTTACCATAAATGGCAGTTGTGCAAAGCATGTTAGAAATATTCCTGTGCCTCAGTGTTTCTGTGCTTTTGAAGCCTAAAAAACCCACCCAAATTCTAATTTTGCTCTCAAATTGACAGGCTGAGGAGAGACATGGCAACATCGAGGAGCGACTGAGACAGATGGAGGCACAGCTTGAAGAGAAGAATCAAGAACTGCAAAGGGTACTGCACATAATTTTGACAAAGATAAAAACCTGAAAGAAAGAACCTAATCCTCATCAGCAAAGCTGATTTTATTTCTCAGCTTTAAAATAAAGCCAGAGTTTAAGCTGACTGATAGCTGTGAGATTTGAGTCACTCT
This sequence comes from Orthonyx spaldingii, assembly GCA_013397795.1. Lineage (NCBI taxonomy): Eukaryota > Metazoa > Chordata > Aves > Passeriformes > Orthonychidae > Orthonyx > Orthonyx spaldingii. The sequence continues at coordinate 49,366 of VZTJ01005562.1, read as the reverse complement.
CCTGTGACTAACCGTAAATCTCAAGGAAAATGTGCTGAAAGTCTCCAGTGAAAGTTTGAAAAAACTTGTTGATTAAATGACTATGGAAAAAGTGATTCCTGGGTTATAAATAATGGAATCCATTCTGAACTGTGCCTTTTTTTTTTTTAATGTAGGCATAGATTTTTAAACTTCTGATCTTGGATCACTAATTAAAGTCTGAAGCGTCCCTTAGACTCCCTTTGCAGAGCCCTGGAGGCACATGCAGTGTTCCTCTTTGGAAAAATCTTGCTGTTAAAGAAAATGCATTTGGATTAAAGAAAGTTTGCTGCCTTCATAACCAGGAAATTGTTAGAGATGTTGCAAATTTGAAGTTTTTTTCAGTAGCCTTTTTGCATCTCAGGCTAGACAGAGAGAGAAGATGAATGAAGAGCATAATAAACGTTTGTCAGAAACTGTTGATAAGCTCCTATCTGAATCCAATGAAAGGCTCCAGCTTCATCTCAAGGAGAGAATGGCTGCTCTGGAAGATAAGGTAACAAGTCACATTCCAGTAATGAATGTGTTATTCTGTAATGATTTGTGCATTTTGCAATGTGTCTGTAACTTCAGCAAATAAATACAAAACCTTTATTAATAGTTTCTGTTAAGGCTGGTTTTTACTGTGGATTGTGAAAATATGCTCCTAAAAATCATTTTTTGAGGTTGTCCCTGGGCACTGCACTGCAGTGTTGAGAAGGCGGCTTTTAAGAAGCTTTATCCTTTTTTGTTTGACTGGTGCAGACTAAATAAATAGGCTCATCCAGTGTAATACAGGAAGCCTAAAGCATTGGAACTTTGACCTTTCCAGTTCAGCTTCCTTTGTTTCCCACTGCTTTTGGCAGTACCAGTTCCCCTGAGTCATTGTGGGATTCCTGCAATTTGCCTTTTCTTCTCAGGTAGATTGTTTTGAGACTCGTTACATGAGTGCAAATGGGCTGTTCCTGCACTGTCAGGGCACATCTTGGAGCTTTCCCCTGCCCTCACTTCATCTCTTTTGACACACTTTTTACTCCTTTTCTTCCCTTCTGCTTTTGGATCTAGGTCCTTGTGGATTTTTCTTCCATGAAGTTAGATCCCTTATTCTGCATCCAGCAAAGCAATGTCTTCTCAAGTGACACTTTGCTTTGATGCTGACTTTGAATTGCTTGGTCTTGGATTAAAATATACTTGGTTTCTTTTGCTAGAGGGTGAAGTGACCATGTGGGGAAGTGTTTCAGGAAACGCTGAGTGTCTTTGGTTTTAAAGACATGGCAATAAAATGCTTTGGAACTCAAATGATGTTTCCAGACTCTTACTAATAAATGTTTGCTTCCTCTTGCATTCATGCACAATGCTTGGATAATAGGTGATGTCTTAGGCTTGACCCTGACTCCCTCTTATCTTCCAAACCATAACTACATTTGTGAATAATGAGGGAAATCTACTTGTCCTTTACTGTAGTTAACAGCTTCTAGAAAAGTGTTCTTCTGAGGCTCCCAGCTCATTCTTTTATGCTAAGTTGGGAAGAAACATGCAGGTAAAATTTTAAGACTTTGTTCTAATCGTGTGGTCTTTTTTGAATGACTTTTAATTATTCCATAATTATTCCCTTTTTTTACTAGTTAGACTTTGTCAAATGGAGCTTTAAAAGGCTGCTATACTATTAAAGATTTATGAAACCAGTACTATTACTAAATCCATTATTTAAAGGGCTGTACACCTGGAAGGATAAACCTTCAACTATAATCAAAGTGAAATGATGGAAGCAATCAAGGATCTGTAATTTAAGATGCATTTGTGTAGTGTTGACTGAATTTTTTTTTATACTCATCATGGTTATGGTTTCAAAGTGTAAAGCTTCTTATGAGTGACTTAATTTGTGATGCCTTTTATTTCAGAATTCACTTCTTCGAGAAATTGAAAATGCAAAAAAACAAATAGAAGAACTTCAGCATGAAAAGGTACACTCTGCATTTCTGAAATATTATCTTGGAACTTAATTGCTGCCTTGCTACATTGCAGGATCAGATTTTAATTCCTCATAAAACTTAATATTTCCTGCTCTGTTTAAGAGAAAGGAGCTGTTACTGCTTATTTTATGGTATTGTGTGCCACAGTTTAGGAGGATCTTGTTGGTAATACATCACCTTTTACTCCAAGACTTAACACACTTTTGAATATGTGAAGTGCTGGGATATGTTGGCAATTGGCCAAAGCTTGGAGATTGTGTAGAATTTTTATGCTGTTGTACATATGACCTTGACCAGCAAAACCAAAAGAGGAATCCTTTTAATGTTGGGCATTTTTCCATAAGGTTTTCTCAAAGCATTGAATATCATGAAATGCTTGTGCAACTGCTGGCGGTTTTTTTAAGTTTTAAGAACTGGGGAGCAGGGGGAGAAATATTTATTAGACTTGGCTGCTCCTTAGCAATAGCAGCTGCCTGATGTTCTGCTTGTCCTGGAAATGACAAGGTCCCTCCTTACAGATGTTCATCATCAGCCACTTTTTATTTTATTTAGTCTTTCATTGTTTTCTCATTCATCAGATTTCTCTGCTGTTAAATTCAGGGTTTCCAGAGCATGTAAAAATGTCCAAGCTAAAAGTCAATGCTTTTAGATCCTTTTGTGCAGAGAGCTTGAACAAATCTTGTTTCTTATTATCATCGCTTAATTATAATAAACTTAGTAGCATGTGAACTTTATTTCATAGCTGTTTTTAAAATACATATTGTCATTACCAGAGTCAGGGTAAAGAGGCAGCAGAATTATTCTGGGATGCCCTTTTGTGACAGTGCTGTATTGTGTGTAGCAAAAACAATGTTTACATTGTTGAAAGGTATATCTTAAAGTCTGTTATTTCCAAGTTTCATAGAAATGAGATAAAACCCTAAATGTTAGTTTATAAATTTGTATTTTACACTGTTTTTTAAAAAAAGCTTATTTTTATGTTTTTTCTATTTATTTTTCCAGGATCAACTTGTTTTAAATGTTGATGCATTAAGGGCTGAAAATGACCAAGTGAGACTCAGAGCCACATCACTTCATCATAGGTACCAGCAGTAGTTTGGTTTTTTCCCTATTTTCTTCGAAGTCACTTTGCTAAACACAATTTTGTCTATTACAAGTGAAAATATTTTAGTCATAGCTATAAAATTCATTTTTATGGAGCATATAAAGCAATTTTTATACTGCTTAAAAAAAACACTTGGCAGTGGTGGGACAAGAGGATTCCTTTGGGTGACTTTTTTTGGTTTCTTTCTCCCTTTGTAAGGATGAAACGTTTGTTTTGTGTTGCAGCAGAGCAGATTTCAGATTCCCTGTGCCATCTCCCTCTGTGGGGGACAGTCACACAGACTCTTACGGCACCTCCTCCGTGCTGAGGCGGCCCCAGAAGGGCCGCTTGGCTGCTCTCAGGGACGAGCCTTCCAAGGTAAAGAAGGAAAATACAAATATCACTGGGACAACAAAACAGATTTGCTCAATGCATGGGGCTGATCAGGTGCACAGAGGTTGTAGAATTGGGAGTACCTAGCAATAAACTTCTGGATTTTATAGATCCTGTTTTATCAACTCATGAACAGCTGCTGGTCTTTTTAATGGTTAGCAAATAGTTGCAAGATTATGGTTTTGAACTCCAATTTTGGTTGTTTTTTTTTAATTTTTGGGTTTGTTTTTTAATTTTGATAAACCTGTAAAATACCATTTGAAACAGTCGTACTTTTGTGTCTGTAATCTAGCATGTTACTGTTCTGCAAGCAATTTCAATTTCCTTTCAGGACTCTTAAGTACTCATTACTTAAAACTGATCCCATCGTTCCCATGGAATTGATAGCAAAATTCCACTGTAATTAGAAGTGTGTATAGCCAAAATATGTGATGTTTTAATTTACTCAATGAGCCTGTTTTGCATCTTCCAGTTAAATGAAATTTAAAAGTTTCCTACATTATAGCTTTTTTTTTGCTTTTACATTTCTCTAAACATTGCTGTCTTGGTGGATGCATTCAGCATGTAAGTGGACTTACATAAAGGATTTTTAACATCTTGATAAGCAGTAGAGATGTCATGTTTTTCCCATTTGAGTTCGGATTTGGTTTTTTTTATGGATTCTTGTAGGTTCAAACCCTGAACGAGCAGGATTGGGAGCGGGCCCAGCAGGCCAGTGTGTTGGCAAACGTGGCACAAGCATTTGAGAGTGATGTGGATGTGTCTGATGTGGAGGACGACAGGGAGACCATTTTCAGCTCAGTTGATCTGCTGTCACCCAGTGGTCAGGCTGATGCCCAGACTTTGGCCATAATGCTGCAGGAACAGTTGGATGCCATCAACAAAGAGATCAGGTATGGCCTGTCTGCTGTGGAGGTTTTGATAAGAATGACACAGAAAATGGTAGTTTTTCCATGTTTCTCTGCTAAGCACTGCTTTTTTCGATGCCCCATTCTGTTTGTAAGGTCTTTGTTGGAATGTTGAGTTCCTCTGAAACCCGTTTTCCCTCAGGCTGATCCAGGAGGAGAAAGAGAACACGGAGCAGCGCGCGGAGGAGATCGAGAGCCGGGTGGGCAGCGGCAGCCTGGAGGCGCACGGCCGGTTCCGCTCCATGAGCGCCCTCCCCGCCCCGCTGGCCGGCGGGGCCCTGGTCGGCTCCTCCCCGCCCGGCAGCGGCCGCTCCACGCCCCGGCGGGTCCCGCACAGCCCGGCCCGGGAGGTGGACAGGCTGGGCATCATGACACTGGTGGGTGGCCACGGCTTTCGCTCCTCTCTTGTTCCTTGTCTCTAGGAAGTGGCTTGTTTGGTTGCCCCTTCCTCTCCTGCTTACTCAGCTGTATTTTTCCTTTCTCTAGGTTTTTCTACTGCTTCCTTTCAACTTCTGTAAAAAGTGTAAGATACATAATGATTAGGAAAAACGTTCAGAGCTCAAGTCTATTATTTGGTCAACATCTCATGCCTAAGTATTTATTCCTTCTGTTGTTATGGTCTTTCTTCAGACTCCTCTTTCTAGAAGAAACAATGTTTTTTCTTCAACCGCTTTCTCCCTCTGCTTTAAACTCTATTTTTAGCAGTCCATTATTCCACTAAACACTCAGCTAAAAAGCGATTTGCGTATTAATCTTGAAGATTGGGATGGTATCACTGCTGTTTGAATATTAATGAGTGCTAGTGTCCTGTTGTAGGCTATTAAAGCCTGGTAGGTAAAAGAAATATCTGTTAGACCTTGTAGGTCTACTGAAGTAGTTTAGTGTTAGGAGTTCAGTGACTGGAGAAAGATGTTTTCCTTCTTTTGACGTTCCTATGAGTGCTTAGGAAGATTAATCCATCTAGGAGCTGCTTTATGCATGTAAACACATTTCTAAAAATAAGATACAAATTTTCCCCTTTCTTATTTTTACATAAATGTTAAATAAAATGTACAGTTAAGCCCAAGTATTTCAGCTAAGTAATTTTGCTGGCTTTTTAGAATTAATGGGTACATACACCAAAAAGTCTAATTTTTTTCATAAAAGGAAATCATTTTGCCTTCTTTGAATGAAACAAAATAAAAATCGTACTAGCTCTAGCCATATATCCAGGGTCAGGCAGTCCTCTAAAAAAAGCTATCAAAGTTCAGAATGTGGAATGCTTTATCTTCTAACGTTTCACAATAATTAATTAAGCTAAATACTTCTCATGCAGAAAACCATATACAAATTTAAGTAGCTCTTTTCCCCAAAACTGATCAGGAGGATGTGTCTTGTTGGAAATCCAATGTAACTGAAGAAAAGTGAACTGTAATTAAGTTCACTTTAGATTATAATTGTGCATCAAAGTCACTTGATCCGGTGTTTGCAGTTGTATTTGATGGGTTTTGTACCTGGCAACTGATTTGTGAAAGCTTGAAATTAAGAATTACAGAACAAGAGCTTTCTAGAAACTTTTGAAAGAGCTATCGTGTATTATTAGACTGAGTTCTGCTGTGTCTTCCAGTGTTTTAATAGACAGTTGCATTAGTTTTTGATCATGTAGGCAAATTAGCTTAATGCCAGTGGTTATGCAGCTCAGTCAGTTGAAAGCCCCTCATGATTAAAAAGCATCAACATGATAAATGGTGAAGCCTTTACAGCTCTCTTGAGCAGTTCTTGTGGACAGTTCATTGCATGTGGTGAACATTTTCATTTTTATGCTCATCAGATTTAATGGATGAAAGATCCAATAAGGGTAAAACGAGTCTGCAGTGCCTTGTCAAGAACTTGAGGAGGAACTACATCATCTCTAAAGGTCCCTTCTATGATTCAGTGAACTTATGATTTATTAATGTAGCACTCTACAGTCAGATTGAACAAAACTTTCCATACTAAAGCTGCAAAATTTGCATGTATTCTAAATGAAGAACAATTAAAAGTTGTCCTTTGTGGGAGGGAAACAACATCCCTCTCCCACTTCAAAGGGGACCAACTTTATTTTTGGTTGCAGCCTTTTTAAATAATGAGAGCTATTAAACAAATTATCTAAATTTAGCTTTTGTCAGCAGCAGTCTGAATAAGCTGTGCATGTAACTCAGGGTTGCTGCCTTGCTCTGTGCACTGGCAGAGGTGAGCACTCCCTGGGGAGTGAGGTACAGTGGATGGAGGATAAAATAAAAGTGGTGGTGAATTCCTGCTCAAACATTCCAGCACTTGAAACTTGTAAAAAGAACAGAATCCTGTTACTGTATAGAAATGAGCTATTGTTGGCATGCTTTCACATTATTAAAGTATTGGCTGCTTTTTGTGCAGTGTAGGAAACAGCTGCAGGAATCCCTAGGTTGTGAGGAGGGACGAGTACAGATGATTTATTAGAGCTGCTGTGGCTGACATGGAGGTTCAAGGCAGGCCCTCACCTTTTCAAAGCAACACCTTGCACACCCAAGCATTTTATTGGGGTTTTTTTGCTGCACTTACTTTGTGCTAATTTGCCTACACTCCCAATACACTCAAACATCTCTGGCACTTTGGTAGATAACCAACTGTAAGTGTTTATTTTTGCTTCCTTTTCCTCACTGCAGGGATACATTGAAGTAATCTGTGATTTAAGGAGTACTTCATACCCAGTATCTCTCTGTGCCATTGTTGTAATTGTTGTTTATATTCTCCCTAAGATGTTTTGTCTGTACTAGTTGTCTCAGTCTGTGCTACAGTTTACAATAAATACAGCTTTTCCAAATTTCTTTTCTTTGCATGCATCTGTCAGCCTAGTGATTTAAGGAAACACCGTAGAAAGGTAAAAATCTTTAGTTTGTTTCATGGTGTGCCCCTTATCTCCCTCCCTGTCCCCAAACTCGTTAGTGGATAACAGGGACATATAGCATTTGCAGGGTAGCTCTGTAATAAAACAGGATGATGGTTTATCATTTTAGCCTAAGTGTGAATTTGTTTTGTGGAGTTTTGTGCTTGTTTGCCTGTTTTTGCTGGTGTGGAGGACTGTTGTGCTGCTTTCTGTTTGCAACCACTGCTTCGCAGTCTTCATGCATCAGTGTTTAATTTTAAAAGCTGTCAGGGCACACACAAATAAGTTGTTCTTTCTGTTACTCCAACTCTTGTAGCCACAGGTGTGTAGAAACTGACTTCACAGAATCAGTGATCTTGCTAATAATTCTTTTCACAGGTCTCTTAGTTTTTCTGTCTTTGTGCTTGCTTAAACCGGGGACAGGTATATTCATTTAATGGTGCTGAAGACATTCCTTTAGTTCTTAGCCCTATAAATGAATAAAAAAAAGTGCTACTTTCTCGTTTCAGTAGCTAAGACTGAATTTAGTAGTTTGTCAGTGAAGGTAACAAGAAATTCAGAAAGAAATCAAGCAAAAAATAGGCAGCTGCAGAATGGTAAGGGCAAGAGTGATCCTTTAACACTGAAATAATGGCTTCTTCCTTTCATTAGTTTGTGTAGTGTTGGTATTGCCTTCATGTTTTGTCATTGCCCCTGAGGTTTTCCTTCCCTTTCCATTAGTCTCCAGCTTCCAGAGAAGAGGTACGAGACGACAAAACCACCATAAAATGTGAGACATCACCACCTTCTTCACCTCGGTCTTTGCGTCTGGACAGAGTCCAGAAGGGAGCTCTGCATACAGTGAGCCATGAAGATATCAGGGACATTAGGAAGTAAGCTCCTGGGAATCCCTCAGACCCTCAGTACCAGGAATTCCACAGCACTAGAATAAAATCCCAAAACTGCAGAGCTGTTCAGCCTGCAGGATTTTAGTCTGAGTGTTGAAGTGTTCCTCGAAAGTCAGGAGCGTGAACACATAAATGAGCGACTGTTACATAAACATTAAGAATATAGATTTTGCTAATGCTTAGAAATGGCTTCATGGGAATTCTTTTGGTGCTCTCAAGTGTGCTTCATGTTTGGGAAATGAAAAACGTAACTTTCAGCTCTTTAAGTTGTAATTTAGCTATAAATTGAGAAATAACTTGCAAAATTGCCTTCACTTTGTTTGACAGATACTCTTTTCAAAGTACCTAAGTATCTAAGATGGATTCCACTCCAGTATTTCAAATTTTGTCTCCCTGTTCTGTCAGGAACTTGTGCTGTCAACATTTCTTTCCATAACTCATAAAAGCTGAAATTAAATGTCATTAGTGAGTTACTGAACTTCGATTAACTCGCACAGAACCCTGAACATCTCTCTGACAAATTTGTTGTGCATGGGCTCCTTTATAACTCTTTTTTTTTTTTTTTTTGTACAGTTCAACAGGTTCACAAGATGGGCAAACAAGTAATCCTAGTAGCAGTAACAGCAGCCAAGATTCCCTTCACAAAGCCCCCAAAAAGAAGGGGATCAAGTCCTCCATTGGCCGCCTGTTTGGCAAGAAGGAAAAGGGACGACCTGGACAAACAAGCAAGGAAGCTCTAGGACAAGGTTGGTTTGCTTTTTCTTACACAGTGAGAGAGATGGACTTGGGGGTTTGGGTTTACACATTCCTGATCAGTAACATTACAAAGGATTAAATGGAGAGTGACTTGAGTTTGGGTTTTTTTGTAGGTGGCATGGGAGAAGCAGATGGTTCCTCTCAGGATGCATTAGGTCTCAGCAAACTTGGAGGTCAGGCGGAGAAAAACAGGAAAATGCAGAAAAAGTAAGTTATCAGATATTTTTAATCCTGTGTTATTCAAGTATTGCTTTGTTTAAAAATGCTGTGGTTTTATTTTTTAGTTTGGTTTTGGGGTTTTTTTGCCTAATATGGTGCTATGGCTAATAAGCCTCTGTAGATTTTTTTTTTTTTAAACTATTTTTCCAGAATATTAATAGCAGCATAGGTCATGGTAAGTTTGAAAGGAATTTAAGCTGAAAACTTATTATTGGACTGCTGTAATAAAGAAATTTGGAGATAAAAGTGGACTCTTACCAAATCCCCCTCTAACTTCATTATATTTAATACCTTCTTTGGGCAGTATTAAATATAATAAATTATAAATACCTTTAATTCAAATAGGAGATTTCTCAAAGTTGTGCTTGGCTGTTCTTTGCTCCAGAGTTTGAAGGAATTGACAGAAGCACGAGAGGCTGTGTGCAGACATCCGTGTGCATGAATTTGCTGGCTCCTTTCTCTGGCCCTTTGTGTTGCAGCTGCTGACAGCTTCTCTCTTCACTAATTTTTTCAATTCTGTTCAAGATTGTCTGCTGAAATATTTTTTCTTGCACCATATAGCCCTGATTTCTTCTATTTTTTTAATCAGCTGTGACTATTCCTTTTTTATGGCATCTTGTATGCAGTTACCTTTTTGTAGTCATGAGAATTTTTTCACTCTGTCCCAGAAAATCTTTTGTTTACTGCTCGCCTTTTGAGTGTCTCTTTGCATGCTTTGTTGTTACCAGACTTAGAACAGATGAAGCAAAGACTAACCATAGGTGAAAAATAGATATTGCTACTGGTAGAAATCCTGGTTTGATGCTTATATGGTAATACAGGAAACTCTCATATTTATATAAGTAGGATCAGGCATTCCTTGCATTTTTTCCCCCAATGCTGAGCCATATACCTTAAGCTTCTACTTCTGTTCAGCTGTCAAAAAACTCATGATCAGACTTTCCTTGCCTTCTGAAGACAGACAGTAAATGTTGAAAAGAAAGGGTGCTAATTTTCCCGTTGTGAGGAATTTCTTGCAGTACCTAAGTTCTATTAACTAATAAGAATAATGCCTGGTGGCTGCTAATGAAAACCAGCAGTGTGTTGGTTTGAAAATTCAGAATGGAATGTGGGTTTGTTTGGATAACAGAAGGCTCAGCTGTTTTTCTTCAGACTGCTACACTGAAGGCAATCATACATTATTATGATCTGGTATTTTCCCTTTTCTGCAGTGCTTTAAAGTCATACCACATCTTGGTTGAATAAATAGTTTTAGTCTGGTCATATCTAAATAGTGGTAAGGTCTGTTCTTTGAGCAATATAGGTATTTCTCAATACCAGCCACAAGTTTGATTCTCAAGCAAAACAATCCATACTGTCTTGCTTTAAGAAATGCAAAAAGTGCAGTGCAGATAAATCATGGCTTTTCTTGTAAACATTCTGCTTTTCAAAAATTTGCTGGTATTACTCAAAGTATAATTTATGGCTGCATGTTTTAGGTTGCTTAAAAGGCAGCTGTCTATATTAAACAAATGAAAAGTTTAAATTTGGAGTTGCCTTCCCAAGCTCTTCCAAAGCCCCTCTCCATCTCTTCCAGAGCCCCTTTAGGTACTGGAAGGGGCCCTAAGGTCTCCCTGAAGCCTTCTGTTCTCTACCACTCCATTAAATTAATACAATCTAAATCTGTCATTTGAAAACTCCCAGTAAGATGCTTTCATGCAACTGTTTCAGAATCCTGAGGGGTGTTCAGAGCATGGAAAGCAATATTATCACAAGGGGTCAAAAATCCCTTGCTGCCTTCTTAAGATGCTTGTTATCAAAAAGTGGTAAAGCTGCTCTGAATTGCTTTTCACTTTGATATTGGAGGAGGGTAGGTTAAAACAAATTCTAACTGACTGTTTGCTTACAAAACCTTGTATTCAGCAAAAAGAATTCCAGCTACCTGAATGCTTGGAACAACAGCAGCTTGTTCTATTTATAGCTGTCTCTAATCCCTATTTGCTCATTTATCTTTCTGGTTTCTGCTTGCATGTGCACAAACAGGCTGAGGGCAGTGTTCAGTGTCTGCTAACAAAAACCTTTTTATAGTTACAGAATTAAATTACAGTACACATTACTTGTCTGGTTTTGTATGCCTTTGAGTTCAGTTTAATCCTAGTTTTGTATTTGTCCTTCATTATTTTATTTTCCTGTTGTTTACCATTTGGTGTGGTAGTGCAAAATCAGGGTAAGTTTGTTATTTTTTTTATTAGGATTGTTGTGCAAGTATGATAAATCTCGTTTGGATTTTTTAGCAATATATTAAGACCTCTATCCTTTCTTCAAAAAAGTCTAATCATGAGAGGAAATACCAGGTTCAAAAGAACAATTATGAAAATGTGTTGCTGAAATAAATCCAGTGTCACCTAGTTTAGTGTGCAAGCTAGTTTGGTGTCTTGTCTTAATTCGCATGGTGTGAGTTTTTGTAGTGGAAATATTAAACCCTCTTAGATTAAATTAGTTTTTTAATCTGGGATTTGAAAGTTGTTTAGCAATAGTAGGTATTTGTGTTTCCAAGGTAGATGTACTTCTGTAAAAGTGTTGTTTGGTGTTTACTAAACCTAAGTTGGTTTTAGTGCTGTGTTCGTCTTCTGTGTGAGCTGTAGTAGTGACAGTGTTTGCCACAACTGTGTTTGTGCTTTTCTGTGTACAGCACAACAAACTTAGTGCTGTATTCATCAAAAAGGAAGGCAACCCGAAATTTAAGATAACTCTCACACACAAAACACTTACTACATCCCTGAACTCAATCTAGAATAAGGTCATTAACTTTCCCCGATGCTCTGCCTATTTCCATCTCATGTTTTACAACTGTTGCTTCTCAGTTTTTACACCCTGAAGCTCTGTCACTTCCATCAGTATCACTCTCTTCCCCACGCTGCAGTGTTTACTGTGTTCTGAACTTCTTCCAAATCAGTCCTCTTCAGTTCCATCCAGGAAATCTGGGATGCAGCATTCCCCTCTGGCTACAAGCTCTGGATGTGTCCCTTCCCATGCTGTCTTAATCCAGTGACAAAGTGAGGTTGCTCCAGGCTGCGTGAGGTTCCTCACGGGGTGAGCATGTGCTCTCCTGCCAAGAGCCCTTCTGAACACAGATGCTTCACATGGTCTCTAGAGGGTCTTCCTGCTGCATCAGGCACCTCCTGCAGATCTGACACCGTTTCCCAGCCCCTATGACCACAGCTTTTGTGCTGCCCAGCTGATGTGAGATGCCTCTGGAATGTGTCTAACAACAAGCCTTCCCCCCTTGCAGCAGCACGTTTGGGCTCCTGTTCCAAGGGAAGCTCAGCCAGGTTTTTTATTAAGTGTCCAGACATCTATCCCTTGGTTTTGTCACTTAGGAGTTATTCCAGTAGCCAGCTACTCCTTTGGCATTCTTTTATCCTTCACAGGGCTAGGTTTATACCACCTGTTAATACTGCTGACACCACTGCAATATTTTTTTCCTCACAAAGATGTGGGACTGGATTTTGCACCCATTTCCTAACTGGTGTAAATGGTTGGGCTGTGAGACTCAGTTGGCCTGGCAGGTGTGATCTTCAGGGATCTGATCCCATATTACTGGAATGCAGCAAGTGTCCTGGTGGAGTTTGAAGGGAATAGTTGGAAAAGGGAAATTCTCTGCTATAGGAAAAAATCATTGATGCATCATTTGCAGATGAAACAGCAGCTGCTTCTGAATTCTTCCTATAAGATATTTTATGCCTGGGCTACATCTTGAGCTTTGGGGTTAATGATTTCCTGTGCAAGCAAGATTTTTATCTCTTACTGCATATGAACAAATTCTGCAATTAATTTTCCACTTCATGGTTGCTTTCCTCTTTGGATCCATTGAATAATTTCTGCATAAACATTTTTTCTTTGTTTCTATTTCTGTGTGTTTTCCTCCATCACACAATTATTTTCTGCCTACAATACCGCCATGAGTTTCAAGCTTGCATCAGAACCTCTCCTTACATTTTCGATACATGCCTTGTATTCTACTCAAAAGGATTTACTGTTTCATGGTTACCATGAAGTGTACAATGAGACTTATAAAACAACCAGAAATGACACTGATTGAACTCCACACAATACAACCACCAAAAAGGAAGGCAAAGACATAAATCTGGAAGTTAAAGTTGGAAAAAATGTTGTGTTCCTGTCTGGCAAATACAGTATTAAGCACTTTATTCTGTTCTTACCAAGCAATGTTTCATAGTATCTTATTAATTTATTTTTCTAATTTTTAAATCTTTAAACAACAAAGTGAAGCAGAACTGAATGTGTTCAGGGTTAATTATTTGTGGAATGAATGTAATGTGTTCCACAGTAGCAGGGAAATAGCTGACCCTTTACCCCAATTTAGAAATATATGTATCTTTTTGAAGTGTGCAAATATGTCTAAGCTTTTGCAGTCTTCTTTGTTAGTGAAATTTAGCAGTTGAGCTGCTGACTGCTGAACACTGTTCCAGCTTAATTGATAGAACCTAAAATGCTGCCTGGAATGATTATTTTTAACCAGGTGTCCAGCAGTCCCTTCCTTTCTCCCCTCTTCCCATTCCTGGGAAGCACATTTAATTAGGATAAATTACTGGGAGGTCCTTCCAGAGCAATAGGAATTTATTGGCATGCAGGTGGAGAAGTGCTACCTATTGATAAAGCAGTTGCTAACATATTTATTACTTCATTGATTGCTTTTGAATATTTAGTTACCTACCAATATAACATGAGGATCCCAGATATATCTAAAAGAGCTGAATGCTGCATTTCCATTTTGCAGGAAAAAAGCTCCTGTCTGTCAGTAATCACTCTTCAAGGTGCCTTGTGTATTTTAGTACCTATAACTTCTAAAAATGTTATCATCTTAGATCTATCCAGTGAGACAGTTCAGAAGGCAGGGAGATTTTATTTGATTTAAATAGTGAGAAAATGGTAAATACATAATGTAGGATCTTGAACCTGTAGTATTGCGGCATATCTTAATTCTACACTTGCAGGCATGAATAAAGAACAGTGAAACCAGTCTAATTAGGTGAAGTCATTTTTTCAGATTTTCAAAGGAGAATGAGTGGAGATTTAACCACATACTGGCTTTCAAAGGCAGTGTAAAAATGCCTTTTTTAGGCTTTCTCCATGTTTTCAGCTAGGCATATCCAAGCAGCACTGCATGCTTATACCCATGGTGCTAGTTTTTGTCCTTTGGTTTATCAAACATTTTTGGTAGCTATTTATAGGGACCCTGTGAGCTTCCATTGTCTCTGGAAGCTGAATTGTCAGTATTAAACTTCAGGCGCCTGTGTTTCAGAACAACAAAGGAAATGGTGTCATCATGGGAGATGAAAGCTGAGTTTCAGTACACAGCCTTTCAGGATATAATTGCCAAACACAGCTCTGGCTGTGTGAAGCTGTGCAGGACGTTCTGACAGGCTGAAGTTCACCAGTGAAATGGTCACTGTCCCACATTCCAGCCCTGACAGACGGGGGTGTCTGATGTGCTCGTGTGTTGCCACAGATTTCAAATCTGCACATGCTGAGGAAAAATGGCTGCTTTGATTCAGCTTTGCTGAGCAGAAAACTGCAGCAAATAAGGCTGATATCTCCACTTTGGGTTGGGAGTGTTGGATAGAGTGTCAGTAGTGGCCTCAGACACCAGGTTCTGAAAGGCAAGATCCACATCTCTGCTGCTCTCAGGTTTCCTGCCCAGTTCAGCTTTTATCCCTGTGTGGTCCCTGCACATGTGCTGTACCTGCCTGAGGGGATGTGTCATACAAGGCTGGGAAAGGACCAGGTTAATTATTGGAAGGAAGATAGTGAAGTGAGTGCAGTGCTGAAATTGTGACATCCATTATAACTAATGACTGTTTCTGCAATTGCAGGCACGAGCTGCTGGAGGAAGCCAGAAGACAAGGTTTGCCTTTTGCACAGTGGGATGGGCCCACTGTGGTGGTGTGGCTAGAGGTGAGTGGTCCTCCAAAATAAATTAAAAGCCCCCTCAATGTACAGACTTGTAAAGAATGCGAGGGTTTGGAGGCAGGAATGTTTTCCACATGCTGTTTACTCCCTTTTCTCTGTGCTGCAGCTGTGGGTGGGGATGCCAGCCTGGTACGTGGCTGCCTGCCGAGCCAATGTGAAAAGCGGTGCTATCATGTCAGCCCTGTCTGACACGGAAATCCAGCGGGAAATCGGGATCAGCAATTCCCTGCACAGGCTCAAGCTCAGGCTGGCCATCCAGGAAATCATGTCACTGACCAGCCCCTCTGCCCCTCCCACCTCAAGGACGGTAAGGAAACTCATCTAGCATTAAACACTTAGTATTTCCCAACGTTTGACTTTACACTTATAACTGAACTTCTACCAAGAATTTCTGGAAAGGAACACGTTATTTAAGTATAGGCTGTTCCTTCCTTTCATGGAAATTAAATAAAGGAATAACTGCAATTTTTTTTCTCGAGGAAAAGAGAAGTTTATTTCAGTCTAAGTATTTAGAGTATGTGTTATTTGCCTCATCTTTTAGCCTCCAGAGAATGTAAAATGCAGATGAAGTATACATGTATGTACAGAAATTTGTAGGATAGTTGGAGGCTCTTTTAATGCAGCTATAAGGCCATTAACTCCAAATAATTCAGAATACATAAACTAGGAGTCACCTGTCTATAGTAATTTTAGACACTTAGAGGGAATTTTCTCTCATGAGTCAGTCTGCCCTGCAGTCTCAGTTATTCCTGGAGTTATGTACTGGATTACAAATGTATTTTTGGGATTAGAGCAGAGCTGGGTGTTTACCCATTAATTAAGTCCTGTAAGCTGTTTCTGATGCTCAGTTTTGTTACTGTCTGTGAAGGAGGTTGATCCCTGTGAGTAGGCTTTTATTGCATGCCATGACTGTCAGTAGCTGTACCTGACGTAGAGACCGTTGCTTTGCCCATGCCTGCTCCTTACATGTACCGATTGCTTATCTGTTCTGCAACCTCTCCTCTTTGTTACTGCTTTCCTTTCACTGGATGGGATTGATTCCCTGTGGGCTCATATTAGACCACGGGAAATGTCTGGGTAACACATGAAGAGATGGAAAATCTTACAGCCACACAACAAACGGTTAGTTTACAGTGTTGCCACTTCTCTTCCTTAGAGTGCTTTTCCCACTTCTTGAACATTTGAATCAAGTACCTTTTGGTCTTTTTTTCTTTCTTTTTCTTATTTTTTTTTTCTTCAAATTAACGCACTAAAATTCTGGATCATTGCTTCTTCTAATTATTAACCTTGTAATCTGCATCTTGATAGCTTTTTTCCCAGAAGGGAGGAAAAAAAATCAACGTTGATAAGATTGTAAACAAAACTCTAATCTGTAAAAGGGAGCTCTGACTTGACTGACAAATAGACAAATTGAATTATTGGTGCAGAAATTTATTCTCTCCAGAAAACTTAATCAGTAGATGGGGTTTGCAACTTCTCATACAAAAATAAGTGCCTTGTGTATAATTTTTTTACATTGCATGATGCTTGCTTTATCTAGATTTTTTTGGTATGCAGTAGATTTAGAGTCTTGCAGTGCAACATTAACTTTGACCTCCTTACTAAACTTAACCACTAATACGTGTGTGTTCTTTTGCTTTCCTAACCACCTAACAGGAAGATGAGGAGGGAAGCTGGGCCCAGGTTGGAAACTTTATCTAATATTGTAGACTGTATGTAAACTGTCACAATCATTAGAGCATGAAAGAACCTGTTTTTCCTTTAGACCAGCATCTTTTAGTGATTCTGGGTGTGACCTGGGAGCTGGGAGAGGGGGAAACTGCAGGCTTATCTCTGTACAAGGCAGCATTGGGAAATACATGTAATTTAAATATTTCAATGTTTTGGTGGGGGTTGGCTCTCTGGGGAAGCCAGAATTCCAAGAGGAATATCTGCTCTGTGCAGAAAGTCCCATTCCAACCCAGCCACTATCCCAGGTGTGCCACAAGACACTCTGGGCCTGGGTAGTTAAGTAGATTTCTATGCACTAATTCTGTAATCCTCCTTGATTAATTGTTTTGCCTTAAAGTGGTGGTAAATCCTAATTGTATTTTCAGGCATTGATGTAGCTGAGTATTTATACAGGGATATAAGCAAAACTTGGGATTTACCTGTGATCCATATCTTTGGACAGTACAGGCTCTTCTTGCTTGGCTGCCCTCCAGCTTAAACCTGGTTTAAGTCCCATTAACTACATCTCAGCTACTCATTTGCTGATTGTCAGTGATAACAAGCCCAGAGTAAGGAGCTCTTTCACTCTTCTGCCTTCTGATGGCTTGGAGAGGTGCCTTTTCCTGTGGCCTTTCTCCTTTCTGGAAGGTGCTTCCTCTAGAGGAGAAATAAAGCTTTTAACAGAAAAATCTGAATTATTATGCTTCTGAAAAAAGGAGCTTCTGGGGTTTTGCTGCCCAAGGAGTAATTAGATATATAACTACAAACTCTTCCTCTTTATAGATGTTTTCTCTAAAAATGTGCCTGGTGATTTGCAGAGCAAAACTGTAATGAGAAAAGTCTCTTTTAGGATAAGGACTAGCATTTAGAATGGCTTGTTCCTCAGTAGCAAGGTTATAGCTAACTGTATTAAAAAAGGCCTGCAGTTATTGGTTTTTTTAATATCTTTTCTTTATAAAGTCACATGAAAAATAAGATTCCCCCCAGTTTTCAAGAGAGATTAGTTGCAACATCTCAACACAATTGAATTCTGTGGCTTTTGCTGTGCAACCGTGTAGATTAGTATTTTTGAAAAGTTTTTTAGCTCCTGCATATTTTTTCATGCTATTTCTTGATATAAATTGAAGCAGTTTTATTTGCTGCTCTGAATATCTGACCTTGCTTTTCTCCATGAGGATAACTTCTTTGGAAAACATACACATAGCATTCAGTATTCTGATGTGCTTATCTTTACAAGCTAAGAATTATTTACGATTTCTTTAAAATACACTGTCTAAAATAGCTTTTCTTTTCTCATTTCTCATGTCAATGAGCTTGTTCCTTAATTTTTTTTCCAAACCAGACATTAGCCTATGGTGACATGAATCACGAGTGGATTGGCAATGAGTGGCTCCCGAGCCTGGGGCTCCCTCAGTACCGCAGCTACTTCATGGAATGCCTGGTGGATGCTCGAATGCTGGATCACTTAACTAAAAAAGACCTGCGTGGGCAGCTGAAAATGGTGGACAGCTTTCACAGGTAAACAGGTTGAAGTTGGAGACCTCACCCCCACTAAGTGTTTCCATTTTTATCTCTAAATCTTTTTTCCAATCTTTTTTTCCTCTGGTCCAAACAGAAACAGTTTTCAGTGTGGAATTATGTGCCTCCGAAGACTGAATTACGATCGAAAAGAACTGGAAAGAAAAAGAGAAGAAAGCCAGAATGAAATTAAGGGTTAGTGCACTGTCTTCACCTCAGTCTGATTCTGCCATGTTTTCACTGATCAGCCTCAAAAATTCATTAACAAAGAAAAGGCTTTAGAGGAAGGAATCATTTATAAAATCTCAAGTGTTAAATGCACAAGGCGTGTCTGAATGTAGGCCCTGAACATTGCATGATAAAACACATCATTAAATCATTTCCTTATGCTACTAATGTGAGCATTTTTGAAACTCATACTGCTCTGAAGTTTGAAACTAAATGTTTTAGGAGATTGAGAGTTTAGAACATGTTTTGGTTTTTTTTTTCCTTATTTTCATCTTTTCCCCCTGTTTTGACGTAACCGTACATCTGTATGATTTTATTGTTGCTTGTGGCTGGTAATTTTTATTATCCAGCAGTTGATGAAAAAATAACCAAGTGACTTAGGTATTTATATCTTCCAGATTCATGGTGATTATTGAACAAGAGAGAAGGAATAAGAGAAAGCAGGGTGGGATTTCATGGTTTTCCAAAATTTCCCATAGAAATGTTATTCCCTGCCTAATATCAGAAGCATTTTCTGATATCTGAGTCTAAAAGCTTGCTTAGAAAGTTCTGTGTCTGCTCCTTCCCTTTCCTTTTGAAGCATTGATACCTTTTGGTGGTTAATTTGCTAATTGTGCCTGAGATCATTCCCAGGAGTCACAACTACTTGGCAGCAACCAAGCCAGGGTTGTGGCTGGTAGGTTGTTTTTAGCCTCCCAAGTGGAATGGGTGCATCTCTTGCCTCTAGGGAACCATTCCTTGGAATATTGTAGTCTAAAGTGTACGGTGTGAAATGTCTCCCAGCATACTTTTAATATGTTTCCTTTCCACTTCCAATCCATGACTGTGGATGATTTGGTTCAGAGAAGTGTTGTAATGAAGCTGGCACTGTGTTTTTTGCTCCCTAGATGTCCTTGTGTGGAGCAATGAGAGGATGATCCACTGGGTCGTGTCCATCGGCCTTAAGGAGTACGCGAATAACCTGATCGAGAGCGGAGTGCACGGTGCTCTTGTGGCCTTAGATGAATCCTTTGATTACAATGCATTAGCTCTCCTGCTGCAAATCCCCACTCAAAACACACAGGTAAGCAGGGAGCAGGCACTTCAGGCCTCTAGGAAGGTTAAAAATGGAGCTGGTTGGTTTTTTCACACTTAAGAGCATCTAGAAACTTCAGCAACGGGAAGCTGTCCATTGTCACACAAGACAAAAACTTAAAATCATGCTTTGTAATGGTTTTCTAGTTGTTAATAACAATTCTCCTTGGTAAATTTGCTTGAGAAGAAATTGTTTGAATATTTTCATCACAGCCCATCTTCACAACAGTACTGTGAACTCATCATTTTTGTTGTTCGCTAGTTTTTACTCTGAAATAATTAATTTTGAGGCAAAATCATGAACTTTCATGTCACAACTAAAGGAGAGCTGTTAAATATTCCTTAAATTTTTAATGTTACAAATTAAACTGTAACTTTTCAAGTACTGACTTTCCAAGTATGAAGTATGTTTATTAATCTGATAAGAAAGTATTAAACAATTTGGTTCCTGTTAAATTTTTAAAATCATTATAGGTGACTAATTGCTAATCTTCTGGAATTAACTTCCATTTCTTTCGTACCACAAACTTCAGGCTCGTGCTGTTCTGGAGAGGGAATTCAATAACCTTCTTGCTATGGGCACTGACAGAAGACTTGATGAAGTAAGTTACTCAAGTTGTTGACCCATTTTATGGCCCTGGAAACTTTATCAGAACTGCTCAGTGAAAGAATTTAGCTTGAACCTCTTTAAGCTTTTGACAGAATAGTGACAGAAACCTTAACTTGAAACTCCTTGTCTCTGAGAGTTTCTAAATACAGCAGGGTTTGTGTATTTGAATATGAAAGTATTGGGAAGATTTGCAAGTTTGGTTTTGTAGCTTGTGTGGTTAATGTCTAATAGCAGCACTTTGGGCTGAATCCTCTTTATCTAAAATAGGGAAAATTAGTGACCAGCATTGCAGATGAACAAGCTGTGATAGAGAAAGGCACTCCATCCTGAAGAGCAGTATTTCAAAGAGCTTTGAGAGGCAATTAAGAAATCTCGTGATAATTTTGATTAATACTGCTGCAGAAGGCCACCAGGTGTGTTTACACATCAAAGCAATTTCTGTTGGGCAGCCTGTGATCTTATGGTATGAACTGCACTGAAATGAGTATAAAACTCATTTAAGTGTGAGGCTGCTTTGTGCACTCATAGCACAGAGGAGAGAGTGTTCCATCTTTAACCTTTTTAAGTTGCTCAATGAACAGATTCAAGCTGGTGTTGCTTCCCCAGGAGAGTCTGAATTAACTCTGTGCTGCCTCATTTTTAGTGGTAAAGAGAGTTGATAAGGCAAAAGTGCTTCAGATTAAGGCTGAAGTGGCAAAACTCTTCTGTGGTTAACCAGAAGGAAACCAGTCTCAAACACATTGGTGCTGGGAGGAGGAAGAGGACAGGGTAAGGGGAAGCTCCTGAGAGCTCTGTTCCCGTGTGCATCTCTACCAAGGTTTTAAGAACACATCAGAAAGCAGCTTGATGGTTTTCTCAAGTATTTTTCTTGGAGATTTCGAACTGCGAAAGGAGCTTTGAAGGAGCAGATGCTTGCTCTGTTCAAGTGGCACAGGGCAGTTTGATCATGAAGAATCTCTTCAAATAACGTAGACATTTACCTCCTAATTGTACAAGGGAATAAATCTGGTGTAAAACAGCATTCAAAGGATTGAACTGTTTCTAAATGGGAGGCTGGCAAATGGAGCTGCCCAGTGGGTATATTTGCGTTGGCATTGTCAAAGATGTTTCTGGAAGTGGGACTTAATGCTGCACTTACTAAATACAGTTTATGTTTCTGAGGTGGGAATATGGCTTGAAAGATGCAGATGTATTAACGGGGGAAGGAAAATACACGTGGGTAATTAAGTTACATTTACCCAAGTGCTTAAGGAAAACCCTACTTGGCAATGCAGTGTTTAATACACTTACTTTTTGTTTCCTCCCGACTGCCTCCTTCAGTGGTCATACATTTACTTAAGTTTGTCAGCAATCCTTTTAATGTCAGTAACAATCCCACACTTTTTGCCCTGCTAATGTTGTTTGTCAATATGACAGGATGATGATAAGAGCTTTAGGAGAGCACCTTCGTGGAGAAAGAAGTTTAGACCAAAGGACATAAGAGGTTTAGCTGCTGGATCAGCAGAGACTCTTCCTGCAAATTTCAGAGTTACAACCTCAATGTCTTCACCCTCTATGCAGCCAAAGAAGATGCAGATTGATGGTATTGATTTTGTATAATTTTGAGCATGATGTGCTTTTTTTTTGCCTGAGATTCCAGGGGAATTAAGTTCAAATGACCTTTTTGCTGCATAAAAGCATCTGCCTTGTGCATGGTTATATTTATAACACTGTGTTTAACCATAGGGCGCTTTGTCATTTGAGGAAGCTGTACTAGAGGTGGAGTTTCTTTTTTACATAACTGGAGCAACTAAATGAGAACTATAGTTAGAAATAAATGTAATTTAAACTAGGAAAATAAAATGTCATCTTAGTAGATATCTTTTAATCACATGATGCGTAATTTCTAATTAGCAGCAGTTAGACCAATACAAGTTCCACTTCTGAAATGCAATAAAATGCATTCCAAAATGATGTGAGTAAACCCCCTCAGATAATTTTGAGATTANCCGCAGTGGTCACTTCAGTATTGACCATACTTGAAATCACTTCATTCATTGCTGTGTACTTAATGATCTTTGTGTATATGTGGGCACACACAGATATGAATTAAAAAAAAAACCCAAAACAACAAAAGCAGACCCCAAAAATCCCATCTGGAAGTGCAAGTTGATCACCTGTCACATGAGGGATCCTCTCTGTCTAAAACAGTCTCTGTAGTACCATAAGAATAAACTTTGATTTGACTTTAGTTTACAAAAGATAAGCAGAAACAAATACAAAATGTTTTTTATTGGAACAGGCAACACAATCTGTTGGAGTTGCCTCAGGTTCTGAAAACTTATTTATGCATAAAGCTCAAAAAAACCAATTTTTGCATCTGATGCTACTCTCAGTAAGCTTTTCTAAATTTCAATATCTAAATTTTAGATATTGTCACTAGCACAAAATATTTTCCAGAATTCATGTGGAAAACTCTGTAAATGAAAATAAGCTTTTACTATGTGAAACCACTTTCTTTTTGAGATATTAAATATTTACAAACTACATGAAGTAGTAAATAACTTACAAAATTACCTTTGCCAATTTCTGTGTGCCAGTTGGCAAGCAGATTTTTTTTAGAATTCTTTTTGTTAGCCCCTGGAACAGGAAGTGGTTGACATACAAACTGTAAAATAAATTCTGCTTTTCTAACTTGTAACCTTAGAGTTGGGTGAGTACCAAAGCTGTAATCACCATTGCTGTGGAGGGGTTTTTTTTTTGTTTTGAAAACTAACATGCATGCTGTGTTCTGCATGTCTTCCCATGCTTCTTGGAATAGGCAGTGTATCAGGAACACAAAGATTGGATTCTGCTACAGTAAGGACCTACTCCTGTTAAAGCCTTCTCCTGGTGAGTAAAGCTGATAGGAATAACACTGAAGCAGCTCTTTATGAAATAAAGCAGCAGGGATTTCACTACAGTGGTTTTGCACACTTAGAAAACTGTCCAGGTTTTCAGGGTAGGTTGTTATATTGAAAATCCAGAGTTTATTCCCTACAACAAAGACTCAGTGTTTACATACTGGGTTTTGTCAGCACTGTATTCTTGTGAGGGTTTTTTAACAGCCTCAAAAAGGACCTGTGCTAAATAGTTCTGTAGAAAGTGTTAGAATCAAAGGGTGGATGAAACACAGCTAGTGGAAGTGGGGAGGGGGAGAAGGGAATAAATTAGGCATGGAAAGAAAACAATCTGGTGTGTGACACTGCAGCTCAGATTATTGATCTCTGAGTCTTTGCTTGGTCAAAGTTATCTCACTAAAACATGCTTCAGTATTGGATTGTTACAGGGATAATTGCAGTGTCGCAGTTCCTGGACACTCCATGCCCCTGTGATTGCTTTAGGCTGGCTGGATTTAGCTACCTGCAGCCTAAATCTGGGGGGCTGGGAGCAGTGCTGCTGATAAAAGGCAGTTTGATGTGTTGTAACACGAAATCCATGTATTCTGACTTGTGAAAGATCTCTAGTCCTGTCTTTCTCCAGGATCTGGAATGTTTCTGCAGCCGCCTCTGCTGTATTTTCTTATGGCACAGTACTTCTCTCATTTTGCAAGCAAGTCAGAAAACTAATTTTTTTTTTTTTTTTCCTGGAATGGATTTAGAAAAATCAATTCAGTGAATCTTTCCACCTCACTGATATCTTTCATGGACTGTAAATTGTCTGTCTTTTCTGCTTGCAGCTTCTTTCTTCTTATTGGTAGCATCCCTTCCAACTTATATATTTGCTTTTTCAAATTCAGAACCTTTTTCCACGTATGAGTTGAGTTCTAAAGAGTTCTTACATATGAAATGCTGAGAGAGGAAACTCTTGCATGTGGCAACTCAGACCATGTGAGTGTGTCAGTTCATAAACTCAGGGGCTCTCTTAAAATATTGTTAGTTGCAAGAAACTGAAGTTTTAAGTCTCCTCTCCCCCAGATTCTCCTCCCTGGTTCAGGATTTTCTGTAGTCAGATGATGTGGCATGGAAATCCTTGAGGCAGAAATATTTGCCCTCATTGCTTTACTTTGCATTGCAGCTGGAGATTGCAGAAGGCAATAAAATTATATCCAACGTGGCATGGCAGCAGTAATTCAGTGCATGAGTGCTGCGCTGCTGAGCTGTTTGTGACAATCTTGGAATGAAATGTTGGTTAAAAGCTGCTAATGGAATCTTCTGTGTTTTTTCTTTTTGTGTGTTGTTCTTGTTTGTTGTTTTTACAGTTTACCCACACTATTTCTACCGGTGATATGCAGCATTTTGAACATTTGGAACCCTTAACCTGTTAATACTTGTTAAATGGACACTTTGAGATATTTTATTACAGAGTTTTTAATTAGCAAATAAATTCATGAGTACTATAGAGAAAATATTTTAGAATCTAAATGTTTCTTATATTTATGTGACTTCTCATTTATATAGTTACTTACTTTTTCTGTTTCTATTCAGTCTACAAATCAAATCATTGCTGATTTTTTATTCTAATTTTAGTCTTTCCAACTGAATGTACTGTAATGCTTGTATGTATATGTCCCTATGAGCAATATAGGGTTTTTGTAAATTATGCGGTTACTGTAATTATCATTGTTTTTTAATAATGAAACTGAAGGTGAAAAGGATTTTAATGCCTTTGTAAAAGTATCATGACACCGAGCAGTATATATTTTGTCTTTTGGAGCTCTTAGCTTAGATCTGAAAACAAGTCCAGCTTTTTTTCAGGTGAGCCTTTGTTGACGTAGGAGGGACGGTACACGAGCGTTGTTCTTCTCAGAGCTGTACCTTTCCACACAGAGGATGTGTCAAGTAGTGGCAATTTGTCTTTATTTAAAGTAGAACTTGTTTGGAAAGCTGGGAGGAACTCCCAGCCCTGCGGGACACGTTGTAGGAGCCGTTGCCTCAGTGGTGACACCCTCAGCTGTGTTTGCAGAGCGACTCTTCGCAGTGACTGAAAACAAGCCATAACTCAAGGACTGTTTTTATTTTTGCTTTTCCTTACCTGAGGAAGATAGACTTCATAATGATTCCTGGTCGTGAGCCACAGGCCACAGAGAGGGTTTTTTTGTCCCAGACCTTTTTTTGCTTGAAAACACTTAGTGGGAAGATGCTGGTGGAACCAGTTTTAATGGACCAATCCTAAAGCACTGCAGCCTCCTGTCGAACGAGTAGTGAAAGATGAAGGTACAATGGGCTGAAAACTAAAGCAGTGCATCTTCTAATAAAGGCCTTACCTTTCTTATGTAAGTCATCCTATGTGTTTTGTAAACTTGTTCTAAAGACTTGTCTGGACTTTAATTTTGATGGTTGTAGCCATTTTGGACTGTATGAGTAGAAAATGTATCTGACACTTGTAAATGGCATATTAAAAAGCCAGCAAGAATCTGTTCAGAGGGTGCATTATTTATTATGCAACAATATATATAGCATGTCTTTTTTCTTATTTTGTTTTCCACTTTTAACTTGCTTGTAAAACTGAAATTCATTGTTACTGTTCTGTTTTTCTATTAATCTTTTGTGTATTTTCAGATTATGTAACAATATGTACAGTCTACTTTTGAACTATTTTTATCACAGTATTATTTATTGCTTTCTTTCAATAAAGTACTGATGCATTTTCCACTGCCAATAAAACACTGTGGAAAAGCTAAGATCTAATTGTATGCAGGCAGAAACTTTTGCAGTGAGTGGATATTTGTCAATAAAGCATCTTAATGATTGTTTGCTGCCCTGTAGATATCTGGTTTCAAATGATGACCTTTCTCCAGTAGCAAAAATATTCCATTAGATGTGACATTTTCTTTGGAATTATTCAAGTTCATATGCATTGATATCAGTTTTCTGGGAAAAAACCTGCTTTATTGCCTACTTCTACTCCTAGTCAGAGCTATGATTTGCTTTTTAAAGTGGTAAACCAGACCTGTCACACAATTTCAGTGTATTCTGGTCCACACAATGAGGATGGAAGTGCTGTTCTAGACAGCAGCAACAGCTGCTTGGGTAACAAAATGAGATTATGGCTATAGTGATATTTGGGGAGAGCACAGGAGTCGAGGGAACCAATGCACAATGGCGTCACAATAGGGCTGTTCATGTCAATTTTTATATATTTGTAAACTATTTCTTTGAGTAGAAGACAGAAGGATAAATTTGCAGAATAATGGAAGCAGGAGTGAAGCATATTTCATCCTGTCCTCTAGATTAACAGTGGGATGTGGAATACCTGGAGAAACACTGCCATGGATGCTCTCAAGCTTGTTCAGTAATGCATCTCTGTTTGTCTGGCTTGTCTGTATGAGTTGCTGTCTGTTCATTTGCAGTCTCTTTTATAATAATTTTCAGAGATTCTATCTTTCTAGAAAAAAACTAAAATGAAACTGCAGAAGGAAATCCTGACTCACTGCTCAGCTAAACTTTGCTGTTTAGAGAAACCTTGCCTAGGCGTTGCTGGTCACTGATGTGGTAGTAGGTGTTCAAAGTCATGTATTGTTGCTTCTCAAAAGTGAAACCAATGCGGGATAGACTTGTAAAATGTGAACAGAAAATGCGTTTATTATTTTGAGGCTGTAAAACCTTAACTGTTATGGAACAATGGAACTGACATGAGAGGTAGAATAAATGAGTGAAATGGCGAAAGCTTTCACGAACTGGCAAAACTGTGTGGTGACTTCCTTCTGAGTTAGCAAAGCTGTGCTGGAGAAATCCAGAAAAACGTGTCTTGCTCAATTTTCATAACTCCCACACACCCTGCTGAAAGAAAACCGTGCACATGGAAAAGGCACCTGGGTTTGTTACAGGGATCTTTAGATAACACTTGATTAAATACAATGTTTTGTAAATTGCCAAATGTCTTTGAAGGCTTCAGTTGTAAAGAGGGCTGTAAAGATTAAACTGTGCATCCTGTCTGCATGCTTCAGAATTTTCTGAGTGAACTTTAAACTTGCAACTTTTGCGTGTTTGAAGAACAGGGAATCTCAAAACAGATGTTTTAACTCTGTCTTTTAAACTGCTGTAGCAGTGTCTTGTGAACGGTAGTGATTTACCATGCCAAGATTTGGAGAGCAGGTAAAGTAGTTCAAAGCAGAATTCATTTTTTGAACTTGGTGTGGGCTAAAGATTGAGAGGGAGGGGCAGCGAAATTAATTTTCAGATAAATAAAAATTCACACTCTGTATTTGGGGGGGTAGTACTTTTAAAAGAAACTAAAGAGTCACTGTGCCTTTAAAAGGAAAGTTTTTCACTTCCCATTGTCAGGGTTATAGCTTTGGTGCACAAGTTATTCTACATTTATTAATTTCATTTTTTTTGTTAATAGTAGAGGGCTTGGGGGCAGGAGGGAAAGGGCAATTGTAGTTCACTTAGGTAGCTGTACCTTGTGGGTTTATATGGAATGTTGGAATGGATGGGTGAAAAGTGATACGTAAATGTGATTGGGAGTCCTGGAGGGACAGGTAAAGACTCCAAAAGGACACGGAAGAGCCAGAAGTGATGCGCAGAGGATCGAGGTTCTCTGCATCTGTGTTCTCCTCTAGCAGACAGCTTTCTGACGGTAAGTTTAGCCCAGTTTTTCAAATATGCTGTATTCAGTTTCTAGGGAAAATTGCACTGTATTTAATCCAGGAAAAAGTAACTAGGCCTGTTGGTAATGTGAACTGAACACATTTGGAATTGTGTTCACCTGGATTTCTTGTTTATCTGGGTCTTTATTACAGCTTGGATTTGTGTGTTTATTTGCTGTTTTTCACTAGAAATGGCGTTCCTTGAGGTCTTTCCCTCTAGGAGACGTAAGCAGTGGGCAAACCAGTACGACAGTGGTTTAAAACCCGGTTGTTTCCATTTTGGCATCCTTTTCATTTGGATCCCCTGGGAACAGCCACGGGGGAACCTTTTGCCCACTGCTAAAAAGCGATGGAAACCCCTGGGGACGGAGTAGCTGCGATTACCAAAACATGACGGTGCAAAAGTGAGTACTAAAATTAAAAAAAAGAAAAAAGTATGTTCAAAACTGCACCAGCGAACTCCCCTGTGGCTATTTTAAAACTCCTGATGGTGCATTTTTTCGGGAGCGGCTGAAAGAAACGGGGGAAAGAGCAGCTCCAGAAATGAATGTTTATCATTGTTCGGGCGGCTCGGAGGCGGCGGGGCCGGGGCCCCTCCCGGCGGCGCGGGGCGGAGCGGAGCGGAGCGCGTCCCGCTCCCACCTGGAGCCGGGAAGAGGAAGTGGGAGCTTGGGAGAAGCGGAAATTGCAGAAGCAGCAGCAGCAGCCGCCGCCAACCCGGGAAACACCGGCGGGGAGCCAGCGCCGAGGAGGAGGCGGCGACAGAGCCAGGGTAAGCGCGGCGGGGCAGAGGGCGAGCCGGGCCGGGGGAGTGCTCTGCGCCAAGCAGAGCCCTGGGGGGAGCGGGGAGGTGGGGGACGCGACTCGATGTCCTTTTTTAAAACAAATTTATTTCAGCTCCGAAGCTGGGAACTTGCGGGGAAG
>VZTJ01005562.1:0-20627 GCA_013397795.1 Orthonyx spaldingii | reverse complement strand
GCGCTGCCGTGGGCGCCGAGCCCCCGCCGCGGGTGCCGGGCTCAGGCCGTGCGGGCCCGGCCGGGAGCTGCTGCCCCGCTCTCCCCCCTCACCTGCGGCCCGAGCCTCGGCTGCCGCTGCCCGCGGCTCGTCCCTAGGCCCCGAGCAGCGGGGAGTCGCCGAGGGTGCCGCTGAAGGCGCTGGGTAGGATGATGTGTGCGCTGATTAGTCACAGCAGCGCTGAGCAGCGCATACATCCGAGGCATATATTTAGCCTGGGTTTGTGCTCGAACCGTAGCGTTTGCTTCTTCCTTCAGGAATCATGACCACGTGAGCCAGTGAGTCATGAATAGATCGTGTTTCTCCCCGTTCTGCTCTGGAATTGGTGCTGGAATAGCAGCGGAAACCAGGCTTATTCCTGCTAGCTCGGCGCTGGGAGCCCTGGTCACCGGGGCTGCTTTGCTTCTTGTGGAATTCACAGAGTGCAGGGTTGAGCTGTGGAAAAATGTTGGCGTTTATGCGCGTGATTTGCAAGGAATCGTGGTGGATTCTGGATTTTGCACGGGGGTGCGTGTGAAATCCTTCTTCCCTTCGCTATTGTTTGTGAGAGCTTGAGGAGGAAGCGATGAAACCTAGACTGAAGGATCCAGCTTTTGTCTGTCGAAATGTCCAAGCACAGCTGAATGAACAAAATGCATCAGTCAAGTGAGGGTATGAGACAAGTAGTTAGGAGGAAAAAGTTGTGTTTTGCACGAAGTATGTAGAAATTCACCATACACAGATGTACCTGCACTTCAGCTCTTGTCATCTGAATTTCATTTCCAGACACATCTTGCACAGCTGTGGAGCACGGGACGGATACAAAACATCCCTCTTAGAAAGAACTTGGACCCACATTGAATTTCACTGTTGAGCTGGTTGGGTTCTGCTTCCCAAGGCTTTTGGAGTTTTTTGGCAAGAGATTGGATTTTAGTGGGAAAGAGTAGGACAGTCAGACACAATCATGTGAGAGAAGGCTTTAGACAGAGTATTTTAAGGATGATGTTAAAATACCCATGTTCTAAAAGTCTGGCTTATAAACTCGTAGTCTCACAGGTGTTTTGGATATGAAGTACTCTTATAAAGGTTAGTTCCTTAACTGCCAGAGGAATTTGGAGATGGGAGACCTGGAAAAACATGAGGGGAAACCTACTAACACTGTGCTAGGATGTCACCTGCTCTGCTTTCACACCCTCCTTCCAGACTGCTCCAACGTTTGCTACCCTGGTGTTTGGCTTTCAGTTTTTCAGTTGTTCTCGCTCACATTTGCCAATCCTGAAATTTCTGAAATGCTCCATAAAACTGGCTCATCAGCTCGTTCTGCCAGGCTGCAGAACTAGCCCGACAGAACGAGCTGTGGACTTTACCCAGGGATTATTAGCTGTGCATTTAAGAGGGAGTTTTCATCCCGCCCACTGAATTATGCTTGTGTGAATTAAACAGCCTGTGATAATTATCCTTGTAACCTATTCTTAATTAGAAGGATAAAGGTAAGTGGACAGAATGATGGAATGTTTAAAAACCGAACTCAAGTAGAATAGCAAAGAAAAATGAAATCCTTTCTCTGAACTGTATTCTGAAAAAACTGGGAGAACAGGCAGCTTGTAGTTTGATGTTTCAGTTTTGCTTTCTAGAATTTGTTTTGATTTACCTACAGTAGAGGTGTAAAACCCAGCCGCTAGCACCAGGAAGATCAGGAATTCTGCTAACTAGTTGCATTCAGAGTGTTAATTAAAATCATCCAACTTGATACTCCACAGGGGATACGGTTTCCAGAAAGCGAGAGGCCACAAATCATTAACCTCTTGAAAGTGCTGGGTGTTGTTTCCAGAAGTCATTGTTTGCCTTTTTTACCAGTCCTGCTTCCTGCTGCCAGTGCTCCAGCAGTCACCCTCTGCTTCTCCTGAAAGCCAGACAAGGTGCTGAGTTTGTGTGCAGCGTGTCTCAGAAGGGATTCCCTGAGGAGCACAGACACTCCCCTTCTCTGTTGTTGGAACAGTGTCTGGCCTGTGTGCAAATTCTTAGAGTTGTTGGAATTTCTGTCAGCGTGCTGAAACTCACCACACAGCAGAGGAGCTTGTGCGGGTGTAGGGCAGGTGAAGAACAACGTTGTGCTCACCATTCTTAGTGCCTGGGGGAAAAAAAACCCACCTGTTCCTACACCTTAACTGCATGCACAGGATCCAGAATTAGCAGCAGTCTTTGGAAGTGCACGTTGGCTTGGAAACCTGTGTGAGGAGAAGTCTTGGAGTGCAGTGACTGCACAAAAGGCACTGTGTTAATTTGAGCAGAGAAAGGTGACTTTGTTCTCTTTCAAACAGCAATTGCTCCTAATCTTTTTACAGTGCAAATGGGAGAGTGAAGCAGGTTTTTAAGCCAGCTCGAGAAGACAGCCTGAGCACCAATGGCCAAACCTATTTTCACTGCAAGCACAGCCTGTGATGCTGTGGTTAAATAACACACTTTATTGGGAATTTTGGATTGCATCTCCTCTGTCAGCTCCTGCATGAACCAAACGGAGTGTGACCCTGCTTCTCCTGCTGCTGTTGCAGATGTGGAAGGCTACTGCAGGCCACACCGTGTCTGTCAGCCAGGATGACGGAGCTGACGACTGGGAGACGGATCCAGACTTTGTGGTATGGCTTTTGGGTTGTACTGATCTGCCAGCAGCGGGCTCTGGGACACTTCCAGAGGGCCTCTGCAAGGTGGGGGCTGTGTCTTGGCAAAAT
Organism: Orthonyx spaldingii; assembly: GCA_013397795.1. Lineage (NCBI taxonomy): Eukaryota > Metazoa > Chordata > Aves > Passeriformes > Orthonychidae > Orthonyx > Orthonyx spaldingii. The sequence goes on along the minus strand of VZTJ01005562.1, from coordinate 17,880 downwards.
AAACTGTCAGGAGCATGTCCCTGGAAGAGGAGGGGAAATGAAGCTGCTTTTCTGATGGTTGTGGTCTCAGTGACTGCTGGCAGCTTTTGCTGTGTACTCTGAAATGTGTGTAACTAGTGATTTCTTTGGGTTTTTGACTCTTTTTTTTTTTAATGTGTGTCCTTCACAGAATGATGTGAGTGAGAAAGAACAGCGCTGGGGAGCTAAAACTGTGAATGGATCCGGCCACCAAGAGCACATCAAGTAAAGCAGCTCTCTTGTGAAACGTATTAATAGGCACAGTCCCAGGCGACTTTTAATCACCTCATGTTCTCAGTTACTTGTATCTTCATAATTAAACCAAGAGTCCCTGTAGAAGATTGATTATTTGCCAGATTGCTGGCCCTTCAAATCTGTCAGTGTCTTCAGAGCTGAAATTAAGATCAGAAATAGGGTGTAGGGACTCTTAAATCTTTCTTTGTCTTTGGAAATGTGATTTTTCCTGCCTCTGTGTCTGGAAAGGTTCTTTGTGCAGTTTTGGTGCAAGAGCCAGTAGTGCCAGGGGAGCAGCTGAGGGATCAGAGCAGCTCCAGTTCGGTACTTTAAGGAAACCTTTGGTCCCTTATTTCTTACACGTTGTTTAGAAAACTGCTGCCCCCAAACTCATAAAAACTCTGGCAAAGCAGCAAACTGAGTTCTCTGATAGAAAAGCAAATGAGTGCATCACGGAGGGATATGTGAAGCAGAAATGACGCATCTCCTGAATCTTGTATTTCTCACAAAAAGTGTCTAGGACTGAATTTTAAAGCAGTTTTAGGAAATGTGTGATGTTGCAAACAGAGGGAGACTGACTCTGGTCACTTAAGGGATCAGTGTTACTCTGCCCTATTCTGAGGGCAGTGGGGATTCCTGCTGGCTGAATCACACCTGAGGAAGCTTAAAACTCAGGTGGGAAGTGCTTAAGGTACAGATTACGCACTGGGTTACCCCTCCTGTGCACAGCCTGCACTCCCTCAGTTCAATTCCTGCGTATTTTGGGGGATCATTTCGGGAAGAGGAGGTGCCAAGTTTCCTTACCTATTTATTTTGTAGTACAGCGGTGTCCAGAATGCTCCGTTAGAATTAGCCCTGTTACCATAGGGACTGTGTGATAAGAGATGATCCCTGTTCTGAAAAGTTGCCATCCAGATAGAAAGTGTTGGGAAGAATTTAAATTAGGACACGAGGAAAAAAAAATGTTTCAGGCACAAATCAATTCTACTTAATGGATTGTTTAAAATAGCAAAGTTCCCTTCCATGTTAGTCATAAAACCAGCAATTTCTTTTCTTTTGTGAACAACATTTTGCAGTGGGACAAATCCAGTGTCTCAGAATATGAGGAAACGTTTGTGCACTGAAAAAATGGGAAGAGCTTGAAAAATAGAAGTGATCCACTTCTAATTAAGATGATTTTTTTGTCAGCTTTGTATTTTGCATCTTTATGAAGTTGCTTGCTGAGACTTCCTTAGTAAAACTTGCTGCTTGGTTATTTGTCTTTTAAAGTATTCATCAGCTGAGGGAGAATGTATTCCAAGAACACCAGAACCTCAAAGAGAGGGAACTGCAAACAGGACCAAAGGCTTCCCATGGCTATGGAGGGAAGTTTGGCGTGGAACAGGATCGCATGGATAAAGTAAGTGTGAGTGGGGCTTCCCTGGGATGAAGTGGTAAGGGAAGTGATAAGCCTTACCTTCCCTGGCCAGCAGCACTCTGTGTGTGAGCTGAGCTTGCTCCAGCTTTGCTCTGGGATGTGCAGTGGCCCCACGTGGTTTTGATTGATGCCAAGTCTTGAGGGGATTCCCCTGGAGTCAGGACTCAAGTTTTTAAATGTATGTTTCTAAACTAACAGGGCACTTCATGCATTAACAAATCCACAAATGGTCTTTTTATTTGGGTGCTGTGCCAGCTCTTCTATGCGTGTAGATGGCAGAAAATGAAAAAAAAGGATGTGCTGCTACATTAAAATCAGAGAGCAGCTCTTGTGAACAAACTGTGAACAGTGACAAATAATGCAAGTAATTAAAACATCATTGTACTTCAATCAGATGGTAGTTTTTTATAGAAGGAGTTGATGGCTGCATATGTTACACTGTTAAAAAAATTATAATTCTTAATATCATTCCTTCAGTCATGTGATAAATAGGCATATCAACTTCTGGCTACTTTCTTTCATGAGCTCTGTTAGAGTAAGAATCAAAACATTCCTGAACAAGAAAGTTTTCTTGCTTTATTTGCTTTCTGTGTTCTTGGTAACTTGACAGCCTTAAATTTTTGCTGGATTCCCATATTCCAGAGTTAACTGCTGTCCAGTTCTCAGTGAAATAGGCTAACCTTTGAATCTGGGAAAAGGAATTGCTGAGCAGGTTCAACCACCAGGCGTGTTCTGCTGCTGCTCTCTAGTGTCAGCAGTTTATCCCTCACCTGTGTCCATGGGGAAAGAGAAAGGAACAAAAGTCAGTAGTGTTTTCCATAGGCCACGGTTAATCATGGGGAAAAAACATGCTGGTCATGCCCATCTGAGTGATGCTGGTGGCAGGAGTTGTTCGTGGTTTATGTTTGTAACAAATCTTTCTCCCTTGTAACTGTAGTTCTGAAGCCCTGTGGCTGAGATGTCTCCTTTGCAGGTATCTGTGCAGGTGTGCTGCTCCTAAAGCTTGGCTTTAAAGCTTTAAAGCTTGGTCATTAAATCAGGGTCACTGCAGCGTTGTCATGGTGCAGGGTTTTGCTGCATTTAGGGCAGAACCTTGGTGCTGAGTTAAAATGAACAGTTACATCACTCTGTGTGCCACACCTCCAGAGCTGGTTTAAAATGCACAGAAAAATCATGAGGGTGTTTTACTCTGAAATACAGGTTTCCAAGAAAAACGTTTTTCTAAGTCTTTTCTAAAAGGGACTTTGTCATTTGCTATAGTGTTTGGTATTTGGTGAAATGCAGAAAGTTCTGGTACCACAGAGAAAACACCGTGCTTATGCCTCAGTTGTTATAACAAAAGGGAAATCATGTAAAAGCACATAAAACCTAAAATTTTCAGAGCTTCATGTTTTCCACAAATGTAATGGGAAGAATAAAGGGAGGTGGGAGCCTTTTCTGTCACATTTAACATATATTCTACCACAGAACACCTGCAAAATGAACAGGGGTGGGATTGTTTCAGTCAGGAAAAGAAAGGAGCTTTTGTAATGCTTATGAGTTAAAGTAGTGTCCTGTTATTGCCATCCTTGATCTGTTACCTGGCAGTCACTTCAGCCAGTAATGCTTTGCTTCCCTGCCTGCTGGGAATGTTCCCTCCAGCACCTGTGTGGAAGAAAAAGAGCAAACACTGTAAAATCCAAGTTACTTTGGTGTGCAGACACCTTCTGTCCTCAAATTAATTCACCTTGCTCCAGCTGCCTGGCACAGGATTATCCAGTGTTGGATTAAACTGGTGAATTGCAGGTTGCTCTGGCTAGTTCCCAGTGTTGGCACCGGGCAAGGAAAAGGCATTCTTGCTCGAGGTGTGAGGCTCCAGCATCAATTCCAGGAGCTGGAAGGGCTCCCTAGCACTAGGTCAGTGTAGCACTAGCAAAGGCTGTGTGGAGGCACTTGCAGGTGTGTAATTACATATCCCTGTGTCCTGCCAGTCGTGGGGGGATGGATGGATGGAGCTCAGCCTCTGTTCAGCTCCACTTCCAGGGCCAGGATGCAGGGCTGGGACACCTTTGGCACAGGTGTGAGTGCATCTCCTCACGTTCAATTCCATTTTGCAAGTGAGGAAGATGCCTAAATGTGATTTATGCAGGAGACTTGGGTGCCTCCCTAAACCAATGGCAGCTGGCTTTGGTTGTATTTGTGTTGTTGTACAACAGTATTGTTGTATTTGTTGCAGTTCCCTGTCAGCTAAAACAGATCCCTAAATAAACACAAGGTTGTGTGTTTCACCTGGAACTCACTTCAAAATCTGCATGAACACCATCAAAACTGCCTCTGTACCTGCCTTGTTTTCATTCCTGTGCTTCTGAAGTGCAAATGCAGGGCATACAATAGTCCTCATAAAATGCAGCCACTTCCCTTGCCTAGGCTGGATTGATAGCATGGCAGCATCCTTGTGGAGACTTCCCAAGTGAGGAGGAATTTCCAGGGAAGTTGGTTTCAGCAGGAGGAGCGGCAGTGGCGCATGCTTGTGACAAAACTCAGCCTCAGGTTGCTGGGTTTTGTCTTGCGCACAGACCTGTGTAGAACTGCTGTCTCTGAACTTAACCAATTTCTTCCAGTCAGCTGTTGGACACGAATACCAATCCAAGCTTTCTAAGCACTGCTCCCAGGTGGATTCGGTGAAGGGATTTGGTGGCAAGTTTGGAGTGCAAACTGATAGAGTTGACCAGGTGAGTGACTTCATCTCCTTCTGCAGCCACCCGCAGTGGTTTATTTTCTCCTTTTTTACATGAAACTGCAAAATTCCAGTGCCTTAGGATGCTGGTGTGGGCTACTCTTTCTGCTCTTTTTGAAGTTTGAACACTGACTCTTATGGAGATAAATTACTGTTTAGAACAGAGCAGAAAAAAGCCCTTGTGGGAAATTGAGATGAGTTGGCAAAGAAGCTGAAAAGAGATGTTAAAATATTCTTTTTTTGTGTGTTCTTTGACAAGGTCAGTGCGAATGCTGTAGCAGGAGGGGTTTGGGGATGGTTTGTCCTGTATCTCAGCATGAGCTACTGGGCAGGATAATAAATGTCCTGTTCCAAGACTGTAACAGTCCCTGGATGGAAATGCTGGATTTCTGTCATACTGAAGTGCTGGACCTGGCAGGGCTAGACTCCAGTGTGCTGCTGGTACAATTTGCCTTGGCAAGGGAGGAGAAAACTCTTGGCCATGAGCACATGAACTAAATTACCATGGAAATGAACGTGGCCCATAAGTTGAGCAGGTATTTATGTCCCCAATCCAGAAGGTCACAGCAGTATGGAAGGACACAGGAACTTGCCATGCTCTCTGTCCACTGAAGCTCGTGCAGTTTATCTCCTAATGTCTAACTCTGTCACACATGTCATTTTATTTCTCTTCCAGTCAGCTGTTGGGTTTGAATATCAGGGCAAAACTGAGAAGCATCCCTCCCAGAAAGGTAAAGTGGGGAGGTGGTCACCTCTGTGGACACATTTTCTATAAAAAGTAGAGCAGATTCTTTCACTGTGTGGAAAGTACCTCGTTCAGTGAGACTTCTCTGCATGACACTCTCAGTGAATCAAATGGTGGGTTTGGTGGAACAGAAGAGGAAAAAATGAATTTCAGAGCAGTTTCATGAGTGGATGAGGTTTTAAGACAAGGAAGTATTGTGTCGTCAGGAGTCTTATTTTTCTTTCTGAAGTGAGGTTCAAGGGCATGTCAGGAAGACTGGGAGTTGCTCTTTGCTGTATTGCACCCTGTTGGAAAGAGGGGATAAATTTAACAGGAACCATCATAATCTGTAGGACTGTTGCTTATCTTGTGTTTATAATTAAACTGAATTTTGTGTGCTAAAGCATTACTAATACTTCAGTTCTGAAATAACTTGTTTTTCCCATCAATTGCTAGGCTATGCTGTATCCATGACAAGTGCCTTCATGCTGTTTTTATTGTGCTTTACTCTCAATGCAGACTACTCAAGTGGTTTTGGTGGAAAGTACGGAGTACAGGCTGACAGAGTGGACAAGAGTGCAGTGGGGTTTGATTACCAGGGGAAAACTGAGAAACACGACTCCCAGAAGGGTGAATAGACACACATGTGTTAGCAGGCTCCTTCCCTGGTGCTGTAGGCACTGCCCATAGGCCTTGTTGTAAAATACTCATGTTTTATACCTCTGGCACTCCTACCCTGCTGAAAGGTAACGCTGGGTAAAATTTACATTGCTGAAAAGCTCGACTTCTGAAAAAAGAAACCTAAAAAAAGGTCGATTCTGCCTGGTTTCAAGGGATGGTCCAGGGCATATAGGTTTGTCTGGAGGTTTTTTACAGCTCCTGTTGTACTCAGACTGTGAGCCGTTTTGCCACCACAGAGGAGTGCTTCTAAAAGAATCAGCTGTTTGTGGATTAAAACATTTATCAGTTAGCAGAATTTAGAGTTAATATTGTGTTGCTGGTCAGGTTTCCAGACATATCTGATCAAAAATCGACCATTTTATTGAAAAATGGTGACAATTTGCCATCTGTTTTCTGTTTATCCCAAAGAAATACTTGCACTCTAGAAATGCTAACAAGGAGCAGGGGGTGTTTAAAAGCATCCAGGCAGTTGGTGATGTGGGTTTTGAAGTTCGCTTTGCTAAAAGTGTCTTCAGAATTTTACCAAGGAGTCAAGCAGCTGAACTGCCCAGCAAAATCCTGTTTCATTTTCCATCCCAGAGAATGTATTCTGAAAGATTTCTGACTTCAGTGTCTGAAATCAAGTTTAACTGAGGATGTCAGTGCTTCCTTTAAAACATGATGAAATGCTAGCAGCCCTGATTATCACAGTTTCTCAAGGTGATGGTTTTGTTGCTGACCACTTACAAACAAAACTCTTCCCTCTTATCTCTAGACTATTCCAAGGGCTTTGGTGGTAAATACGGTGTCGACAAGGACAAAGTGGATAAAAGTGCTGTTGGCTTTGAATATCAAGGCAAAACAGAAAAACATGAATCACAGAAAGGTTTTTATTATCTTCTTTAAAAATAAGAGCTCAGACTCTTTTAAACCCGGGAAAAATATTGTGTTTGGGGTTTTTTTTTTTGGGTGGTAGTTTTTACATTTTTATTTTGTGGTAAATGTGTGTTTGCTTCGTGTGTGGGTGCAGATTTTGGATCCTCTTAAATGAGTGAGTGTGTTATTAACAGGGCAGCTTATCCCCCTAACATGTTCCTGTTTTTTTTAATTTAATGCAGTTTGCAGCTACTAATTGCAATAATTCTTTCTGAAAACTTCACAGATTATGTGAAGGGCTTTGGAGGCAAGTTTGGCGTGCAGACAGACAGGCAAGACAAATGTGCCCTTGGCTGGGACCACCAGGAGAAAGTGCAGCTGCATGAGTCCCAGAAAGGTACATCAGCCCTCAGTTCCTCGATTGTCTGTTGTTCTGCCTTCCCTCATTGTGCCTTCCCTGTTGCCTGTGTGAGCCCTGCCCTGGTGTCCTTGGGCACAGCCTCACAGGAGCTGACGAGAATCTCCTTTCCTGTGCCTGGGTTTTGCAGTCACTGGTGGAACTGAAGTCTGCAAAGCAGCTCTGGCACGGCTGACACCCAGCCCCTTCAAGTCCAGGCTCAGGGCTAAATCCTCCCCTTATGAGCCTGCAAGTGCCTTGGATTATTTTCCTTTTTCAGTTGAGCTGTGCAAACCACAGGTTAAGAATTCCTGTTACTTTCCTCAAATAATTTTTCCCTTCTGGATTCCTCTTTTCATGCAGGGACAGTCTAATATCAAATGCTGTCCTTCCTCCAGGCCTGTGGGGTACCTATTCCTGTGAAATACTTGGTGCCCAGAAGGAAAGTTGTCAAATACAACTGTTGTTTCTCCAGCCCTCTGCCTGTCACTGCTCTTAACTTAAAGAAATGAATATTTTTTAAGTAATGAAATTAAAGTTGATCCTCAGAATATTCTGTTAGGTGCTCCAGCAGATTTGTTGTGAGGATTACCTGAAGCCCTTTCTTTCTGTGCCATTCCTCATTTTGTAATACACATATATAAAAAATATATATATATAAATGTAAATGGCTGTTCCCTAGGCAGCAGTAGGGAATGATCAGCTCTCAGCTGAAACTTTTCTCCCTCAAGCTGTGTGGCAGCAGGAATATTCCTCCTTCCTTTAAGGAATATCTGGAGGGTGGTCTCTGTGGAGCCCATCTTCATACCTTTAAAAGTCAGCTCTCTGTACAAATGTTAACCACGCTGGTGAAGGAAGCTCATTTGATTCTCTTGTACGTTTTGGTGTTTATTTTGTTTATTCTCTTGTATCTTTCATTGTTTTGTTTGGGTGAACAAATTACCTGTGTGCTTGTGTTAGTACCTTTGATCAAATGCAAGTGCATTATGCAGTATGGATGAGAAATGTTGAGAAATGCTTTTTTTTCTGTGACTTCAGAATGGTGTTCTTATATCTGATTAATCATCTCAAGTTGAGTCTTTTTTTCAATTTACTTTTACAGAAATGTCTTTGAGAAATTTTTTTTCACCGTCCAAAATTGCTGATAATTGAACACATTGCAAAAATTATTTTGAGTGTCTCTGACTAAACTTCTTTATTTTCCTGCCTTGGTTTTAATGTATCCCATGTGGCTTTTCCAGACTATAAGAGTGGTTTCGGAGGGAAATTTGGTGTACAGACAGAAAGGCAGGACCCATCTGCTGTGGGGTTTGATTACAAGGAGAAACTAGCCAAGCATGAATCTCAACAAGGCACCGTTTTCACTTGTTACTTTCTTACCAGTGCAGCCACTTCTCACACAGTCTGAAATACCTTCTGAGTAAATCAACGCCAGGAAAGTGCAGACACTTTCTTGCGCTTCTATTCTTCCATGATCCAGCAGTTTCCTTCGTTTTATCCTTAAAATATTACCTAAAGCAAGCCTGTGTTCAGGAAACACCCAGCGTTGAGTCAAACAGCTCTACAAAATTCTGGATTAGTTAATAGCTGTACATGCAGTGTGATAATAACATTATTGTTAGTATGATGTTAATGAAGCCAGTTTTAGAGACTAAGTATAAAATTTTGCCTGGATAAATTGGGGGAAAAATATTCAGATAATGACCATGCATGTGACTATTAACAAGCAATGAGCTATGGCAAGATCATTTTGAAATGATTGTAGCCTTTGAAAGAAGTAGGGAGTGTTTGTGGTTCTTGGGTGAGCAAATACTGTTATAATGCTCTGTTTATTCATTGTGAAATAGTTGGGGCACAATCCAGGAATTCCTGGTTTTCCGTTATCTTAAAGTGAGGAGTTTGGAGCAGGTAAATGTAAGTGTAGTATATTTATTCTGGCTGAAAATACGTACAAAGCTGTAGAAAATGAGGTTGTTCATGGATAGTTGATATTTTCCTGTGCTCTAGGGACACATGTTCAGACTTTTAGAGCCCAAGTGTGAGCACTACAGTGGCTGGCAGGGAGAGCCAATGGTTTGGGGGCTGAGAGGAGAAGAGGCCCCCAAGAGAAGAGGGATGAATAGGAAAGCCTGTCCATGTAGAGAGTGTAAGGGCACATTCCTACAGCTCACTGCCACCAGAAAGAGGTGTTTTCCCAGCCACACACTCTTGCTGCTGCTGCTGTGCTACTCTGGTGCTCCTCAGACATTCCTTCCTCTGGGAGCAGAGCCCCACTCCTGTCTGGGTTTGTTTGTTGTTTTTATCAGTGAGTGCATCTGATCTGGGAGTGTGACCAGGGCTGAGGTCAGCAGCAGCTGGGAGGAAGAGTGTGCAGCTCAGGGCTGGCATGGGATAGCACAGCTACCCCGTTTCTGTGCTGGTGAGTTGCTTTAGGCAGCTAAAGCTGGCCTGTGGAATCGCCCCTTTCCATGTGTAGAGCAGGAGCTATCACCAATGGCTTTAATATTCACCAGCTGAGTATCACAACCAAACCCACTGGAAAGAGAAATTTGTTACATTTTGCTGCCATTCATAGAATTTACCAAGTTAAAGAGAAAAAAAAACCAAAAAAAACACCTCTGTGGTCACCGAAGACTCCTTTGAGCAAAGCAAAATGGCTCAGGCTCCGTGATTACTGCAGAGGGCTCAGAATTGGTGCTGTCAAAGGCTGTGTTACAGAAGTGATGCATCAGAAGGGCGCCTCCCTTACTCCTTGCTTGATACCTGATCAGTCCTCAGCTTCGTGTTCACTGAGGGAATGCATGTGGCCCACAGTCTGTCTGCTGCTGTTCCTGAGGGCTCCTGGGGTTCTGTGTCCTCTCTGCATCGAAGCCGAGTTGCATTTTCTCTGCTGGCTGTGGCTCTGGCTCTGGCTCTGCATGCAGCTGAAATGGCTCTTTGCACCTGAGGTGGCTGTTTGCACTTGGCAGCAAGGTGGGAGGGGCACCAAACTCCCTGCTCTGACCTTGTGTGTCCTGCTTTTAGATTATTCCAAAGGATTTGGAGGGAAGTACGGTGTCCAGAAAGATCGGATGGACAAGGTAAGGTGCTGCAAAGAGACTTCAGGAGTCTGTGGGGATGCAGAACAGCCTGGTTAGATCTGCACTGCTCAACTCTCTGTTTCTGGACATTTCTCCAGTCTAAGAGCAGAGTTTTGTGCTTTTCTAAACCTTGAAAAAGCAAGTTTATACACTTGATGCCAGTTTATGTGGATTAGAAGAGCAACAGCTACACAATGTGTGTTTATTGCCTTGTTTTTAGTTCTGATGAATCACTCATAATTTTTTTTTTAATTAATAGGATTTTGAATGTGTTTAGAACTGCCACTGAAGATTAATTCCTTCTAGCTTGACTTGCAGAACGGATTATTCTGTTTGTCAAGTTTTGATTTTTTCTGATCTGGTTTTGATGTTCTGCAAAAAGCCTTAGGGACGGTATCACAGTAAAATATCTGAGGCTGTGTGAATGTCTTCGTGAATTTGTGGAGGTTTTTACGTGGATCCTTTTTGTCCTTATTGATAGAACGCAGCAACTTTTGAAGATATTGAGAAACCAGCATCAACTTATCAGAAGACCAAGCCAGTAGAAGCTGGTAAGGCATTGCCTCCAGATCCTTTCTTTGGAGGTGATAATGTCCAAAATCCTGGGATATTTATGTAGTAGTGCTGAGTAAGGATCATCCAGAGGCCACTGCTGTATTTGCAGCTCTTTAGCAACCTCAGATACTCTCCCTCCCTTCTTTAGAGGTTGTTTTGCTTTGTCACAGTTTGTTCTTTCTCTTGAGGCTCATCAGAGTTAAGGAAGGGAGAATAAAAAGCGTGAGACTAAGGAAGGAATAAGGGAGAATAAACTGTGTAGGGCAGTGGTGGACGCTGTACCATGAAGGGGAGGAGGGAGAAGTGTTACAGAGGTTTCTGTGGAAGAGAAATGTGGTGCACAGTAGGTTTGGGCTGGGAAGGGGGAGGAAGAAAGAGGAATAGAAGGACTTCCCTGACTGGACTGTGAGCTCAGAGGGCAGAAAAGCAGGAATTTGTAGCAAAAACTCCTTCCAGGCTCTAACTTTGTAGAGAAGCTGAGATGTGATTTGCCTTGAATTCTTTCCCATGCTACAGTTGCTAATAAAACCAGCAGCATCCGAGCTAACTTTGAGAACCTGGCCAAGGAGAAAGAGCAGGAAGACCGAAGGAAGGCAGAAGCTGAGAGAGCCCAGAGAATGGCCAGGGAGAAGCAAGAACAGGAGGAAGCTCGAAGGAAACTGGAGGTCAGTAAGAGTCAAAGCCCGTTGGAGCAGCCTGCTTTCAATGCAATGCTGGGAGGAAAGGGAATCTTTGAGAAAAGGTATTTCCCATCTTTCCAGCTGGGCTTTAGAACTCAAAGTGTGTGTTTGTGCCTGTGCTTTAGCTGTGTGTGACTCCAGCCTGACCTCCCCTCCTGTACTTTGGCCTTTTGGCAGTCCCAGATTCCCTCTGGGCACGGAGGAGCTCGTGAGGGGAGAGCTCTGTGGTCCCCCAAAGAAGTTTAACCCCATGATGACAGCTGGTGATGCTGCTCCTTTGAGATCAGTGTTTTGGGAGATGGAGGTGATACAGCACACAGCCAGGAGATAAGGGGAAGGTAATCTTCCCAGTGTTAATTGAATCTTAGTTAGGGAATTAAAACCATTTACTTAGCATTGGCATGGGTAAAACTTTGTGATTTTTGTGTTATTCATAAGCAAGATAATTCCAGGACATGTTTAGTCAGAAACTGCATCTTATCTGCTTTATGGAATTTGCATATTTGTTCATATTAGTTTATGTTAGAGGAGACTAAGGCTTGGTGTAACTAATTTGTTTTAAGAGTATGAAAAAGTGCCTGGGTAGGCTCTCTTCCTCTAAAATGATTGCTTTTTTGGTTTATTTTTTACTTTTCTTATTTTCTCTTTTTCTCTCAGCTTATCTCAGGAATTACATTATTTCTTTACTGATATTTTTGCTGTAAGTGTGGGTTAAATCCAAGCCATTTTGCTGGATTTTTCTTGTGTTTCATCAACGATTCTGTTGCCTGGACACATTTGAAGTTTTTCCCCCAAAGCTGGTACTTAGATTTCCCCGTAAGCAGATGATGAATGTTCTTCCAGCCTGAACATCTCCATGGTTAATTGTGGGATTCTGCAGACACAGAGAGGGGGGATAAGGTTAAGGGGGGCTGAAATGGCACTGCTGGCACTGCCCCTTGCTCCCAGGCTGAGCATGGGAAGGGCAGAGATGTGATCCACACCACCCACAGGTAGTGCAAAGGGGAGGCATGGGCTCTGACCAGAGTGAACTTTGTTTCTGTAAGGGAACTTCCTCACACCAAAGGGTAAAGTCTCACTTTCAGAGGGAGTGTGGGCATGCACACTCCCACAATGGGAATGTACATATGGACTGCATTCCTTCCAGAGCCCTGTTTACTAGTGATCATCGTTCTGGTTTGCTTTTCACAAATGTCACACAGGCAAAGAGTGCTCAGGGAGCTCTTCTTTGATGGCTGGGTTGAGTCAGTGCTGCCTCATGATTTCACTGTGCTCTGCTGCCTTGGAAAAAAAGGCAGGATGCTCTTTCACATGGAGCATTTCACTGTGGAACAAACCCAGCCTGAGGGGGACCATGCAATTTAAATGTTTTATGGCAGTTATGCAGTCTCTGTCCTAAACTATAATGTGGATTGCAGAGCCATTTCCTAGGACAAAAGAGTCAAACTGTTGCCACGTGTGACATCATTAATGGATGGATACTGCTTAATTTGTCCCCAAACTTAGGTTTGACTTCTAATAATCACCTTGCTGGTGACTTCTTATCCTTTTTTTATCTGTAGCACAGGAGTTAAAAGTGGGGGAGGGTTTGCGTCAGGAGAGACTTTTTCCGGAACTAAGCTTTGAATTGTCTTCAAAGCTGGCTCTGCTCACACAAGACACACTTTGCTTTCTTTGTTGGATGTAATTTTTCCTGAACTGTGACAAGCAAAGGAAAGGAAGGATTTTTTGCAACAGAGTCCTACCACTTCATTTCTGTACTGCCATTTCTCCTGAGGGTGTTACAGCTTGATGGGCCTAAACTATTGGAGTGCACAGATTCCCATCGCATACATCCTCTCTTCTCTTTTTTCAGTGGAGAAGACAGTTTGGCCCTGGATTCATGGTTTTCTTTTCCCCTGTGGTAAAGAGAGGCAAAATGAAAGTTACCTGTTGAAATAGTTACCTTTCTTTATGTCATGTGAGCAACACAGCATTTCTTGCACTTTGATGTCCTGGGCTCCCTAAGGAGTGGCTTTCCAATGAGTGTAGAACTGCCCTGTTGTTCACAGGTGGGATGGCACAGCATGAAGCACTTGAGTGTCAGAACAGATCCACGTTCTTTGTGTCACAGAATAGCACCACTGCTTTGATTTCTACCATGTCTTAACTCCTCTGAACATTTGAATCCCGTGCTGTCCCTGTGTAGGGCCCACTTTTGTATGAGCTGTTCAGTCCTTTGCCTTGCCAGGACGTTTTGCAGACCTGCCAGAGCTTGCAGGACCATTTCTCATCGAAGGCAATTCATCAGTTGTGCACCCAGAACCTGTGTGGGCTTCAGGTTCTTTAAGCTTGGGCTGAAATAAGCCACGAGGCCCAGCCAGCTGATGAGCAGAACAAGTACGCTGAGCACCAAAACCCTGCAGCTCCTGTGGAGATGTGCCAAACAGCTCTGCTACTGTGTTTTTAAACACAGGCATGCATATGAGCCATGGGGTTTTTGTTTCTCCCCTTTTTTCTCTTCTGCTTTGTTGCGTTTCTGATGCTCTGCTTGGCCCAGCCAATCTCAGTGACTGCAGAAGTTTATTGCAGGATATGCTGCCTGCCCTTCATTCTGGAGGGTTGTCTCTTGGTTGTCTCACCAGTGACTGAACTGCATTGAAGTTTTCCTTTCTCCTGGATTTAGGAGCAAGCTAAAGCCAAGAAACAGACCCCACCACCCTCTCCTGTCACACAGGTGGCAGAGCAGAAGGCGCCCTCCAGCCCGGTCTACGAGGTTCGTTGGGATGACCTTGGGGATGTGGGATTTGATCCTGAGAGTGGGAACCTGTGCACAAAACCCTGACAGAGCTTCCCTGTCTTCCTGCAGGATGCAGTTTCCTACGAGGCAGGGTCAGCCTACAAGAACTCCAGCCCGTCTGAGCCTGGCTACAAAGCGGCCGAGCCGGACTACCAGGAAGCGGTGAGCCAGCGGCAGGCGGAGTACGAGCCAGAGACTGTCTACGAGGTGGCAGGAGCAACTGACCACTACCAAGCAGGTTTGTTTCTCACCCAAACCTTTTAGGAGAAGGGTTATCTCCTTGTGCAAGAGCTTAATGAGCAGTTGTGCTGACAGCACGCTGTCCTAGTTTTCTAAACTCTCAGTCTGATGAGACTTCCTGCATTCCCCACCAACAAACTTTAATTAGGAAATTAATATAGGGCTGCAGCAAGGTGTTGAAGTTACTTAACTTCCATGAGATGGTGTTGGAGTAATTACAGTGCTCTCCAGGGTCTCAGTTCAAAAAGAAATTCAGGGGTAACCATTCCCACTCCATGGAATGTAGCTCTACATGAGAAGAAAGCATAGAGCTGGAGATTAAATGTGTGCCGAGTCAGCAAAAAAATCCAGTCAACATTTCTTGGAGTTTGAAAGGGATGTGTTGTGTTCTGTGCCTGTGAGGGAGTGGAGTAGGGATCTATGAAACTGCAAGAGTAAAGTTCTTTTGAATTCCTGTTTTTTTCTCACCTCTTCTGGTTACTAAATGAGGTGTGAAGGATGAAGCAGGTACAAAAACCTGGGAATTTTAAACAGGCCCCTTTCTGCACCCCCAAACATGCACCACGTGTATTAATTACTCTCTTACACAGTGATCTTGGGCTCAGGTGTCCTGTCACATTTTACAGAAGCAGTACAGGGCTGATTGTTTCTATGTAGCCCTGTACTAAATGTCCCTTGTAAATCCTTCCTTTCATGCTTCAGTTGTGTGTGATTTAGGGAAAAAGTCTATCCAGAAGGAATGTCAGCACTGCTGAAACCTAGCATGGGTTGTTCCCTGCTTGCTGTGTGGGTTAACAGTGCAATTCAAGGAGGAGCATCGTAGAAAAGAACTGAAGGTGATAATGTGCTTCATGTTTTACCTGTTCTCTCCTCTCTTCAGAAGAAAATGCTTATGATGAGTATGAAAACGAACTTGGGATCACAGCCATAGCCCTTTACGATTACCAAGCTGGTGAGCAAAGCTCTTGTTTTCAACCTTTGCCTTGGAAAACTGTTCTGCACGAGATAAATCTGGGCTTTTCATTTGCCTTTTTATGTCTCTTGTTGTGGCAAATGAAAAGTCAGGGATTTGGGGGTTTAACAACAGCGTGGAGACGCTTTTGAGAATTCCTGGGTGCCGCCTGTGGGAACGGTGGGAGTTTCCAAAAAACCCTTTTACCCAGGGACTGGGGCTGCTGTGGGGCCTTGGCTGTGCAAGTGCTGACCCTGTCGGGCTCTCCCTGCAGCGGGTGACGATGAGATCTCCTTCGACCCCGACGACATCATCACCAACATCGAGATGATCGACGACGGCTGGTGGCGCGGGGTCTGCAAGGGCCGCTATGGCCTCTTCCCCGCCAACTACGTGGAGCTCAGGCAGTAGGGACTGCCACTGCTGGCCATGCCTTAATTCCCCAGTCCACACACTACAGACCACGAGGCTTTCCCGAGGATGGAGGGGGTGTGCACATATGGCTTTTATATTTAATACTTTGCTGGCGCTTTTTAAAACGTTCCTGCCACAGAAATCGCTAATATATTGCAACTACTCCGTCTGTCACCGAGGCTCTTGGGATTTATTTTCATCTGGAAACGGTTCTTCTCTGCCAAATTAGCCAATCCTTTTGGAGGACAGGTAGCTGTCTGTTGTAATATTGCATGTTTTACTCCTAAGTGAGCAGATTTACTCAAGTGTTCAAGTCTAGTTAGTCTTCCACTAAGCGTTTGCAGCTGAGAAAGTCATGGCTATGCAGGTTGTTTGCATTTCCACCAAGTGGGGAGGACTGGGGAGGTGCAGAGTTGGGTTTTTTTTTTCCTTTTCTTTTTTTTCTTTTCTTTTTTTCTTTTCCAGATAGTGCTTGAAAAAAAAACAAAGAAAATGTTTGGAAGCTGCAGCTAATGGCAGTTAATTGAATACTGTCCAATATTTATGAAAAATTAATGTTATGAAGGAACCAGTCTGGTACTTTTTCCTTCTCTTTTAAAGTGAAGTTCCTTGGCTCTTGAATTAATTTTCTTTTCCTCTTTTTTAATTATTTTTTCTTGATCCTGCTCCTCCAGCTTGTGTTATCCCAGAGAAGGGCTGCAAACTCTCTAGCACTGATTGTCCCAAATTCCTTTACTTTTTTCTTTTTGCTTCACCCTCCTCTTTCCCAGGAAAACTTGGAAAAGTTATTGTGCAAGTGTTAAGTTACCCCATGAGATTCCTGCTTGTTCAGAAGGAAACTGGCATCCAGATCTGCAGGAATATTCCCATTGCTTTAAATGGGAGGAAGAGGCAGGATGGGTGGGATTGCAGTTGGGTTCTGCATGCAGTGCTCACACAAGGAGGGGCCTGCAGTGCAGTAGTGACATTTGATGGAACCATTTTCGAATGGTTATGTTAATGTTTTGAAGGAATGTTAATCATTGGATTTGAAACCCATGTGAATGATTTCTATTTTTAAAGCAGACAATAGACTTTTTTTTTGTATGTTCAGCAGAAACTGCCAGTAATGTTCTACTACACAACACAATTAAACCTGTTGGGTTTGGGGTTGTTGTTGTTGGTTGGTTTTTGGTTTGTTTTTTTGTTTTTGTTTTTGTTTTTTTTTGCCAAAACTGAAATTCCTGTTGCTGTAGAAAGCTGACCACTGCAGATTTAGGGTCCCTACCAAAGATAGCAAGTTGCATCCAGTAGTGCACGTGTTCAGTGTCTGTACTGTCTGTCTCCACCTTCTGATCAAAAGCAAAATGGCAAATCTGGTGTAGCAGCCAAGGAAGAATGCAAAGAATTCTTATCAGCTCTAAATTTGGACCAATGGAATAGAGAAGGCCTGTACAAAATGGTAAATGTACAGTGGATCAAGGAAGAAGGCATCATGTTGAACCAGTTCTTGGATGGTTGGGACAATCCTTCATCAATGTCACATGTGTGTCATGATTATTATTATTATTACTATTTTTTTCTGCTTTCCACGGTCTCATATCTGTGTTGTATTTGCATTACTAGGGTTGGGTTTTATATGCAGTTTATTTTATCCAATTTTGCATAGAACACCTCATAGGGATATGATTTTTGTAAATTAAATATTCAATAAACTTTTTGAACCATTTGCATGGATTTTTTTTTTTTTTAAATAAGTTTCTTTTGGAAAATCTCAGCATCAGGCTCAGCTTTGACTTTTGTTATGGTCTGGAAAGGTATGTGCAACATGGTCCCGGTGTTGCCATATCTCCTGTAGTGTCCTGTTTCAAGCTTCTAGTTCAGGCATAATCTCTTGCGTTCTCTTTTTTCCCTTGTTAGTTTTTTTTCTTTTCATGTTTGTGTTGGTAGAAATACCTGTGAATAGAATCATAGTAGCCCAGACAGGTGACTGGAAAGGGAGAGTGGCGTGGTTGGGGCTGCGTGGTCTGGTGGCTACAGAAGGAGTGGTGGAGGTAAGGGGCAGTAACTGAGAAGGAATAGCAGAAGGAGGGGGCCCTGGAATGGTTCCCGGGCCCGGGTTCCCTGTGCTGTCTCGGCTCTGCTTTTGCTTTGAGCTC